>JAPMOR010100857.1:229904-289372 GCA_026543865.1 Argiope aurantia
ATAGAAGTTATTACTCATTTATAGAAGTTTTCATAAGATTTCTACTCTACTCATATTACTATTGATCAGTAATTTGACTGGAAGGAGACAAAAAAAAATACTTTTCTGAATTCTTTCTTCATTTGGGTGTGAAATTTCCGTTTGTTATACAAGATTTCAAACTTCCTACAGCGGTCATTTTTATATCAGCCAATCAAGTTTCAGTTCTCATGAGATTATGGGCGGGGTTGCCATACGTCTCGTAAACACGAAATTGTTTTCGTATTTCTTTACTCAGTACGTATTATTTGTCTGTTTTTGCTTCCTCATATACGAAGTACACAAAGATAGAGTTTTTTAAGAACCAAAAATTCGAATTCGTGATTTTGACAAATCTCCACGTTTCAGTCAGAAAAAGACATTTCTAAAATAATGTATGTCTGCTGTGAACATGATCTCAAACACTTTGAGCTAGATGGGTAAAATTCGGTATACTATCTCTACTCCAAATTTGCAAATTTCTTTCAGATTTGGAAGGAAATTCATTCAGAGGAAGTATATCTCTGTCAGTTTGTCCGAAGATAAGTTAACACTATAACTAAAAAACAAAGAGAGATAGGTGGATAAAATCTTGTATATAGATTTAATATCTAAAGTGAAGATAAGTATCAAATTTGATATCAGATCCATCTAGGGGTAACCGATAGACGGTTACTCCTAGATCAACCGTGTATCAATAAGCACAATTATAATCTGCAAATATTAAATTTCTTAAATAGTATAGCTTCGAGAAAATGAATATTCAAAATTAGGAAATACTTTGACTACCCGAAAGCAGAGAAAACTATATAAAATTCAAATTTGTCTTTTTTGAGAAATAATTTTTCAAAAATATTCATAAATTGTTTCACGAACATTTTTTTTTAATGTTACGATTATGCAAAAGCGCTTGTTACATTTGTTTGTTTTATTAAGGATATCATTTCAGATTTTCACAGAAATTCCCATTTTCTTTCATATAAATCCTTTGAACTCTAAAAAAATGAAAGAAAAAAAAATGCGAAATTGGTTTACGAATATAAAATCTGAAAAAATACATTTTTTTTATTTTCGTTTCGAGGCCTACAAAATAATATTGAAAAACTTCGTTTTGAATAAAAGTGAAGCATTCTACCTTTGGGGGCCGTTTGGAAAAAGTGAAAATTTGCGGGTAGCGGGAAAATGTGATCTTCTCTCCTTTCTTTTCGTTTTTACTGCAAGAGCAATAGAACAAAAAATTGCTCCGGCAGACTCTGAAATCACATTTCGAAGTTTTTCTCTCGTGAAATACATTTCTTTATTAATATTTGTACTTAAAACCGGGAACATATTCACGGAAATAAATGGAAAAAAAACATTTTCATAATGCATATTACGGTATTCAGCGTTTTGAATTGCATGAATTTATTCACAAAAGCTTAACATATATTTCATGGCTGTAATGCCATTCCATATTTTGCGTTACTTTAAAATATTTTAAAGCATGCGAATCAATAATTAGTTTAAGGATTTTTGTCTTATCTAAAAAGCATAACATTATTTCCAGCTATAAAGAATTTCTTTGTACTAACTAATGAAACTATTTCCAAGTAAAAGGGATTGTTTAAAGCTCGAATACGCTAAAATCTTATCTTTTGTAGTATAAACTGTGATGAACACATCTCAGAGCTCAAAACACCCCGTTGTTTTATCGTAGAGAAACTTCGTTGCTTTCTTAATAATAATTTTAATACCGCCCGAACGAAAGTAAATGAGATCATTATTTATGTTTACATGCAAGGAAAGCGTATTATGAAGAAGTTTTGATTCCATGAAGAATAAAGATTTTAGGTAGGATTAGAAATTTTATATTGAGATAAATTCTTTTTAAACAAACATGTCTTCCTAATTTATAGTCCTTATTTTAGATTGATGATAATGCATAAATCTTGAAGGGATAATTTAAATTTTAAAATTTTCTAAAATATTAAATACGAGCATGAAAATAATTTCTTTTTTCCTATTTTAATATAAATACAATATTTTATGTTCTCATAATAAAACGCGATTTGTCTCTTATAAGCAGTGCATGAAATTTTAAAATATCGGATTAAAGCTTGTGTTTATTTTTAACAAGTATTGACAACAGAAAAACTAATTATTACCGGATATACTTCCAATTTATGGAAATCATATGATCTAAATAATTTTGTATAAATTCAATATTACATTATTAATCTTTTAACAATATTTACACTATTTTATCTTCATGGTTATGAAAATCAACAACAAAAAAGTTTCCACCTTTATCTTTGGTAGGTTGAAAATTGCTTTGATAATCTTTCGTAATAATTTTTTTTCTATTCTCAAAATAATAATGCGTAACTGAAGAGAGAAAATTTATACAAAATTAAAACATGCAATAAGGAACCAATGTTATCGTCGAAAGAGAATCACATTAATCAAAAACTTTGAAAAAAATTATGCAAAACTTATAAAACTAATCAAAACTATTATAAGATCAAAATATAAAGATTTCTTACTTTTTTTTTAACACATCCCGTTTCAATTTGATAATAGCAAAATATAAATTCAATAAAATTCTTACAAAATTTATTTTTCTTTAAGAAAATGAATGATATATTAATATTCTTATCTGAAGCTAAATATCTTAATAAAGATTAAATATTTTTAATAAGGTTAGTAAAATAATAAGGTTAAACCCTGTTTATGAGGTTTTTTTTAATAAGGTTAAATATTCTTAGTAATAAAAGATTTATGAAAATATTATTAGCAAATCTTTTGAAACTATTCCCATTCGAATTCTCCTAAAAATATCAAATTATTTCCAACATAAATCCTCAGATACAGACAGTTCCCCTTAAACTATTTCAAAGTTGGCTAATTTCATCAAACCAAAGAAGTTCTAAAAGTGAAATAAATTCTCAGATCAAAACAATCGAGCTTTCCCGAAAAAAAAAATCCACTCAGACAAGAATACTTGTGACTAAAAGACAAGTAAACTGAAGTTTCAGACAAACTTTGCACAGCTTTCAGAGCAAACAATTTATTTGACAGACATTTTTGCTACAGCATGCAATATTTTTATTTAATTGGAGAACAGCACATATTCCAAGATCCAGCGGGCTAGCGTATAATTATCGACAGCCAGAATAAAAAGAAAACTCTAGTTTGAGGACAATAGAGCTTGGCAATAAGTAAAGCATAAGCAAAATACAAACCAAAGCGGAAAGGGATTGAGTGCGAGAACAAAATACAAGCACACGCCGTTAGTATAAGCGTGAGAACTTGCACAGCTGCTGATCGTTAAATAGAAACAGTGGAAACACATAATAACAAGATCGTACCGTCCTTCCCATTTCTGTTTTGGAATTTGTAGGGCTTTCAGATGTAACTGCGCAAGTCCCGCCAATCCTTCTATTACGTTTTTTGCTATGAAAAAAATACACTACAAGCTTAAATGAAAATAACTTCCTTTTTTCGCAAGCACCCGTTTTACGGTTTAGAGAGTTAAATTTATAGATTGAGGTCGATTGTTATAGAGTAGTATTAAAATTATTATTGTATAAATTTAGATGTGTAATTGCATATACGTATGACCAATATTTTTTTATTGAATAAGAGACTTTATAATAAATTTTAAAGAACCATTAAATATTTTATTTTCTATTTGATATTTTCTATTAATTTTATTTTCTATTAAATATTTTATTTTCTATTTTTTATTTTCTAGTTTCAAATTTTTAATGAAATCTGTGCACATAACAATTCAGCCACAAAATAAAATTAACTATGCTTGATTCATCTACCATTTAATGTGCATTAACTTAAACACAAATGCGACGATACCCTCTTACCATTTGCAAAAATACATTCCGAAAATTAGAATAGAGTGCTACATATTATATATAACATGGGTAAGTGAATTGACACTATTGTTAAAAAATATAGCTCATTATTGCCATAAACATAGCAGAAAAAATTAGCCTGCGAAAAGAAATGTATATGAAAATTTAAATACGGTAAATGAAAGGACATCATTATACGATTTAGAATTTTTTTGGAATAGCAATCTAGAATTTAGTGCAAAACAAGGAAAAAATGTTAATAAAAATGCAATCAGTGAATGTGAAGCAATGAAAAATTATTGACTCAACTTAAAACTCCTAAATAATGTATTGAGCTAATATCAAACTTCAGATAAATATTCTTAACACGCTGACTGCTTATGTATTATGAATATGCATTTCAATTGAAAAATTACTGTCCCATTTTTGTATAAATTTTTCCATACTCCAAATATACATGTATTTACATTAGCTAAAGGCTTTTTACATTGTAGAGTCTTGAAAGAAATTGCAGTAGTTGAAAAAAGTCCTCACTCTGTTTATTGTTGACTTGAGTGATTAATGAGGAAATTTAGTTGCGGTTTGTAATATAATTGTTAGCGAGTCCGAACCATGGCCATTCTAAATAAGTGCGGTGTAGCATCGCCGCTAAGAATAAGGGATAAAAGAGAATGAAAAGGCAAGTTCGTAAAGTTTTAGCAGTTCAGAAAGCTGATTTCGCGCTTTCAGGAGCAAAGTTGAAGCCGAATCTGAAAAATTATTAACGGTTTAAAACAGCTATAAATATTATTACATATGATAGGTATGGAAACCCGCTCAATTGAGAAATTAAAAGTGATTTTAAGTTTGAGCTTAAGTTGGTAGAATATAATTTTATGTACGCTTTCCAAATGAAATTATTACATGTATATATTGAGAAATAATACATGCAAATCTAATGTTAACGAATGATTAACTAGTGACATAATGAGCGAAAGAGAATTAATAAATAAATTTTCATATAGAGATTTAATATCTTAATTTTATTTTAATTAAAATAGAGGAATTTGATGAAAGCTCGAGGCTTTTATTCATGAAACCAATCCATGCTGAAGTGATCTTCGTCAAATGCATCATAATAATTTAATTCTGAAATGTCAAGGAACAGTTTTATTGAAGTTACGTGGTAAATGGCATGTAAATTTTGTTTGTCTTCTGATTATAATGTCACTCGAATTAATTCCCTTACACTGACTTTTACCGTGTTGTTAGACATATTTTAGAAAGTTCTGTTGTAAATATTAAGATATGAAATAATGTAAATATGTTTTGTTTGCTCTAGAGTATGCAAGACACAAAAATTTTAAATTTTGATTTCTACAAAATAATTTTTTTCTTCCCAAAAATCATATTTTATAATAAATGAAATGATAAAATATATTTGTTCATATTAAGATCGTAAAAGAGTTTATATGATAATTATCGAAGAACAGTAATACCAGTTTACTTATAATAATGCCCCGTTTTAAAGCAACACTTATGATATTTTGTATTACCTACTACCTCGTAATTTTGAACCGCAGCCAGATAATGAGGATGACACTTGAGATGTCATCCCAATCTCCAAACTTCCGCATCACAACAGAGGGAAGAAACAGTAATACCAAATTCAATGCAATAATATCAGATGAATAATTTTTCTATTCGAAGTATACATATTATAGAGCATAGTTGCAACTTGATTTACGCTTTTTCCATATTTCTAAGCATGGAAATATTTCATATTTTTTATACTGCTATGCTTCTAAATCTGTGGATCGTAACGTCAAAACGGATTACGGAAACTATAGAAATTATGTTTGCTTTTAGATATTTTTTATTATCTGTAAGTAAAAAGTGGATATAAAATTATTCTTGCTTAAACGTTTTGTTGGATTTGGTGAATAACGATTTGAAATTGATATTCTTATCATTTATAACGAAAGAGTTTATTTTTTTGCATTAGGGTTGTGATAGAAAATTTGGGTGAAAATGGATCGCAAGTTAATAAGCTCCACAAAGAAAAAATTTTTAAGTCAATATTTTCACAAATTCAGTAGTTTTCGAAAGTTTAAGAATATATTTCATAAGAAATTGTATGAAAAAAATCAATTAGTTTTGCGGATACTTCTGGGTACTTGTTTATTATATATTCTAAAACTTATGTGGTAAAGTTACATTCAAAACTTATCGCAATAATTCAGGAGATATCAGATCCGAAGACTGACAGATAAACGAAAGCGTCAAATTAAAACAGGGTTATTAAAAACTTATTTAATTAGCCTCACCCATGTTTAATGCACAAAATACTATAAAATGTACAAAATTATGCAATGTCAGTGTAATCAATATTGCTAAATATAATTTAATTTACTGCTTTTTGCATTCTGTTATTACATTTTTACATTGGCTGCTATTTACATTTTTCTGCTTAGTACAATTATATCCTTTTGCAATTATTTGTTTTGTTATTTCCCTCTCCCTTATTTCCCTTCTGACGTCATACCCTTAGAGGAATGTAGAAATGCCGCTACATATCACAGATGCATCACATCATGGGATGGTAATTTGATTTCACCCAAAACCAGAAAGAGAAGAAGAGAATGATTTCTTAACGTATGCTTTGCGTGAAACTTTCATTAATTGTTGAGCTTCGTAATGGCGGTATAGGTATATTGATGATCACGTGAAATTTGTGTAGCATTAAGTTGAGCGAACACTTTGAAACATTCCACAAAACAAAGGAAAAGGAGCATGCACGCATAGATTCCACAGATTAGATTAATGACTAAGAATACGGATATAAGATATTATTTCGAAAAGGCTTTGGATTGAAGGAAAAATTAAAATATTTTCTTCCGAAACAGATAAATTTCCATGTAATTAAACATTTACTAAAGCAGATACAAAATATTAAACCGGAACGCAGTTTTAAATTTTAGTTTCTTTTCATTTCGTGTTAAATGAAAGTAAGATTAAAGCTGAAGGGACTGAGATTCGATATTCATTATTTGGCAAATTATGTCATGAAAATGAATGACAAATAATTGTATATCAGTTTATATCAAAAAATAATAACAGAAAAAATACAAAAAAAAAAGGAACGACAGTGAATTAAATTATTTTGAAAACATTTGCAATAAATTTGGATGTTAATAAAAATTATAATAAAATTACTAAGAGACGTCAGTCACTCTTTCCTTTCTTTTGAAGTTTTATATTATAAACGGATTGAAACATATTCTCACTGTTTCTATTGCAAGAAGAAACACACAATAGATTTAAGATTTTTCAAAAGTTATGATTTTCTTTAATTTTTTTCTGTTCTACATTGCTCGTGATTTAGCTGCATCATCTTGTTAAGATAAAATTAAATTATGGAAATTAAAGGTAGAATTATTAAATTAAATATTATAAGCTTCAATCCAATACCACTGCAATATATTTTACCAAATTGCTACAGTATTTTTAAATTTGTTTTCAAGCATATTTAAATCTATTTAAGAATTTGAAAGATAAAAGTCATCTTTAAATAAAATTTTGAAAATATTTCATATTAAAAACAAACTAATTTAGATTTTAGTGTCGATATTAATTCTTTCCATACTGTTTTCTTTATTTTCGTGTAATCAACAATAATTTCAACAAAACTACAGTGACTAATAATACCTCAATTTAATAGCAAGTCTGAAAATACCAACAGTATTTGACATTTGGAATGTAAATGCGAGAACTGAATGAAGCAGACTTAATCCGCGTTTTAATACGGTTTGCATTCGAGGGCAACGAGGGAATTTATATACATTGAATAAACGATAAAATTTAATGCTCAAATAATCCAATCAAATATTAATGTTTTTATATTTATCTCTAGTATAAAGCGTTCTCAAGCTCTATTAAATTTAACAACTTTTGCTCCAAAATAACTCCTTGTGACAGTATTAAAAAAATCGCATGATTTTACAGAGTAATCACATTATATATATATCGTTTGGACTTTCCTTTAAATAGAAAGGTCAGCGACACTAATAGGCCCAATGTCTGAGAGATGTCTCGATCACTGGTGCTTAAGGGCATAAAACAGAATAAAATAGGGGGTCGGGAAAAACTAGTCTAATGGAAAACAGTCATTAAAACCGCAGGGCACGCAGAACCTCCCGCACTATTTGGATTTAGGTCCACATTAGTTAGGTAGGCGCAGGGAAACCTGTTTACGACCCCGAGCCGAGAACATTTAGAAAGCGTCAGCGAAATGCTTTGGAAATGGGGTAGGGGAAAGGTTTTCACACACCAAGATCGATAAGCTCAGCGAATTGTGGAATCCTGAGGTACCAGCCTATAATTATATATACACAACACCGGCTACGAGTAGTAAAATAGGCTTCTACAAGTATAGAGAGATGATGAGGAACCGCTGGCAGGGAGGTTGCAAATCCCTCTTGCAATCATAATGACATCTTAATCTAGGCGGGATTAAAAACTCGATTTTTACTTAATTATTTGAAGAACGAGTTTACTTGTGTGTCACTCTGGTGGTATGACTCACAGCGGGAAATTATATATTGGTTAAAAAGGTAAGAATTAGTGCTCTTTGGAGTTAGTACCTACATAAGAAAAATGGAAGAACTTGATAACGCCCTATTTTTCGAGTGCATGATTGAAATTGTTCCATTTGCTTATTAAAGAATAAAACGCACATTTTACTATTTTTAACTTCGATAAAAGCTTGATTTATATTTATGTAAACGTTTGAAAGCACTTTCTTAATTGTAGGAGCAACTAATGTGGATCAAAATCGTATCACATCGCTTGTTTCGAAAAAGTAATCGGCGATTCTTTTCATCAGTAAAAGGATATTACATCACTTGTTTCTAAAACAGGCCATGAGAGTATCACTTATTCCGATTGAAGAAATTTGGTTATTTTTAGAATATTTTCGAGTGGGAAATATGGGATAAGGAAAAGGTTTTCATATACTTCAGAAAGTTCTTGACTAATGAAGTATCAACTTATATATACTTTTCGTCATTAAAATGAATATTCCATAGAATTTCAATTTATTTCATGAAATGACTAATCATGTTTTATCTATTTAATAAAATATTTAGTTATATCTTGAAATAACTAAATAATTTCATGAGTTATCCAGTGAATAATAGATTTAAGCGGAAACACAGAATATCAGATTTATATTTCTAACCAGTTAACTGTATCTACCTCTTCAGAAAATGAGTATCTAAATTATCATATAAATATAATAAATAATTATAAATATAATAATTAAACAATTATTATATAAGTATAATAATTGTTATTTAATAAACTGGCCATAACGCAAAATGCTGTACTTTTTCCATAACTAGTATACTCGTCACAAACAATTAACTGGTTGAAAAGGCTTCAACAAACAACGGAATAGAGTGGGATATAGTAAACCTGCTTACAATCGTTGTGTCTCTCTAATCTAAAAGATATTAAGAAAAAAAAATCATTTCTCCATTTATATGAAAATATTCTCGAAAACAAGAAAGAAAGAATGTTAGAATTCAGAGATAAATTTTTCTATTATTATTTATTTGACCTGAAATTGTTTTCGTGGATAGGAAGTTTTAAAATATTAATTTCACCCACTAAGGATCAACATTTTATACACCCACATCTTCTAACTTCCATTGTTAAATCTGAGTACTATTGAAGAATTCCCGACTCAGAATTTATAAAGAGTTGATTTAAAAAAAATTTTGCATTGTCTGTAGCTATTTCATTTCGCATTTTGATCATGGTATTTTTTTATTTTACTTTGAACAAACTAATTTTTTTTTATGAATCGTGTGTCCCAAATAAAATTTTTACACGTCTATAAAAGGACAAATATAGAGATAAAAGGGGAAGAAAGAGAAAGAATTTAAATTTAAAATGAATGTTTTAGCAAAATGTATTAAGAAAATATTTCAGTAATTAAATAATTTCCTCTTTCTAGCAAAAGTTACTGTAAATAAATGATTTTATTGACAAAATATTAAATTTGGCAGCATTCATTGAAAAATGTCCAAACTGTAATAATGCTGAAAAGAATCGGTTCTAATATGCATGTAAACAAACTCCATTCTTTACAAATTAAAGGGACTAAGCTGAGAAATAACTTATATATTTAAAATTTTCGAAATAAAAATAATTACCCGATTAACGGTTTTTATAAACTCATCAGTCATTTAAAGTAATGGGATATAAGGATTCGAGATTTTAACGTTGATTTCTATTGAATTTATTATTTACCAAAATTGCTCAATTTTTTTGGGGGGGGGGGTTTAAGACATTCTTCTTTTGCATATGGTAAACAATATACAATATAATAATCAATTCAAACATTTTTTTGTGCGTGATATTGTCATTTTTGTTGAACTTCTAAGAGTCCCTCTTTATTTATAGTTTTTTCTTTATATCTTTTCGAACCCCCCCCCCGCATTTGAATCATGATAATTCACGGAAGGAAGCTTCTAACTTCACATTCGTGTGTATTAAAGATAAAAAAGTGCTCCTCAGAAACATTTTTCGACGGCATGTGCAGTTTGAATCAAAACCAAATACAATATAATCACGTGATGCATGAAATAGAAAATATTTATGTCTGAGTTGTCAAAGCCATGTGGCAAAGATTTGGTCGAAGTTGAAAAGCGAGTGAAACAAACCCTAAATCGAATTCGCATACATTTTACTCTTTCTACTTAAATTCAATATTTTTATTACGCATTGCATTACCGTAAACTTCGGTCAAATAAACACGATATATTTTACCAGACGCCTTGTTTACAATTCAATATCATATTATTTTGAGAGACAGTATTAAATTTATGTTTCTTCTTTTCTTTCTGGATTGTTCTGCTACTGTTCATTTACACAGCAAAAGCTAACATTATTCTAATGATTGTAAACATTCATTAATTTTCTTAATTAGTTGGAAATAAAAAATTTAACTGTAAGCTTAATTACATATAGTTTTCTTAATTTAAAAAAGCTTAGTTGGTTCAATAATGAAAATTAATTTTCTATTTATACGACTTATTCCTAATTAATAAGAACTCTAAAATTTGATGAAATGAACTGAGTCAAGTTAATTTTGATAATTGTTTTCATTTGTTAATATCTTGAACGAATTTATGAGGATTTCACCACACTTTGATAACGAATATCAAATAAGAAAGCGTTTACAATAACAAACAAAACATTTGAGAACCAAATTCTTATTATGCCACACAGTTTGAGAATGAGAACATGGCTTAAATTTTATAGAGAAAATGATATGCAAAAAATTTGGTAAAAATATTTTCACTCTGTTCCATGTCGAATTATTTCATTTTTATAATTATAAATTCAATTCAAGAAATTTTATATTTTATTATAATTATTGCAAATTTTAAGAAATAATTTAGTCCTTAAAACAGCACATTGCCAATAATAAAAGGTGTCATCTAATAATATAGTAAAGAGAATTATTATGGCTAATTTGATTGACAGGTAAAATATACAAGCAAAATTTAATTTTATATACTACATCCCCACGGGAGAGTACCTCGAAATGAGGATGAGATGCTTCCGGCATGGTGGTTGGATCTCGCCATGCTGGAAGGTACACGAAAAGATGGGGATCTGGCTCCTCCCATCGATGACAGGACGTACTTCCTTAGGGAAGGGTTGCACCGTGGCTGGTGATGTCTCTTAGGACTCAACGACAGTTCCCACCAGTGTATCTGTTGCGGCTGTCCGGTCATACAGCATTAATTATCCGTGGGCCTTCTAGCGGTTCGGAGAGTTAGTGATACGACTTAATTTTATATACATAGAATATATTTAAAAAGTAGAAAATGGTTCATTTTCAAATAGACAAGTAAATTCAAGTAATAGACAAGTAAATAGACAAGGAAAAATGTAATTCGTCAAATTACTTATTTGTAACTGTTTATTAGTGTTTTGAGTTCACTAAGGTGTGAGTTAAATAATGTTGCTAAATATGCATTTTTACGATTTTTAGCGTGCCAAAAAAAAAAAAATATTCTCTGGAAATAATCAAAACAGAATAAATTTTTATACTTTATCATGTTTGATTTTATATAATAATAATACTGTCAAATAAATCGAATTCGAAATAATAAATGCAAAATGTACAATTCAATATTTTATACATCTAGATTTACATATTTCTAGTACATTCTAAGCTAACAATGGTTTATTCATATTTCATAAGCCACTACTGAAATATGATTGCAGCGTTACTCTGAATTTTCCTTATTCATCGGAAAGTAAAATTGTGTCAATGAAATTAATTGCTCGAATACCTTCCCGTACAAGCGTATTTGATGAGCTGTTTGAAATTAATTTTATGTCGTAACTCAAACACGGGACTGACTCCATGCTGAATCATTTATAACCCTTGATTTCATTCTACGGAACTTACTAACTCCTATTTAATGGTTCCTGCAACCCTAGACTTGTCATTAAAGTAGTTTAATGTACGTTGATCTTTTATAGTACATTTTTAATGCGTGAAGTTTTTACTGCACACGTGTAAAACCTGGAATTTTATTTTTACGGATACTATAAAATGTTGGTAATTCAATTCGTCCAGATTGTTTTAGCTGTCGAAATAACTTTGTTGTTTCGTCTGAATTTTCTTGATATATCTTTGGAAGTTTAGGCGATTGTAGATTTTAGTTCTGAAGATTTAACTATCAGGCGGATGATTCAATATTATCCATATTTTATCATTCATCCCCAAATTTTAGGTTTCAACTTGTTTAATAGTGTTGATAAATATTTACGACGAGAGTTATTATTAGTATAGGAAATATATTTTTACTAACCGTAGAAAAATTATAGACTTAACCTTTTGCATTTCGATAGCTCGTCTCAGGCACCATTCAAGATGGGAGGGTGCATCATTTTGACATTTTATTTATTCTTAATTTATATCGTTGAAAATGCCTACATAACGATAAGAAGATGTTGATTAAGTTTTCGACGAAATTCAACTTAAAGAATTATATGTTACGGTAAATGTGATAAATCCAGCAATTATGTATAATTATCGGTTATTATTCATAATCACTACGGTAATTATACATAATCATCTGTTTATTGCATTTACCACAGCATATATATTGATTTTTTTTGGAGCAATAAGCAAGTTCTTGCAATAGGTGAATAATTATGCATCGAATTAATTTTCCGAGTGCAAAGGGTTAACATCCTGTTTTGAAGCTAGAAGAGAATTTAGTTATATTAACGACCCGTTTAAATTAACGTCCTCGTAATTTTGGACAACGGCTCAGATGACGAGGATGCCACCTGAGCTGGCACCCCTTCTCCAAACTTCCACACCACACCAGAGGGAGGACGTTTGACCTCAACAGATATAATGTTCATCAGACCCATTTACACGACGGTTCTTCGATGGAATCGTGTCTCGACTAAAATAGGATGTATCTCGTTATTTTGAACTGTTGTGAAATGAAGAGCATTGGACTTAAATTGATCCCCTTTTCCCAAACTTCCACAAGCCAAGTTGAAGGAATAATTGAACCTAAAAGATTTAATGTGGTCTAGCACTCTGTGTGTGTTGGATTGGGTCCCGAAATGGTGGGCATCAGGTATTCTATTCCAAGCACAAGTTCTATTCTAGGCCAGTAGATATTAGATTATTAGTAGAGATAAAATTTTGCATAAACAACAGACATATCATGTTTAACTTTTTGACGCAAATAACTGAAAATAATTTCTGAAATGTCTTTGAGTTTATGTTGAAAAAACAGATAAGGAATTGAACTACATAATTTATTTCGAGGCAATTTACAAGTTGTTTTTGAACATTTGAATAAATTTAAATCTATGAATATAATTCAGGGTATTAGTAGAATAATTTTAAAATATTCTTCTTCTAGATAAATAAATTCTACTAAATAAGAGTATTATTTAGTACCTAGATAAATAAAAGTCTTACTCGGTAATAATTTCTTTTCCCTTTTCGTACATTTTGAATAAAATAAGATATTGTAATACTACTTAATCTTATATTTTGAATAATATTAGAATACTATTATAAAAGAATCAAATTTAAAAATTGAAGTGGGAAAACAATATGAATGAAATGAAAACGCAAAAATACATTTAAAAGATTTTGTAACAGGATACTGATGTATGGATTTGAATAAAATGCAGTTCTTAAAACAAATTTTAACATTCTTCTCTCTTCTGATGTATTAAATCTGCATAAATGATTCATTTCATTACATAAACTACAACATTAATAGCTTATATAAACTTATAAGAGTTAAAAGGAAATTTTGACTCCTATAAGATTATATATTCTATCAGGTTTGTACAGAGGAATATTTCTTTGTGTTCAGAATATTATTTTTATAAATTGTTATTGCATTCAAGAGTTTTACCAATACCGATAAGTTAAGTGAAATAGTTTTAGTTTAAATAGAATTTTTTGAACCGGTTTATTTTTAGACGCATGTCATTAACTTCTTTAAGTTGAATAGTTATTTCGTTTAAAGTTAAGCGAGTAGTGATATAAATCCATAGGACAATGCAATGAAACAGTTATTTTTAGACTAGATACGTTGCCTCACGTTTTAGACAAATGAACTGCGACTCAAAAAATTACATACCACTTATTCTCAGAGAATAACGCATCAGTCATTAACCGTCGAACTGCCTAGATTTCCATTTATGCGGTGTTAATCATTCTATGTAATGTCCTTTGTGTTAACCCTTTGATCCAGATCTCTTTTGAGAGACAGAACGGTCAGGGTTTTTTTTTTTTTTTTTTTTTGTGTGTGTGTGTGTGTGTGTGTGTGTGTTTGCGGATGACTAATTTTCAAAATGTCCTCTATTTAACCAGCGGGAGCACTCTCTCTAAAATTTTCTCGCATACTTTCCAATAAACTTGTTATGCCAGAAAACGCCTTGCATGGCATTCGCGTACAATAGATACGAAATACTAACTTTTGGCGTGGATTTTGCGTTTTTACTGAATCTATCATATGATCCTTGGCGGGACTTTTGGCGATTAATCCCTGGCATGCCGTTAATAATATTCAAAAATCGAATTTGGGCTTTTCTCAATCGATTGGAACAATAATTTGATTCAAAACTAAAATTGTAGTCATAAAATCCCATACCAAATTTGATATATTTAAGGCACTGTGTTTTAAATGATCGCGTTTACATGTTTCTGAAAGTAAAGACCGATAGACAGTCAACCCACTGTTGGTTTTGACTCAAACTTTGACAGGTGTCTACACTATAGATGTTAAATCTACATTCAGATTCTCATCTGTCTAACTGTCTTTGTTTAGTAGTTTTTCATAGTAATTTATATTCAAATAACCGGACAGACGAAATTCATTTGAACAGATTTTACTCAAAATTTGATAGACATTTAATGTAAAGACTGTATACCAAATTTCACCCGTCTATCTCAAACTTTTTCTGAGTTTTCTTTGTCAGACAGACAGACAGGCATTTTCAAAACTGTGTATTTTGAACTCAGGGAGGTGTACAACGAGGAAATTCACCAAATTCCCGAGTTTGAATTTTTTGACGATTACTATATTTGCTCTATACCACGTATATGAGAAGATAATAAAACAAATATATAACTTTTTAATTTTGACTAAACAAATTGGATTACGATTTTTGTAGATTACTTAAAATGTAGATTAATATTGGAGAAATTAAAAGTTACAAAAAAAATATGAATTTACGACCTCGATTTGACATCATAATAATCAATTTGAAAGTTAACTAAACTGCCCCAGAAAAGTCACAGAATTTCACAATCAATCAATAAACATCAAATCTTTTTAATGAACATGACAAATCTTAGATAGTATTGAGAGTTCAGTAGATGCATTCAATTACAAACGGTCAAATATTTTTCATTAAAATTTTATACACCAAATTCAGACGCAATCTCTTCTTTTGGCCTAATCGCAAGTGTATGACTATCAGCAGTCAAGGTATTAAGTTTCTCATATTTATAAACAATAAGATGTTAAAATATTTCATTGCTTTTACTTTGATATTTAATATTTATAAAAAATCAACTTTTTACAGATACGCTTGTTATTCAGAGTATACAAAACAGAAATTTGACAGATCACTCGTTTTTTTTACGTACGAACAAATGAATATTAATGTTCTGATTGGCAATAGCAGGATTTTCAGCCTTAATTTCTGTTTTTATTTTAGTTTTATTATTTCATTATTCCATTTCATTGTTAATATTTTTTTAAATTATTTTAGAGATCCCTCCGGCGGACATGAGAGTGAAGAGCTTCTGGTATGATGGTTGGTTTACGCAACCCTGCTGGGTACAGAAATGGTATGGCCAGCTACCCTCTGCTGATGACGGGACGTGTCTCCTACGGGAGGGGTTGTTTCTTGGCCGGTGATGAATCTTAGGACTCAACAATAGTTCCCGACTGTGCTGTCTCGGCATTCTGATCATTCAATAATTCATTATGCCTTTGGGCGGATCGGTATAGCATTTTATGATTATTATTTTAGAGAATAATATTATTGTGTAACTCGTATTAAAAACTTTTGTATTAAACATAATTTCCCTGCTTGCATGAAGTGGAAACTCATTAAGCACATATTTTAAATCATATATTAAAATATTTTTTAAATGTAGATTTAAACGTTGGCTGTAAGACACTTTACCCTACAAAAGCGGATTCGCTTACGCATTTATTTCTAACGTAGGTTTTAAACTATATAGACATTTTAATGAAGACTATAATTTAACTGGTTTAATTCAAAATGATATTTTGCATCAAATCTTTTAAACAATTTATCTGAGCATTGTGGGCTTATTTATTTGATGAAAAAACAAAATTAATTTCACAATATATAGTTTTTTTCCTGATTATATAACAGTTTATTTTAATTGAATGAAATAATGAAAGAACTGATACAGCTCGAAATTCACTTTATCATGGACCTCACAATTTTGAATACTTGTTGGATGATATGGAAGACATTTGACCAATCTTCCACATCATAATTGCGAGAAAGTTTTAAGTGGCTCATATTCTCAATTCTACTATTATCAAGTTAAAAAACTGAGGTTCTGGCATGAGATCAAAGGGCGAATGAATTATTTTCCAAAAGTATAAATCAATACATGAATTGCTTTCATCAAATTTCAAGACAAAAAAAAACATAAAAATATTACTCAGATAAAATTATTCTATAGTGTAAAGAAATAAAGTTTCTTTGTAACAGTCCATGTAGTTTTTGAATCATTTATATCCCCAGAATTAATATTCCTCGAAAAAGTAAAATTTCTAATGCACTGCATCACAGTTCTTCCCTTCATTTATTACAATGGGGCTCAATGATGAAAAAAGACGAAAATTTAAAACACTTATTAATCAAAAGCATGGAAAAAATCCATCCAAGTCAGAAACATACATCAAAGAATCTTCTTTTCCCATTCTAACGTTAGAGCGAAAGAGAGCTATCTCCAATAAGAAAAGAGTTGGGGAGGGGGTGGGGTGGGGTCGGGAATGACAAAGAAAGACAGGCGCTCGGATTGCTAAGCTTTAAAATTCTCGATGCAATGAAGCAGGTATCTTATCACTGTGTGCCAGGCTTTTACAGTTCATTGGATGGTTTTCCATCACCAGTCCTATGTACCACAGCAGCCGATCGCTCTATCATCAGCCCTTCAGTTAATGAAAACTGTAGAAATGGTGATGAATGAGTGCGATGAAATAAAATGGAACGAATTGTAGTATTGTTTTCTAGGAAGTCATTCAGTTGGGGGAATGTTGCCAGAGAATGACTAGCATTTAAGTTCTTCGGTAAAAGTAACTAGAACAGAAGCATCAAATCTCGTAGCTGCATGTTATCATCCGATTCTTGAGGTATTATATTCTTAGATTAGGAATTTAAAAGCATTTTTTGCCTATGATGAATTCAAATACCGAACGAAATTTTCAGATCCCTGCTTTCGTTCTAATAAGTGTTCATTATTTCTTGCATGCATGTTTGGGGTTCGCTAGAATACGCAAGTAAAATACTGATAAATAAAATAATATTTGTATCATTGTTTATTCAAAAGTATCAGCTCAGCGGCGCGCTGAAAAAAAATTGTTTTTGTCAGTTACTTTTGATTCTAAACAACAAAACAGTTAATAGAAACAGTTTCTGGAAAGCAGTAGTCTTGAAATTCTACAGCATAGACTTCACTCGGATTCGCTACTTTGCCAACCATTGTTTAAAAATTACACAGTTCGGTAAAAGTATAGGGTATAATACATAATGGATTGCGATAAACATAAACAATCATTAATCAACCAATTTTTGGAACAAAAACTTAATAAATTTTTAGTATATTTAGTATAAATTTTTAGTATATCAGAATCAAATAGTAATATTTGATTCTGATATATCACTTTGCCATGATAAATTGGATTCAAAATTTTTGGTTGATATTTGTAATCTGCAGGGTGTTAGGTCATTAAATTTTGGAGGACGAAATGTTGGTGGTGGTGAGGTATCAGAGAGCTGTTCATATTTTGCTCTTCAGCTAGCTTCCTTTAGCGACCCAATGATTCACTGATAATATTAGATACTTGTAGCTTCAATAAAATTTCTCATGCATAATTTGATGCAAGTGATTCTCTCAAAACCATTCTCACTTTTTTTTTTTTTTTGATGGAGAGTCAAATCGCGTAAAAAAAACAATTGAATTCTTTTTTAATCCGCCACTCAAGCACTTAATAAATGGTGAATATTAGCGCTAATTTAAATAAAAAAAATCGTTTTAATTATAAGGCACAAAGCTTTCAGTTTCGGAATGAAACCGGAAATTCAATTATAAAATCAATAAATCAATTTAGCATAAAAGAAATATAAACATAAATAACTTTGATATGACAAAAAAAATTTTTAAATCTAAATTTGCTTATTATCAACAGAGTAAAGAAAAAGGAGATATTGCATAAAATAAAGTAAATTTTAAATGAAACATCTGAGAAGTAAATATTTTCGATAATAAAATTATGACGAATGGAAACAAATTATTGAAAAAAGAAAAGTCATTAATCCGAACAGAGAGTCGATGAACTGATTGAAACCAATGTCTATTTGCATCTAGTAAAATGTAAATAACAATGCCAAACTTTATAACCATAAAAGGGATAAAAACATGAATTAAAATAGGGAAACGAAATTACCGCGCTCAGAATGAAAAATAAATATGAAATATTAGAAGAATAAATTGAATTCCAATTTACGAAATTGCTAGTCAAATTTTTAGATATACTTCTTTCTTATTTTTGTCAGTTAAACAAATAAATTTTAAAAATAACTTTACGTGGCAAAATAACTAAATATTTTGTTAGTTGCCGTTTTAAACAACTATTTTTTTTAACTTTCTTTTCGAAACATGTAAAATACTATGAATTTGAAGTAAATGTAAGATACTTAATAAACAAAGGAAAATTAAAGGTTAAAATATGACTTTAGTTCAATGAGAAAATTAAATAAATTTTGAAAACACGATAATAACGTATTTCACCATGGGAAAACAAATTATAACATATGGATAAAAAAAGATTTAACATATAAGGATCTACTGTATTATTTATTTCTGTAAATTAATCAGTATAATGTGGTTAATCAAATGAAAAATATCTTTAAAAATTTGTTAAAATTAGGAAAAAATTGGACTGCTAAATTAGTATAAGTGAAAAGATAACGGTTTGAATTTAACGGTGATGTAAAATTTATTTCGTGATATGATGTTTTCGAAAGTTCGACTTCTAAATTACAGAATAATTTTTAATTAAATTTTAATTAAAACTTCGGGAATCTTATTCCAATGTGCACATTCCTAGCCTCCAAATTATGCATGTGCCGAGTTTGATTATACAGGAAACGGTCTGTTCTTTAGTGCATCAACACTCACATATCCACACAGAACTACATTCTCCTTTATTATTACAAATCCTCGTATACTTAATATACAAAGTGTCTCAAAAACCTTGATCGCGGCTTTTATTTCTTAAATATTGATCATAGACATGTACTGTAAATTACAAAGTTGTGTAAAAAAAGGTGCAAAAGGTTATGAAATTGATTAAAATTTTTAGAGGATTAAACAA
The DNA here is from genome assembly GCA_026543865.1 of Argiope aurantia. Lineage (NCBI taxonomy): Eukaryota > Metazoa > Arthropoda > Arachnida > Araneae > Araneidae > Argiope > Argiope aurantia. The sequence goes on from JAPMOR010100857.1 coordinate 249,970, forward strand.
AAAAAATACAAAATTTAAATTTTTATACGGACCCCGTACAAAACAATTTCCAATGAGTAAAATATACCCCATCCTTTAATAAAGCCATGTACAAAATTCCAGAATTTTATCATGAAAACTCTCAAAGATATGTTAAAACAAAATTGGTGAAGGGTCAATCACAACTTAAAATACAAATGTTTACAGCTTCAGTGCAGATGACGCGATGCAGGATTGCATCATAAAGAAATAAAATATGCTTCATATCTTTAATTTTAAATACAAATTTTAAAATATATGCTTCCTGAAAAATACTTAGACATTTTATATCATAAATTACAGAATATAACTTAAAAATAGCACAGTCAATGAACTTGTAAAAACACTTATGTAATTTTTTTAATACTTTTGAACCAATAAATAACAAAATTATTATTTATTCAATCATTACTTTCTTTATTAATTTGTGAACGCCCCTAAAACAGTAACATCCGACATAATTTTTCCTCTTTGCGAACTCATATCCAGGCATCGAAAAGTGGTTTAAGTCAGCATTTATATAGTTTCATATCTTTAGAACTTTTTGTGATAAATTTTGTACATGTCCTTATTAGAAGATGGGGCACATTTTACTCATGGGAGTTTTTTTGTACGGGGTCAGTATAAAAATTTACATTTTGTATTTTTTGAAGTTTAATCCCCTGAAAATATTAATCGATTTCACAACATTTTACACCTTTTTTTACGCAACCTTGTAATTTACAGTATATGTATATGATCAATATTTAAGGAATAAAAGAAGCGGTCAAGGTTTTTGAGACACTATGTAATTTTATAAATATAATCGATGTTGATGTTTCCATACAAATGCAGGGAAATAGCATAAATGTTTGTTTTTTTAAATTATGCTACAATGTCCTTATTAGAAGCATAATGTTCGTTTTTTAGCATTATAGCATAAATGTTTGTTTTTTAAATTATGTTACAATGAGAATAAAATATTGAGATAAATAATCGCCAAAATTGCAGAGTTAATTTTAAACAAGGACTAAAAATATTCTAAAATGACTTAAACTTTTTTTATGTCATTAAAAAATATTTTTGTTGTCAAGTCATTAACAACAAACGTTTACAAGTACCTTTGTAAGAATTGGTATTTTAATGATACCTATTTAAAAGAATTAGACAATTTCTACTTATGAATAGCTTTTAAATTAATTTTTTTGTTGCCATAACATTTTTCACTTTTCGAGGTATTTATTAACATGACAAGAAAATAGAAACATCACCAAAAGCAATACCCATTCTTTTTGAAGTTAATCGCTTCTTTTTTGGTGCATTTCACTTTAATTATTTCTTCTGACAAAAGAAAAAACAACTTTTCTCGAAATAAAACAAACAGAAAATTTACTTCTAACTTGTGGAGATTTTTGACATCAGGTACGATTTCATCTGCAACAAACAGGAAGCATAGAAAAGAAAGGCAAAATTCTTTTAATGCAGTCTTGAAAGGATTGTGCATTCTTCTGTTCTCCCTTAGGCCAAAGAACGACAAGGAGGTCTATCTACTTGTCACTTTCAGAAAACACGAAAAGCAAAGAGAAAGAAAACACTAAAAAATAAGCATGTTTTCTAGTCTACTTTGTATTACCACAGGCGACGGTTTGGCAAACTTCATTTCTGGATAAACAATATTTTTTTTTGAAATTCTATTAATTTTTAAAGAATTTGCTAAGCTAAAACTAGTGAAAATAATTAACTGCTTATTATTCATTGCTTTTCCCTAATGAATAAATAAGTATGGAAAGTAGATGTAAAATATTTATTACTTAACATATAAAAAACCTATATAATTAATTTTCATTCTTTATACTTTACTGTAAAATATAATTATATTTTGACATGTATTTTATAATTAATACAATCCCCATAAATAAAATCAGAACTGAAAATTATATTCTTTTTGAATTACTATGAAGAAAGTAAGTAAAAGTAAATAATTGAAAATAATTCTGTATCTTAAAGAACAGATAAGAAAGTTTCATGTGACTTATTATAATTGATTTATTTACAATCCAAGAGCATTTTATGTTTCTTATTTGTAATAATATTTTCACAAAAATTATGAACAAGCAATCAAATAAACTTTTACTCAATCTAATTAATAAGAAAGATCTTTTATTGCACGTTTTAATAAAATCTTTTAGTGCGTTTCGTCAATTAAAAATTATTATTAATATTTATAAAAAATTGTTAAAAAGCGTTAAAAGTAAACGTAATTAGTATATTAGTTGTTGGAGTTTCTAGTAAATGTAAACTATGTCAATTTCTGCTCAGTTTAAATAATAAATTTTCATTTAATTAGCTTGTTAATATATAGTTGAACAATAATTTAATCTATTAAAAAGTGATAAAAAATGTCAACTTTCCAATGTGATTTAAAACCATTACCGAGTTTTAGGTCATGAAAGTATATATGGGTGCGGAGCAAAAGTGATTTTATTTCTAAACTGTCAATTATTTTTAAGTTTACCCATTCTATCGGGTCCTACATTTGGTTTGTTAAACGCAGAGATAAATTGAACCCAATTGTGAAAATTCTTGGATAAGTCAAATATTTACGGGAAATGATTAGATTATTACATGATGGAGCGAATCATTTAAAACGATTCAAGTTGTGCTTATCCGACCATTTTTATTATTTTGATTTAGTTTTAAATATTTTGATTAAAACATATCTACGAAATTATCAAAGAAAAATCATATCATCATTAAACGACTGAACTTATCAACACATTAGTCTTTATTTATAAACGAAATTGATTGAATTATTGACTCACATGCTTTGATTTCTAGTATTATTAGGTCTTCTGACAAGACAAAAAATCTAGAAAGATCTCCGCAATTCGACTTTTGACAGAGACAGTGATATTGAATTCTTGTATTTTTCGGAATCTCCATTTGTTTCGTCAGATTTGTCGCCAAATGGTCGCTAAGTTTCTGTCAAGGACTGGGGCTTGGCATTTATTCAGTATCCATAAAATATTTGTAAATCTAGCTTCCTTACTGTAAGACTAACTACTCAAGCAAACAATATTACAGTTTCGAAATATATTAACATTATCTTTCTTTTACTAAAAACGGCATTTAAATTTTATAGCCAAGAATAATTTCTTGTGAAACATTGCCTCTTTTAGTAACGAATATTTATTGTCTAGGAGGAATTACGTAAATAATTTGTCATTTATCTGTGTTTACTTTTTTATTAACTTCTTTTAATTACTTTTTCATTGTTATTATTATGTTCTTTTATTCATTCTTCTTTTTTTTTCATTTCGTTCCTGTTGAAAATGAATTGTATAATATACTTTTATGCGTCTCGCATTATATATGCGTGACCCTAGAGGAGTAACTCTAATTCAGTAATAGATAAATATGTAGATAATAGTTAACAATGAAAATTTACAAGGCAGAGCTATATTTACACCTGAAATAATAGAAATCAGCAATAATTTGATTAAATAAAAATGTGCGCAAGAAAAAAATTTAAATTGGCTCAACTGCCTTTCGTATGTCAAAGATTTTTTTAACAAGCGCTAATTTGAAAAAAAAAGTGATTTTTTTTTTTGCATATTTCCGGTAAAAAAAGAGCACTGTTAAAAGAATTCAATTATACTTTCTAGAACAACAAGCAAGTATTTCTGACAAATACCAAATACTTTTTTGATTTCTTCGTTTGATGCTATCACCTTTTGGCTATGACAAAAATGTGAATAAAAATACTCAGGCGTGAGAACTTTTTTCAGAAAGCAGAAATACTACACAACCCAACAGATATCAATTACGGCACCGAACTGACTTAGATACATTCACTATCTCAAATTCTCAGAAAAGAAAAACTCAACCAAACGTCTTTTTTTTTCTTTTCTTTCGTGTTATCTGTAGCGAAACATACAAAAAAAAAACTGCTAAGGAAACAGTAACATACAAGCAAATCAGAGCCCAAACAACAACAAAAACAACCCCTTTAAAAGCCCCTTTCCACATAGTATTCCTTGGACTTGTACAAGTGAAGAGAAAAAAAGTGCCTTAATGCAGCAGCTAGGAGGGAGTACGTTCGCGTAGATCACTTAGCAAAGCCTCTGGCAGAATTGGGACAAAAGACACACGGCCCCAGTCGCCATCCACTTGTCATTTTCAGCTCCACCGAAAGAAAAGTGGAAGGTGTTAGAAAGAATGGGGAACTGAAAGGAAAACTGAAAGGCCCCTATATTCATCACTGCTGGGTCTATATTTTGCCAGCAGGTGAAGACGGTCCCGATTTAATATAACTGACAGAGCAAAGAAATGACTGCGGGTTTTTAAATTTCGCCAGATGACGTCCAGGACAATAAATTCTGCACGATTGCCCCTCAATATTTTCGTTTATTTAATCAGAAGAAAGTTATGTGGCTATGTGAAATCTTTATAAAACTTCAGGGGCATTGGTCAAGAATGTCGAATAAAATTTGGTTTGGTACAATAAATTTAAGTAAGTTCTATTCTTTCTTTAACAATGTATAATTGGCTTCTATAAAAATAAAGAAATGGATAATCCGCTTCATTTAAAGAGAAAAGACAAAGTAAACCTTCGTTTTAACAGAATTCGTATCTAACATGTAGAATATAACCTTTGTCGTAATCATTTTTTCTTAATTTCTAGCAATTCTAAGATTAATTTTTTCATTCTTCGAATACATAGCTTAAAGGAGTTGATTTTATGTTTTAAAGGATTTCACATTAATGAAATACTCGCATTAAATCTTCTACATTTACACTATTCAGCAGAATTTCAATGTTATATTGAAAATATAGTCCGTCAAACAATTTACAATTATACGAATTCTCGATTTTATGGACTCTTCCTAGAAAATTATGGGTTGAATCGATGGTTGATTGTATATTGAAACAGCATTTACAATACAATATAATTTTTTAAAAATAAAACTATAGAATGCATTTAATAGCTTATAGATCTTGATAAAAATTGCCTTTATTGATATTGTTCATAATGATTTAATTTAACTATTAAATTATTAGTAAACAATAAGATTCTATATTTGAAATGGAGTCTTAGAGGAAAATCGCCTTAGTTCTTTAGTTAGAATTTTTCTGACGCAGTGATAAATAATTTTATTTATCCTTTACCATAAATTTCAAACGTAATAAATTCTTTACATGACGTGCTAGGTAAACTATTCTTGCCTTATAAGTAATAAAAACATGAAATTCTCATGCCATGTACAGTACTTCATGAGAATAATACTATCTAAAATCGATTAAGGGATGAATATATTATAATTCCAGGGAGATAAAGTCCAGGTGGGAAAATGTTAACCTAATACTCATAGAAAAAAATTGGTATTGCATTTAACGCCCAACCGTAAAGAAAAGTTAACAAGAAACAGAACAGAACCGAAACTTCATTTAGGCAACCGTTTGCTTGGTATTGTTGCAAGACTTAAAAAAATCTTTTGTTTTTCGAGTTCTGTAATGTAACGTCGCTACTAATATAACATTATCAAAATTAATCACATGGTTGAGTAATATATTTAAATATCCATGCCACACGAGTAAAATATTCAACATGCTTAAATATCGACATAAAATATTCTATTGTGGATCCTAACTTTCTGTTAATAGTCTGTTTTAAATCATTTGTTAGTCTCACTAAACTTATATGGTTAATAAAATGCATTCTAAAATGTATCTAATTTTAAATATACTATTCAGTATTATTGAATTTATCCCGCCAGGTGGAGTTTAAGAAAAGTAAATGGATTCTAGAATTAATTTCTACTTTGTGTAAAAATATGTAGCATCAATCGATGCCAGTTAATTGGTTGTCATGCAAATTAATTAATTATAATAAAGCGTTTCATACAGTAATAAATCCATTAGCATAAGAAAAGGAAAAGAAAAAGCATTTCAATGAATGTTCATATACATATTTTTGTAAAAATAATGATTAACATCATTGATGATTAATTTGGTATTTCATGATTAATAATATTCACATTTCATAATAAAAATGATAGAAACAATTATGTACAACATTTATTTTGAAAATTTCAGAGGACAGAAATTTCAACAGAACGTCTTATATGCATGGAAAGAGGTTTGTCTTCACTCTTTTATTCTCAACCTGATAAACTCTACTAAACATATAATTTTGCTTCCAAATTTAATTTAATTCTTGATTATTCTACCAGATTTAATTTAAATCTTGATTATTCTACCTAACATAAATGCTTAATTTGCAATGATTTGGGCAATTCTTTACCAACAAATTCGACTTTAAAACAGCTTATGAAGCAAATAGTTGATTTTTTGGAAAGCATTTTAAGTTAAAATAACTTCATCGTTGGCAGTTAAAGCGACAACTGGAGACGATCCAACCTACTTACAGAATTTGGGGGGGGGGGTAGAGATGGAGTGTGAAATCACACAAACAGTAACAAACATTCAGATGCCTCAGGATAAATGTTTAGATATCATAAAACTGTAAAAGCAAACGTTTAGATTTTATGAAGATTAAGCAAATATGTCTTAGGTTAATCATTTTTTAAAATAGAGGCGAAATTGAGTTGAAGTGAAATATGTAGATACAAGCAACTTAAAAAATATTTTTAATTTGTTTTTATTTTTGTTAAATTTTTATTATTAATAATGATTTTCCCTATTAGCTTTTATTTCAGAATAAAGTGGGTAGGATATAATATATACTGTATATATGGACTGTTAATAAACAACAATAATATTATTTAAAAAATTAAAAAATAGTGCTCAATATTAATAAAAATGAAAAATAAAGCGAATTCCTCTGCATTTTAAGTTATAAAAGCAAATAAAAATACTTTTACCGTAACCTATAAATAGATGTTTCTTTTTTTCATTAATATCTAGAATTTTCATTCACTCGTAACTGTAATTATACGATTTTGATATCACTGTATCCATGAAAAATATTTACTGCGATTAAAGAATAAACGAAGTGAATCATTTTTTAATTTACAAAAATCTCGGGAAAGTAAGAAGAAAAACAAAATAAACAACAACAAAAAATATTTTCTTTGAATTCTTAGGTTAAAAAATATGCAGTGATAACTGAATATTTTTTGAGACATGCTAAAAATGCCATTTCTAATGAGAATTGTAATAAAAAACACGAATCGCAGCTTTCATTCATATTTGAAAAATAACTGATATCAAGATTCCATAATATAAATAATAATGAATTATAAATTAAAGACTAAAAAGTTAAAAAAATAATTAAATAGAATTTTTTTTGTATACTAATAAAAGCACGCATTAAAACCCTTTTTTCAAACTTATTATTTCTATCGTAATATAGATATGTTAGTTCCATTTTCAAAGATGACATAGTTTGTCTGTTGTTTTGTTATTTGTTTTCAATAAGCGAAAAAAAAAACTTGGGTTGTGAACGAAAAAAAAAATATTTCTGTAATTTTAACGTAGATAAAAGTGTCATCAATTTTGCCTTTTTATTAATGCAGTTTTATATGCTTGGATACACTGACTATTAATGAATCATATTTAATGAGTATCTCTGTGTATTTCTAATTAAAAGAAAAGATATGCCAGTTTAAAACTTATGAAAAAAATTTTAAAGCATACTTTTAATAGTGCACAAAAAAGTAGAATTTTTTCTATTTAACTGTTATTATTTTTTTACTTTTGTTTTTTATTTATAATTCATTAATCATGTATATTGCGGAATCGTCATATAATTTTTTTTAATTCACTGTTACCTGCTGCCACTGATGTAAAGTAAAAATTTTATGAGTCGCTTGGTTGGCAATGAAACTGATTATTAATATAGTACATTTTCATCAAGAATACGCATCTCTAAAATATCTAAAACCTTTACACACCAAGAAGTGAATGAAAAGCTAAATACAAAATTGATTTTTTTCCAAATATGAAACGAGTCAAGTTGAATAAAAGCGAAAAGAAATAAACATTCTTTTCGATATTAGATAATATATATTGCATTATTTTTAATTTTGGAAAATTTGTTTTAAATAAAGAATAAGAATATACATAATAATCGAAAAATATATCTGCATTTTCAAAATACAGAATAAAGGCCTTTAATATTTTATTTTAATTCAAGCGATTTACGTGAAGAAAGAGTGAAAAGCATTATCTAATGTAATACTTTTTTGTGACAACTGATTTAATATTAATTTAATATAGAGATATAACCTTTCCAAAGGATGCAAGTCACTAATTTGAACATATGTGGGAGGATTTGAGTTAAAAGTAATACATCTATAACTAATATATCCAAATTAATTAAGATATCCATATAGTATCCAAATTTAATTAAATAAGCAAACTTTTTTGCCATTCATATAAATTTGATTAATGTTATTTTACTATATGAGATGTAAGACTCTATTAATGATATGAATTAATTAACTAAACTCTCGACAATATTAATTATAGTAAAGTTATAAAGCTAAACCATTTCCTCATTATGAAAAACACCATCGCTAATTACAATAAAGAAAGAACAATATTTTCTATAAATAACACTTCTTTAATGCCGGGTGGTTTGTCTCCCCTCTCTGCATAATGCAAAAGAAATCGAAAAATAGGTCTTGCCAAAAGATAACACGTTCTCCCGGGTAAATTAATGCGTGCATCATTGAGATCAGCTAAATAAAGTATGTTGCCACTGGAGTGTAATCATTTACTCGAATTTATTGAAGCAAAGGAACAAATTTAAAAGGAGTCTGCATAAAAAAGGAGAAAAAGTCACGTTTCCCAACGATAAATGATGCAAGTTTATGCAGTTACAGGCTTCAAGTCCAATTTGATGTCCACTCCACTGAATTTTTCGGTTGAACACACCAATGTCGTGAAATTCTCTCTTTTCCAAAATGATGCCCCTCCTTTTCCTTCTTAATCTTGGCGATTTTTTTCACTGTTTTTCCTCTTTTTTTAAATCCCTCGTTAAGCTTAGTTAAGAGGAATTCGTGATCAAGTATCGGCATCTCTACTTCTGGAAGAGGAACGGATTCAGATCTCGGGGAAAGGAAAGTAAACAATGAAATTTTAACCACCAGGTAAAGAAGAAATGTCTGGAGCAAGACTTCAGATTAAACCCAACTCTCCTCTGTTCCAGAAAGTTTACATGGTTCGAGTGAAAATTTCTAAGAGAAAATCTGCGTGATTTTTCTTTGGCTCTATTGGTAACAACTAATTAAAGCTACGTATAAAACTCGAGAAGAATAAAATACAATTCCCTGCAGACAAAATGGATCCTATTTGGAGACAATCACTGCTAATGATTGCCACTTTCTTTACACTCGGTAAAACTTCTTTATTACATAATATACACAAATATAGTTATTTAAGTTGAAAATTAAAATAATTTGTATAAATATGCCATTTTCCAAAGGAAGTTTCTAAATATAAATTTATTGATAATTGTATTTATTCAGATATATTAATATCAATCATAATTACCCATAGTACTGAGAGAAAAAGCATTGTTGCTTATTAAAAATGGAAACAGATTGTTGATACGAAAATTTCCTAAATTGAGCCCATCTCCAATTCGAACAGTTTTACCATCATCTTCAGTCCTTAATTGAAATTTTAAATACTTTGTGACTTATATATATTTTAGTGCTTTTATAGATGGCAATTTTCTATAATATTACGTATGAGATAGTAGAAGATTCTCGCCGCACTCCAGATGGCATTCTATTGATGACTCTTTTTCTCTCCACAATTGAGAAAAAGTGAATTAAATAACTACTTCAGGGAAAGAAAGATGATTCCATGTTGGAATTTTAAAAAGAACTATACAGTGCATGCATTAATTTGTAGAAAATAACCGCTTGATCAATCCAATTATTTCTGTTCATTGATGATGAAATTCTCTTTGTTAAGTAGATGAACAATTCTTGACTCTTAACCGTGGGCAGAATTTGGAATTATGACTAGAATCTGCAGCCATGAAGAAAAATTAAGATATAAATTCAAAATCGAAAAGAGATTGCTTAGAATTTATCGGAAAATGCAAGAATGATATGAAATTGTTAAGATTAATACAACATATTAAAAATAAAATATTATTTAAATATTTTCGTAATTAATATTACGCATTAATTGCAGAATCAACAATCGCATTTGAATTGTCTTTTCAAATGCATCTTTTAACTGAAAGTTACTCAAATGAAATCGAAATAACAATAACATTATATTACGCCAAATAATTATTCAACAATTGAGAAATATTGTTCTTTTTTAACTTACTAAATAATTAGCTCATTGTGAAAATACATCTTAATAAATGGAACGATTCAAATAAGCAAGAATTTATGTATAGAAATTATATATTCAATTATCATGCCGATAGGATTTTCCTTTGAATATTTAATATAAAAGTGAATGAACTATAGCATTTGAGAAGAAATGCAAATAGTTGCACGATTTGATCATCAGTCCTTATTTATACTAAATAATCCACATTCCATGAGCCACAACAGAAACTAACAGTTTTAAACCTTTGTCTGAGAAATTAATACAGTTAATAAATGCAAATAGCTTTTAGAAAGATTACAGAAATGAAGTTTACACGACTGAATAGAACTGTAACAATGCAATTGCGTTTCTCGGGTTGGAATTCAATTCCGCTAAAGCGCAGATTCTTAGCATAAGTATACACATTTAGGTTTCGCCTTGAAGTAAGATCAAGTGCCGAATGGTTTATCCTTTATTGTTTATCATATACGTATGATCTAAGGATTGAATTAATGAGTTATTGTATATGAAGTAATAACAATTGAAATGGATTATGTAAACGACCTTTAGTCTTGTATTTATTTTTAAGAAGTTATATTTTTAAAATCACTGCTTACTTTCTTTACTATAATTATTGCATTGTTGTATAATATAGAATAATTGTATTGCTTTCATATATTATGAATTATATTATTTCTTTAAGCTAAATCTAAAAACTAGGGTGATATCAAAAACATCTAATACTTCTTAGTATAATTTTTCTAAAGATGTTTTAAGCTATAAAAGCAACACTTTTATTATTAAGTTTATTTATCGTACTACCAATCTGTACTCAAATTTTCAATGTTACTGCTATTCTAGTAATTAAACTATGATTAACATTTATATACTATATTGCAAGTTATTTTGTATACTTAAAACAATACATCGGAATTTGATATAGACACAAATTCAATTAACTATTTTCAAGTCATTACAGAATTTTGTAACAATAGTATTCTGTTTTTCAAAAGATTAATCATGCTATTTAGTACTTCTAAGCACAGAGACGAAAATATTGATTATTAATTTACCACCATTCGTTTTAGGGGTTACCAGTACCTCTAATTTATCAGCTTATTCTAAAGACTAAAATAATTAAAAAGTTATAGTAAAAGGAAAGACAACCATATCAAATAATAAATTAAAAAAGAGGATATATATTCATATTTTTTATATTCTAAAATACGAGAATAAAATACTGGAATTAAAAAATTACCTCGACAGTTTGATGAATTTCGTTGTTTCATATCTTCGTCAGTCAAGAATAAAATCCTTTTTGGAACATTCTTTGTTACTATTCGTCTATCCGTTTGTCATGTGGGCAAGACAACATACTTAAACAGGCAGTCAAATAATGAAATGTAATGTATTCTGCTATTATTTGATGATTCGTTGGTTAAATTATATTAGCGTGTCGTTTTGAAGCAACACAAGATCTATTTCCTACCATCTGGCAAAACTATGGAGCACATTCAAAAGTGTTCATCGTCTTAAATACATAATGTGAAATGATGAAAAATTGTATTGTATACAGCAATAAAACCATAAATATTACTCTTCCAAATTGTGGAATAGTTCTCTTAAGTTTTCTCTTTTGCAAACAAACATTTTCGACATCCATGTCTCTTTCATGTTTATTGGAAAGATTACAGGTACTTCAAGAAAATTTAAATGGAACAAACATGAGATGCTTAGCAGCAAAGGCTGTTTCCTCCAATCGCATACATTTTTAATTATTTTGTTTATTTTCACCAGAGAATTGCCATTCGTATTGAAAGAAAGTATTATATACTTTTAAATAATCTGTTTACTTAAATCTATGCTATCAGTCAGTTCAGTGAAGACATCAAACATCTTATTTACTTAATATTTATTTCGATTATAATTAAAATTGAAACACAAACGCAGCAGTGGAAAAAACAGAAATATTGCGGCAATCAAATAGTCGTCATGGAATAGATATAATTTGAAATTTTAGATGGCATAGGAATCGGTTTCCTCAGATAATATCTTTAGAAGCTATCACCTGAAGATATCAGTATTTCACAAGCATTAAAAAAATACTTAGATACCATCAATGTAAAAGATAATTTTAAATAATTTTAGAGGATTTTAGTTGATAACAATAAAAGAAGTTTAGTTTCATGATGAATAGTAAAAAAAATATAAGTGTCATTCTTTTTTGGAAACATGAATGAATAGGGATGATAAAAAATTCGTGGCAATTAGACGTGAGATAACTCGTCTAATTAGGTGTCTGAAGAATAAATATGAGTTAGAAAAGAAAAGATTCGATCAGTTGAGGAAGTCAATATTTTGAACCCAAATTCACTGAGAAAACTGACAAACTCTTTGGGATCTTCAATAAAAGGTGGTTCGAAGTCTGAATTGGCAGAATTAAGGTTTTCTTCTCACGTAACACAAATGTGGAGGATAATTCATTTGAGAAGCCCCGTAGGAAGCCATTGCCCCCTTAAACCGTCTGGTTCTAATTCAATCTTTTGCCTTTGTGGCCCCTGAAGTACCAGTGATTACAGACAGGTTGTCGTTGTGTTTTTATGACATGGGCTTGATTTGAGCTTTATCTAATCGTACTCTGAAAAAGTAAGATCACATAAACACCAAAATCAGAATCGATAAATTTAAATTATCATGTGATGTAAAAGTAGGTATTTAATATTGGTCAAATACTTTATTATGACTGGATTGATTGATGATTAGATTAGGAAGGATCACTGCATCAGTTTATTGGCTCGATACTAAACAGAGTTTTATTGCATAATGTCTCATAATATAGTTTACTATTATTCAATATTAGATATAAAAATTAAGAAAATTATTTAGCATTTAAACATCCCATAAAAATTATTAATATTGTATGGAATTAGATTTATATATTTACTGAAAAATAAAGCATCTTTTGGTTTTCTTGCTTTATTAAGTAAATGTTACACTTTGAAATAGTAATGAATGATTTATTCAATAACTTTTGGACCTATTTGTTGGGTACCAAGCGTTGAAATCTTCGGACATCTGTGGTAGATTGTTATTCTGTTAAAAATTTTCGTTGAAGTTTCTAAGAATGAGCTTAACAATATGAGGAAGACCGGAAAAATATATTCTATTCTCAAAATTATGAACCTCGGTTAAATGACGAGGACGACACCCCAGCTGCACACACTTTCCAAGCTTCCACACGACACAAGCGGGAGGACGTTTGGCTCCGAGGGATTTAGTACGCCATACCTGTTTGCACGACAGTTCTTGGGTCTCGAACCTGCAACCCTCCGACTTCGTACCTAAGACCTTACTACGAGGCCACCACGGCTTGATTGTACCATATATACACACAGTATAAAGCCAAGACTCGAGGAATAGAAAAGAAAGCCACTCACAATTTTATTTGATCTACAGAGTTATTATCTGTTCTGAACCAGAATATAAAAAATTATTGCACAAAAATTATTATAAATAAGTACAGGTTTCTTTTTGTAAATTATACTTACTTCCCTTAATTAGATTTGTAATTAGACCAACTAGCTTACTAAATTTCCGCGCGTGCTCTATTTGTAGTTTGAAAAATGTCAAATTACTATTCTAGTTGTCACCATAGATTGTCTAACATTCATTGTGTAATACCAAACATAGCATGTTTTGTTTACGTCTTCAATACTTGATTATTAGGAAATGATGAACCAAACATTCCTAATAATATCTGACATCCCCTTGAACAGAAATGGTTAATTTTATTTCATGGAATCATGCGTTTTTTATGTGTTTTTTTTCACCTCTATTTCATTAAAAATTTAAAAACAGGGTTGTGCATTAACAAGGATTTTGTATTATTGTCTTTAAAGGTTATTTCTTACTATCATGTAGTTATCAGGATAAGATTTTGTACTTCCTCTGCAGTATTACAATTTCTGAAATATCTTTATTCCATTATGAAGAGCAGAGAAACTCCAAATTCTATTTTAAGATTTTTTTTTCTTTTTATCGTCCTCAGAATCTTTCGATTAAGACCGTATATACACATATACTCGCATACCAAAATAATTTAAAGAATGCATTCAAATTCTCCGTTTTCCGTATCTGGCTATTTTTTTATATTTATTTTGTATATAGATACATATTTTGTTGATCGCTGAGTTTACATATTCTTCTTTTCGAAGGTGGAATATTTTTCACTGGCGATACCTTGTTACTGAAAGCAATCTCAACCGAAGACCTTCCACTTTTTCGTATACATCTACTTTTACTTTGTGAAGACTGGAGATGCGGTATCGAATTCTGATATACATATTGAATTCGAAATCAGGGTCTTCCGAATGCGGTTATGTTAGTTCCCTAACTCTTCAAGAAAGGCTTTCCCTGCTACTTCAAGATGTGCGCTGTAAAAACAGGTTTAGAGATATCAATACACGAAAGGAAGGAAAAAAAGTGGTTCAAATATCAGGAGATCAGTTTAAACTTCTAAATACAACAATATAAAAAAAATGCATTTTAAAATTGGAAGGTAAATATAGAAAGATTTTGTGTTATGTTATATCTTAAAAAATAAGGTGTATATGAGAAATATTTTCAGAATTTTTCTGTAAAATCTAGTATTGTGTACTTGGAACATCGGATAATGATAAAATCGTGGAATCCAAGATTGAGTAGAGGAATACCATTGTATGGAAATCTGAAATTCAATTATTTTTGAAAATATTCTTGGAAAAAATGGTATATGTTTTTAAAAACTCTGAAGTAAAATAAAAAATAATATAAATTGTAAAAAGCGTATTTATCTGTGTATTGAAAAGGAAAAATAATTTTTTTTTTATCAAAAATCTACGAAATGTTTTGCAAAATTCGTAAAACTACAAGAGGGAGGTAGAAAAACTTTAAAAAAAAATTCCTTTAATAAACGGGTAAAGACGCCTTTTTGAAATGGTTTTTTTTATATATTTTATTTTCTATTTTCTAGTTCTCATTCTTTATTTTTTGTTCATAAAAGACGCAAAATGTATACGTCTTATTTGAGAACAGATCTAGGTTACGCTCCATCAAACTACTATACCAAATAAGTAGGCAAGCTACTAAACCAAAAAGGTCGGGTTTTTTTTAAAGTTTACGTTATTATTCTAAATTGTTATATAAAATTTCATCTTGAAGGAAATTATGTTCTTTTAATATTATAGAATTTTGAGAATAAATATGTTACCAGCACTGGCATTCCATCATAGAATACCTAGGCATTTCATAGAATGCCAAGCATTTTTAGGCAAAATATGAAATATGATGATTATTATATATTTTCCTTAGACAATGTATATAATACATAGGTATTCTATTGACTGATAAATGCTATTTAGACAAAGAATGAAAAAAATCATGGTAATGTTATTATTTATAAAACGCCAATTCCTCAAAAATAAGAATGTTATTTTGAAAAAAAAATATTGAATGAGTGTCAGTAAGAAACTGTATTCAAAATGTTTAAAAAAATTAAGGTTGCATAAAAAAATCGATCCCTTTCTAATTAAAGAAAATCAAATAAAATGTGAATATGTTTGTACAAAAAAAGGAAATTTTATTTTGAAGAATGTCACTTAATTCTATTTCTTACTAGTCATCTTTGGTGATGACTAAGATTAAAGATCACTAAAATTTTCAATTAAATATAATTTATGTAGCTTGGTCTCAGATGCTTCTTCAACAAAATATATTTTAGATACGAATATATAATTCATGCCATTATAAATGCCATACGCCCTTCTACTCATTATACTATGTTCCTTAATTTTTCGTCATTTCTTTCAGTATTTGAACTTTAATTTGATATGGAAGTGATTGAGGTTCAAGTACTATAAAATATTTTTGTAATTTATTAAACATCTCAAAATATTATTCTATAAAACTTACTCTGATTTGTCATAAAATTCAGTTTTCGTTCTTTATTTCAAAAGAATTTAAATAACATAAATATCGATACTTATTTTGTTTCATGTCAATAAATGCAGTTCTAAAAAGAATATGATGCCTAAATTTTATACAGTGCTTCGTTCCTATCAATCATATTCAGTGAAACATTCTTCACACTCCAAATTTTAAATAAAAAGAAATTCAATTTTTTTTGTGTCCGACTCTGATCGAGTTATGAAGCTTTCAGTATTATTATTTCAGGAAAATCAAAAATTTCATTATTTTAGGCCAATAAACTTTGGAGAAATTCTAGGCGCTAATAGATGTATTTTCCTGGAATCTATATAAAATCACCCATATTTGTAAAATAGTAATATTCACATTTTTAGATGCATTTGTATTTTGGATTCAGCTATCAGTCTATAAATAAAGCTAGATGTTTACGACTTTCGTGTTATTTTTATTAAATTTGTTTATGTATGTCTTAAATTCAGTTGATAAATTTAAAAGTAGAATGATTGAATTTGCGTAAGACGCACACAAGTGACGATCAGTCAAAGACACAAGATTGCCTATAAGGTTGTTTTTTTAGAAAAACTCACATCCCTAAATGATATTCCAGCACAATAGTGCTGCCATTCACTTTCGGTTTTGTAGAACTGATATAAAAGATATGGAACTTAATCAGATTCTCCCAATGTAACAAGATTTGTTAAATCATGTAAACATGTTTACACCATGTTTACACCATGTAAACATTTAAATAGGTTGCAGATCTATTTAGACATTATACTAGATTGCAAATACATTATGGCTCACCTTCAAATAATTTTAGATCAGTAATATTTTTAAAATTTTCAATAATTACATGCACCCTTACTTCTGGAGTTTTGCAATAACAATTAAAATAAACAAATTTTCTGAAATGCATTACATGTTTCTGCAGAAAAATAATGTAAAACATCCGGGAATTTTAATAATATATCACCTCAATTGCGTTATTTGTCATACAGCAGAAACAGGCTTTATATTAGTTAACTCTACTTACTAGGGAAATTAAAATATTTCTATGCCAAGAACACAAAGTATTCTTCATTTAGAGAATATGTATTATATGTCAGAAAGCTATTATCATGCGTTTTAAACTATTTGGATACATCATGTGAAATTAGTTTGAGAAAGTGTGCTTTACTGTGTTAATTAAATCAGTTCAAGCTTAATACAAATATATCCAGAAACAAAAGATTCAGTGCCTTAGCCTGGAGAACAGCCTGAAGAACAGTCTTCCTTTGTAACTAGAAAGCGAGCAGTTATTTAATTTCCTATCCTCATAATCAACTTAAAACAATTAGTGCTTTCTATTAGCCTTTTTAGATGCCTACGCATTTTGGCAGTGATATTTGGGGAAGGGTACGGGAAGGCTAAAAATACCTTCCTGATCGTTGGAAAAGATCAAACTAATGACGTCAGATTCAATATATATCTCATGTCAATCTCATTTAAGCCTCGGCACGAACGGCACAGGATACCACATATCGAGGGTGGGTCAGTTGCTTTTATTAGACAGCTCCTTCCTATCCAGATCTCGTAGCATGCTATGAAAGGAGATGGTTCCATGATGAGGAGTGAGAATGGATTATTTGTGATTTAATTAGTAATGATGGAATTGATGTTCTTCGTGTATTAATATCGTGGAAGATACCGAAACTTTGGCTCTCACGCATAGAGATGTTCCACCAAGAAAGACATAAAGCTGGAAAGCCAAAAGAGTTGACTACCTTTTCACTGGATGATAAAGGTTCATACAATAATATAATAAATATAACAGCCCTACAAAAACCTGAATGATTTTTTATAGTTTTAATATAAAAATTTCAAACATAGTTTTTTACAAAAAAATTTTTTATATAGGTACTAGAAAGTAAAAATTTTTGAATTATTTTATGTTTTTTAGTTTTTAATTAAGGTTCATATAATAATGCAATAAATATATTTGCATTGTAAAAATCCTAATGACTTTTTTATAGATTTAATAAAAAAATCAAACATAGTTTTTAGAAAAACGTTTTTATACGTGTACTAAAAAGTAGAAGTTTGAATTATGTTTTGTTTTATTTTTTAATTTTTAATTTAGAATTCATCACTACAGATATAATGCAATCTGAAGTCAGTTTTTTTTTCTGAAATTTATTTCTAAGTGACAACTAGACATAGCGCATGCTAAATCAAAAAACAATTAGAGAAATCGGGACTCGAACCGTGATCTAGATCCAAGTATCTATCAAAATGTCATGACCTGGATTCTGCAGCTATATTAATGAAAATTATTTACCGTAGATTTTAATATAGTATCAGCAAAAAACTGTCAAAACTTAATAATATAACGTCCTCTTCTCTTAAAGTTTTTATTTCAAATTAATATTTTGTATAACATTCACGTTTTATTTCTCAAAGAAAATGAGCAATAACCATTTTAATAAATGTAGGTAAAAAATCGAACATTTTTAATCTTCCATACATGGAAACTTCCAAATTGTTATTTTGTTATGTAAATAATTTATCAACAATTAATTAAGCTTAATATGAAAATTGTGGCAGCACTGGCCTGTTGAAACTATTGTTGCTTAAAGAAACTCAGAATGCACAGTTTATACAAGAGAATTTATGACTCTAATCGATTAATATTTTGCTGTATATAAAAATGCGATATATATTTAAAAACTTTATATAGAACAAAAATTATTCAATAAAAAAGTAAAGGAATGTAATACAAAACAGAAACGTATCATTTAATCTGACTAATCTTTTGAGTGGGGTATTTTATCTCATTTTTTTGGCCGTCTAGGGAAATTAATTAAGAAAAGGATAATTGTTAAGTAATAAATAATGGTGAGCAAACAGCTATTTTTTGCGAATAAATTTCTAAATTTTTGTTATACTAGGTTTGCAGACAATTTTTTTGCTGTATAATTTTCTTATAATATTTATTTAAATGTTATAATAGGCAATTAATAATTTTTTATTAATATTCTCGTACAAAAAAAAGCTTTTAATTATAAAATATAAAAAAAAAATTAAAAACAGTCTTTTTCATATATTTTCTCAGAAATTTTCCGATTTTTTTTTCTCTAATAATAATTTTAATAGTTGTTATTAATGCTTCAAAAAAAGTACGTTTTATGAACGATTATTATCAAAAAAATTATTATTATTTCATGATATTTAAAATTATTGTTTTTTTTATTTAATAAAAAATCCCTTTTTGTCATAATATTTGTTATCACTCAAATTATTTGATAATTAAAAAATAATATTAAATATTATACAGATTCAGAAGAAATTCCTAAATATTAACGAAAAAGATATTTAAAAAAAATAGAAAGCTGAATGCTCATGTAATGTATGTTATTTTATATAGTAGAAAACCTTTAATTATTGCTTTTTGGAAAATCTTTTTCGTCACAATAAAACGTTAGAGTTCCGAATAAAGAACCTAGATTTCTTTTTATAAACAGCAGTCCCATTTTGTTAGCAGTTCAAAATTCACACCTCAACACGATACGAATCTAGAATAAATCAGCAAACAAACTTCCAAATTTTTTTTACAAGATTTTATAAGGTGAAAAGAAAATGTGAAAAAGAAAGCAACAGAATTTCACCGAGCTTTTCACGAGTTAGAGTGGGTTTTTTTTCCCCTTTTTCCAACATTCTTTGAGGTCTCCCTTTAGCTGGAAGCATGTTTCTTTATGAGGAAGCTCACCATTTTTTTTATGATGATCTCTTTTTGATATTTCGCGCTCACAGGTCTCCTCTCGCAGAGGGAAAATGATTGCTCATTCCTTATCTCAGGCAGACCTGGGTCACCTGGATGATCAGTCTTTCTCGAACCAAGGTGGCATTTGAAACACCGTCAGTGTGAAAAAATCTTTGCTGGGGAAAAACATACGACGCAGGGTCTCTGGGGTTAGGGGCTTTGTAAGATGTATCTCTTTCGAAAAACTTCCATAAAAATTCCATCAAAAATGTAAAGATTGAAAGTATTGTTGAATTCAACTTCCATTTGTTGCGTACCTGGAGCAATTGAGCAAATATTTCTCCGCATTCCACCTTTTTGCATGAATATTTTGGCTTTGCGTTTAGCTTATTCTATGGGTTTTGGATGTTTCAGCCATTCGACAAGTAATGACGTCAAAAAGAAAATGTATGAAAGTTTATCAAATGAATATTTTGTATTTCTGTTTATAAATATTTGTCGGTTAAATAACTTTTTTTTATTTATTCATTTTTAATTTTTAAATCACAGGCTAAACAGAATCTGAGATCCTCTATCAAAGGAAATTACGATGAAGAAGAAAGAAAGCAATTTTCATTATTTTCATGTAAAGGGAATGTGAAATACGTATGAGAGCTTATTCTTCGAGTTTGGGATTTTTCAGCCATTGAACAAATAATAACTTCATAAAGAAATTGTGTGAAAGTTTATCAAATGAATACTTTAGAATTATACTTATTAATATTTGTCGTTTTATGAAGTTTTTTATTTATTCATTTTTAATTTTTAAATTACAGGCCAAACAGAATCTGAGATCCTCTATAAAAGGAAATTACGATGAAGAAGAAAGAAAGCAATTTTCATTATTTTCATGTAAAGGGAATGTGAAATATGTATGAGAGCTTATTCTTCGAGTTTGGGATTTTTCAGCGATTGAACAAATAATAACTTCATAAAGAAATTGTATGAAAGTTTATCAAATGAATACTTTAGAATTATAAATATTTGTCGTTTTATGAAGTTTTTTATTTATTCATTTTTAATTTTTAAATTATAGGTCCAACAGATCCTCTATGAAAGAAGATTACGAAGAAGAAGAAAGAAAGCAATTTTCATTATTTTCACGTAAAGGGAAGACGAGATATGTAGTTCCTTTCGACTGCCTGGGGCGGTCAATGACAGATTTCCAATAAGGCAGTTGCCTAGGACCGTAGTCAGGTCAATTAAAAATGTTACTGTCAGGTTGCCAAATAAATAAATTTGTAAAATAAAATAATTTTCTACGAGTAATAAAATATTAGGATATTATTAGCTCCAATTCAATTATAATGCATCAAGGTCTAATCTGTTTCATTATGTTCGCTTAGTTATTACAGTATTTATAAACGCAAAGTTCTTTTTAAATGTAATCATGAAATTGGATGTTGTGTAATGATGAATCATTATTAATTTTAAAAAAAATATTTCCAAAGTTAAATAAAATTTTAAAAAAGTTAGCTTATAATAAATAATGTTCATTTAGCTAAAAATATGGTGAAATATGAAACTAAGTTGATAATTTATTAAAAGAAGGGATGGTGGGGTCATTTAACATTTTGGGGAGGACCGAAAATGCCTAAAACCGCCAATATGTGTCATTAATAATCTGGTCTTCCTTCATGAACAAAGAATCGACCCATTACAAATGGGATGACAGAATAGTGAAGGTAAGTAATATTGTCTGCGTGGTGATTACAGTGGTGACAGATAATTCTCAAGGGATGAGAGTAAAATCCTAATTACTTAATGGTGCATAGTGTGTTTATTTTTGCTTATTTACATTAAAATATTTTAAGCTAGGTGTGATGTAACTTCGTTATAAATCTGAGCTTTCTAAAGTAAAAATAAAAATAAAAAAAGGATTTTGTCATGATATTACCCAGTTTTTCTGGAGACATGATGATTTTGTAAATCAACAACTTTGTATTTTTAAAAACATTTTTATAAACTTGCTGATTAGCGTCATTAAATTTTCTGAATTTCTTAAAAGTATACGAATTATAATTAAAAAGATTCTAAGCATATAACACCGATAATTCTCGTAATCGAGCTTTAGAAAAGCCGCGACAGCTAAATTGAGATAAATTATTCTATCCTTGAACTTTAGGAATTTTTATGGAACGTGTGTTGGTAGAAAAACATTTCTTAGTGCAAAATGAAACATAATCCATACAATAGATTTGTGTAAAGCAAAAATAAAACCGTCTAAATAGTTTCCTTCATCTGATAATCGATAAAAAAAGGATTTAATTTTACTATTAAATTAAAGGGCTGCTGTTAATTAATATTATATTAATTAGTTAAAACAGAAAACCAGGGAATTATAACAATCTATAAAATAAAAAAGTCAAGCTGTTTGTTAAGACTAAAAAGTAAAATTAAATGCTAACCAATATTTGAAATGTTATTAAAGTCATAAATCATTTAAAGACGTTTACTAAAGGTTTGCGGTTAATAAATCATAAAAAATTGTATAATAATATTTTAAGGAAATAAATAGTAATTAAAATAAATTTGAACCATCAATATGAACAAAATACTTGCCAGACTAGATTTCATCGACTAATGAGAGTCTTATCACTGAATTTGGAGTAGCATGGATTCAAGACCAATTTCGAGAAGTGTTGCTTTGCACCAGGGATTAGTACTTGTTATGTCTGCCGAAGATAAGCATGTTCTTGTAGAAATAATTCTTAGAGAAGATACCAGTAGAAATAACGTCTCCTTTTTTGACATTGGTTCAAAATAAACAAGACTTGTATTAATTTTTTTCTCACTTTAGGCAAAATGAATATATTTTAATAGAGTGTAACAATTTTTTTTATTGATGATATTTCCACCACAAACAGGAATTTCCTATTTTTACAATTTATTTGTATTTTTCGTTTTGAAATTAGTTTCCCTCTCCCCCCCCCCCCCGAAAAAAAAGCCCATTAGATCCCAAAACTCTTGCCCAAATATTTAACACATAGATGAGCGATAAAGAATTTACTCGAGTAAATTGAAAAAAAAACCCAGACAAACTTGGTGAGCGTTAGTTATCCCTTGATCCGCCAACAAAGCATCATATATTTGAAAATTCTTTATATGCTCTTATGTATAAAAAGTAAAAATACAGATATGTTTGTCTTTTTTCACACTGCACTCAATTTCTAGTCGTTCATCAATATTTTAATATTTTTAAATGCACAGAAAGATAGCTAAACTAATGTTTTATACTGTAGCTAAACAAAATTCAACATCTTCCTGGATTTCAAATATTTCAGAAGAGAGAGAGAGAGAAAAAAAGAGAATTTCTCGCAACCAATATCGAAAGAATATGGCAGATTTTTTTCACCTCTAGTATAAACATGAGATCGTAAATAATATACTGATAGGGGGGGGGAATCAAACTTTATTCGTTATTAGTTGTAAAAAATTCAGTTTTTTTCTCCTCTTGCAAAATTTGGAAAATTGCTATAGTTGCTTGTTAGGCGATGATGTCTCGCTCTGTTATAGGAAGAAAAATCGATATATGGGCTTAACTAATTTATTTAGACAACAAGTATTCGAAAAAAATTAATTCCTCATTGGTTTACAATATTAAAAGATTCTTTAACTCTTTGTTTTAAAAGCAGGAATTGGTACTTCAGTTTAAAATAAAGTTTTTCTTCATAGCATTTCCTTTATTTTTTATAAGTTAATTACTTAAATATTATTGTAAAAATCTACTTTTCTTAATAGAATACCATTCCAGAGAGAAAAAATATGAGCATTAAGCATTTAGAATAAAAATATATATATTAATAAAATTAATATAATAATTTTAATAATTAATAAAATTATATTTTTTAGCTCATTGTAATACCATATCAGTTTTTGTATGTTAAATGACAGTAATGTCAGACTAAAGAAACAAAATTTTGAATTCAAATTTATGCATTTGATTTACTGTGATAGCGATAATAATAATACAACTTGAAGAATTTCAGTTTTAAGTCCAGAAGCCGGGCTTTCAAGGGGCAAGCGGAAGACTAGAAAGGGAGTACCAGTTCCATAAAAATTTCTGATTTCTAACGACGGTTGAAAATTAAGATATGGGTCGAAGACCAGCATCCATGTAGTTCAGACAGAAGTTTGAATTTAACTAAATTTCCTATACTAATCATTTTATTATAAATGTTTAAATTATAAAATATTTTTCAAGGTTTTTCCTTTGAACATGTATCAAACATCAGTTTGATACACGAGAACAAAATTTGAGTTTCCAAACATTTTTGCAATGCGCAGCATCATATCCATGCTTCCTTATCTATTGTAAAATATGCTACAGAAAATTTAAGGAATCCAGAATATTTCGAGTAATATTTTACATTTAAAATTTTTCAGTGTCTTTGATTTTTGTTTGCTTATATCTAAGTACTTTAGGCTAAGAATTGCATTTCGAAACGAAAATCTCATTTTTTTCCCTTCAGGATTTTGGTGGCACATTACGACAGCCATGACATCAATCACCACGAAGGTACGCTTCCTATAAGTATTGGCCCATCACTCATGGATACAAAAACAATGCCATATATGTCAATACATTGATTTTGTGTCATTTCATATCAGATTTGACGTACATGTTTCCAGGTTTTTTCAAACAACAAGGGTTATATAAGAATAGAAGTCAGCGATTTCCCTTTTCTTTTAATTTGTCACTCACAGGACTGCTCTCTTGAAGATTTTATTAACGCCGCATTGCGATATTGTAATCTCGAAGGTAGTAGAAAAATATATTAATGCATAAGAATATATTTTTAGGAACATTTTACTATAAGACATCTTAAACATAGTATAAAATAATTCAGAGTCACGTTTCGCATTTTAACATTTTATTTCTTCTTTTCCTCATTTGTGAAATTGCTATTGAAGTCAATATAATGGCATAAAGAAAGTCATTTCCAGCTGTTTTCCATAAACTACTTTTCAATTTCTTTGAATTCGAAGTATGGGCAATGTTTTGTTCGTAAAAACAAAAATCGATATATTTTGAATCATCACGTTTCAAACTACCTGGAGTTAGAAAAACACATGTTTGGCATTATATCTGTCTGTGAAAACGAAAACTCAGAAAATGCTTTGAGTTCGACAGATGGAATTCGGCTTATAGACTTTAGATCAAATTTACAGATTCATATCAAATTATTTTGAACAACATCTATTTAGAGGACGTTCATCTGTCTGACATTTCGAGTAAAAATGAATCGGTGTAAATAGGACTCCGACAGATTTCGTCTGCTACTCGATAGGTCTCCAGTAAAATCGTATTTCAAATCCGTGATTTTGCCGATAGACAGACTAATATATATATCAAATCGCAATACACACACACACACACTCACACACACATTGATATTTCAAGGCTAAATAATTCTTATTTATTTTATAATACATAATGAGTTTATTTTTTACGAGTGTTATAGAAAGCGATATACGTAAATACTCTCTTGGTTTAATTGAATGAAAATATGCAGCGACTGGTCTTTCATAAATAATTCTTATTTATTTTATAATACACTAGCACAAACTATTTTATTTTCAATAGGATTTCTACCTTATGAAACATATAGCGACCTTATTAATCATTTCTAAATCATTTCTATTATATAGACACATTGTAAAAAAATGCGGAACCGTTTTTGTCGGCATTTGAGTTAACAATAAATATTATGTTGTTTCCTGAGCATCAGTATATTTCCGGTGTAACTTAGAATGCTTAATAGATATAATCGTATAATTTATAGTCTGCTGATAAATTGGAAATTCAGACACAAATCAGAGCACATCAGATAAAGGCGTGAAAAGAATTGCGTGAAAAAGTCTTGAATTATTTCAACTATACTTTTAGCTCTACGTTAAATTTATAATTCAACAAAATTTGTTACTTAAATATAATTGGCTCATAACATTTTATTCTACCTTAAAATAATTTTAGCTGTATAATTTTTCGCAAAAAAATTTCTTGTTAAGCAAGCAAAAATCGATTGTTAAGAGCAAATACATTAAAAATAAATCCAAAATTCTGCCAGGAAAGAGTCCCTTGAGTATACAATAAAATAAATTCGACTCGACAATGGAAAATGACATTTTTATTCCAAGAGAAAACACGATATAACAAAATCTTAAACAAGATATATGCGTAGAACAGTCTCTGTGGAAACTAAAAGCACTAATGCATATAAACTAATCGTTCATTAAATCCCAAGAAAGTAAACAACAATCCATCACTTTGCGACAAATGCTTCAGAGAAATTATTTATTCCTTGTATGAGCATCTTGCTTTAGTTAGTTCCCTAAAAAGGCTTGATGTTATATAGAATTTTTCCGGATTGCAAAAATTAACAGAAATAAAGCCATATTTCTTGTATTTTCTAGAACCATTTTTGTCACTTTTGGAATGACGCAACTTATTGCAAATAACAAACAGTTGGTCATCCCATTATTGAATTGGGTCCGAATTTTAATACATATCTACATTTCTGGAAATAAAATTATGCATTTATATAAAATTTATGCATGAAATGATTAATTAAAAAGTCATAATCTAATTCTTTATGTTGTTTAATTCATCTTAATCACGTTCCTGGACAGAATGATATATAACCTTTCAAATGAATTGGTTTAAAACTTGATAGAAATCAACACTTTCAGATTTATTTACATTTTTATCATAAATTGAATTTTATTCCTCTTGCTCGATGGTTTTTGAGTCATCTCGCTCAGATACATACAGAGAGATTTAATTCCTAAAATGTTTGTTTCGGACCCAAGGAAGTCTGACACATGGAGATTCAACAAAATCTTGGCCGAATTTCTCGACGCAATATTTTCTTTTTTTTGTATAATACATATAGAAGAAATTAAAAAGCGAAAAAGACAGAAGATTTTTATATGGGCGATGGTTAAAGCAATGTAGCATTTAGCATAAAATGAATATCGTTCACATTATAAAAGGTACTTACTGTTGTAACGGCCTCGTTAGAAATTAAAACATAAATACTTGTTGTTTTTTCCGTTTTCACAATTGTGCTATTTGATTTGCATTATGATCTCGGGTGTCTAGTTTGAGGTTATTAAGAGAAAGGTAAATGGTGCGAATTCCCCAGAGAAAACAAAAGTACCAATTACTAAAAGTTTTATTTTATATGAAAGCTCACGACTTTTAAATGCATTATGAATGGTCGGTTACTTATCTTCTTACTTACGGTCGGTTACTTACTGATTTTGCGAACTTTTATTTCATATGAAAGGTCATGACCTCTACATTAGATACATTATCAATGATCGCTTTCAAAAACAGAGTGTTGGTACTCTGTTTTTGAAAGCAGTAGAAAGGACGCTATTTGATTGCGCATTCTGTATAGTAAAACACATCCACAGTTTGCCATCTCCGCCCATGGTATCGATTTCATCAGCTTTCATTTCATATGGAAGGTCATGACCTCTAGATACAGTATCAATTGTAATCTGCACGCCACCACTCTCAATTTCTTCAAGAAATAAAAAAAAAAAACTATGCCACTGTACAATCTTTAATTTGAAAAAAATTCTTCACACATTTCCTTAGCCATAACCATAATATCAATTTCTAAAGCTTTTATTTCGTACTACTCGGCTTTGGCGACCAGCCCTATTTTAATAGCTCCTTCACCATAATATTTAAAAGCTTTAAATTTTGATAGTCATATAATTCATTCATAATATTATAAAGGCCTTCAGCCATAACGTAATATGTATCTCTTTAATTTTCTGTTAGCTCCCGTAGAATTAATGCTTTAAATTAAAGTGGAAATGGTTAAATTGCAATTAATATAAGAACATTTTTTACTGAAACGAAGCATTTTTTTTAATATAGTACTGAAAACAGAGTCGCTGAGTATTTAAACTTATGGTGACTAAAGAATATCCTTCTTAATTTATGCAATATCTCAAGACCCTGATTTGAATGAATATCCTGTTCATATTAAACAAAACATGCCTTAAAATAAAGCTGATTTATTGGATTAATAATATAGAGAGTGTAAAAGATCATAAAATAATTTTTCTTGAATTTCTTTTTAGAAAAAATAATATTTCTTATTTGTTTCATTTCCTACAGACACGTGCCGAAAATTATATTTTTGCAGATTTCATTTCCAAAACGATTTAATTTATTTTTAATTGGAGCTTTAATCAATGTGATGGCAGCACTTTGAAAAAAGCTAATTTTTTCCCATGAATGCAAAACGTACTCGTGCAGCTTAAATTTTATTTTTATTTTGTACGAAAAAAATTGTTGAAAAATATAGTTAAAATATTTATTTAAAAATTCATTAAAAATAGAAATTTAATTTTAAGGTTAAAACATTGGTATCGTTTAAAAGATAAATTTTTGATTAACTTCATGTAAAATTCTTTTTTGTGCGGTAATATTTTTGGAAGTTATAGCAGAAACACGCCAAAATTTCGCTTAATTTTTAAATAAATAAAATTATAATTAAAAATTCGAAAAAATAACTCACAGGTGCACATTCCTGACCTCCAAGGTATACACGTGCCAAATTTGGTATCTGTATATCAAACGGTCTGGCCTGTAGAGCGCCAACACACACACACACACATTAAGCTTTATTATAAGCATAGATATAGATAATGAGCTTATTTTTTACGACTGTTATAGAAAGCGATATATTTAAATACTCTCATGGTTTAATTGAATGAAATTAAGCAGCGACTGGTCTGTCATAAATAATTCTCATTTATTTTATAATACATAATGTGTTTTTTTTTACGAGTGTTATAGAAAGTGATATATTTAAATACTCTCATGTTTTAATTGAATAAAATTAAGCAGCGACTGGGCTATCATAAATCCCCTTTCAGGAGCTCCTCTATTTTTCAATTATAATAGCATATAGCATTATGAAAAATAAGTAAAAAATGCCTTCAAAATAAATGAGATTTTAGAAATATCTAAATCGAATAATAATTGAATTTGCATTATTAGTTCACATGTATATAGCTAGCTAAAAAAGTGTATGAAGCAATTTTCCACATAAATTTCTTTGATAAATGTTAGTTCCCCTTGAGATTGCTCAAACTCATTATATAAAAACATCAAGCTCTTAAATGCACTATCGTATTGAACTTCGTTATGTAAAAGATACTCGTCTGATGATCGGTAAAAACCCATTTTTATTCATTAGTTATGCACTTTGAGACGCCTAGTGAATTTCCTTTCTCGGAAGTTAAGAAAATTGTTCAAAAAGTAATATACTCAGTCATTTATATCAATTTATCTTAAGAGCTTGAACTTCAGATAGATGTTCTCCACTGATATTTACTGACTATATTGATCAATACACTTTATACACATTTTTTTGTCTTCTAATAAACAAAACATTGTCTTTTTTTTTCTATATTACATATGGAAATTTTTTCTACTGCTTTTTGCTTAAAATAATGCCATTAAGCTTTACGAGTATAATTTATCAATAGTCATTATCTGTTCTTACCTTAAAGATGAATTAATTTTTGGATTTTAATATTAGCATTATGTTTTCAAGACATGCTCCGGAACAAGTATCACAATTATGAATTATGGGGAGATGATGAAAGTGAAAGGTAGGTTTTCAATTGAATCGGGTATCCCGCCGACTCAGGGGAATCATGCGGTCATCCAAGTTCCTTATCAATAAAAAAAATGAGATTTTAAAATCCACAGTTCATTAATCAACCAACAATCAATCACAGAGGATGTTGTTTGTGAAAAATAAGTAGGTAAGTAATTTCGAGCATTTTACTACATGTCCTAAAATAGAACCTTTTTCTGTAATTTAAATGTCTGATGACAATTTTTTCTTTTAAAATAAGATAGAGTACGGTGCACTTATGCAAAAAGATAATTTTATGAATGAATTGTCTTTTTCCTTCATTAACAAATCTCAGATTTATTTTCACTATATTGAATACGGTGCTATAATATTTTTGAGATGTTTCAGTTTGAAACCTTTTGAAAAAAATCCAAATGGTGAATTTTTCAAAAAAAAGATATTCAGGGTTGTTGATATATATTGTGCTCTAAAGATATTTTTACTGTTGAGGCGCTGAAGTTTCAAGAAGAAAATGTCAATCAGATGCCGTACGTGTCATCTGACCACAATTAAACGTGATAAAGTCGTATCCAAAATAATCTTCATGTACTTCAAAAATGAGATTTTAGTCTCACTAACTCATATCAAATCATATGCAGTTCCAATACCATTCACATCATTTCTGTTTTACGAATCGAAATAAATTTTTCTTGAATCTTATTTATTACTCTTCATGATCTTAATTTGTTCGATCCGCACAATGAAAAGCCTTTGCCCATATAAATTATTACATTCCACGAGAAAATTCCCTAACGCATTCAGCCTCTTCAAAAATCATGTACAGTCTATAGTAATAGTTAAAGACTAGATGTAGACTACTTTATTCCTCCTTTAAATTATTCTCTGACATTTTCCTACAGAAAAAAAACTATAAAAATCTTGTACCCTTTGATTAATAACGTCTTTAACTTTGAATGAGGAGGTCTTCCCCACCCTATCAAATGCTGAAACTTCGAAGAGGTTTGCCGATTTCCCCATCCTAGAATAGCCATCTATAATTTTTCTCAACGACGGGTGAAATATAAGCTTGATTTTGCATTATTATCTCCTGAGCAGTTGCTTCAGAGTCGGTGAAATGAATAGGAAATAATAGGTCCTTTGGGTCCCTACTGTTCGCCACTCAGCCCGGTACTCCAAAGATCCACGTATACGCCTTTTTTCCATGAAAGGATCCTGAATGAATTATGTATGTGGACGCAAAACGTATAATTCGGAAATAATCGGCCCATTACTTTGATTACTAGTCCCGATGTAGTACTTGCCAGGAGCAAGTATGGGAATAAGGGATCTGTCCTAGACTCGATGCAGCATCGACCAGAGCATTCTTCGTGGTGTTGTGTAAATAGCAGCAACCGCGCCTCATAAATATATGAAACCATCATTTTTTGGGGAGTTGTTTTATATCATCTTTGAGAGGAAGTTGGTCGTTTGTATTTTCTTTCCCCTTTATTCTCTTAGTGTGCCACTTATTGTTACCAGACTGTTCATAAAGAACACTTATGTGAACTCACATAGTATATTGTGGACTACTCAGCAAGAACCAGTTGTCTTCTTCAGATAGTTTATATGAAGATGTTAGAAAGGAATTAATTCGAAACAAATAAAAGATAGTTTATTGTATGTACTTTTATGATACCTCTTCAAGGCTATGGAATATAATCTTAGATTTGGTTTTATTTTGGACTTAGCCATTGTTTGTAGAAGTGAGATGAATGAAGAACAAGAACACTGAATAAAAGACTTTTTATCTATAGTGATTTATTTTATCGTTTCGACTTGCCTGGAAATAAAATGAAAGGAAACTATAAATATTACAGAGAAAGAAAATGAATTCGTGTAGTTAAAAATTTACGATAAAAATATGGTTAATTCTATTTTTATGTATTGCACCTAACGGATAAAATTTTATTTGGAGATATTGAGCCAGCAAATACTATTTTACTCATAGATAATTTCCCATGAAAAAAGATAATTCTAAATTTTTTTTATGTAAGAGTTTTAATACACTGGTGAATAAATATACTTTGAGTAGAATTTTAATCCGTTGGTTTAATTATTTATGCTTTTTAATAGAATATTGCAGATAGAAAGAAACTTTAAAATATTAATTAAATACTTATTCTGTGATTTAATTTTAATGAGAACATATTAAATTCTGTTCAAAAAATTAATCAGAAAATAAAATATCTTAATGTAAATCTTTTAATAATTTAATACAGTTTCCAGCAGAAAAAATAAATCAACTACAGATTTTTTGCTTTCTAAACACCTCTTATATTTTTAGAATCATTTTTTTTTTTAACAATTTCGCATAAATGTGTATAGAATTATGCACACCACTCGATTTATATACGCAATTCTGAATAATTCAACACTTATTTCATTGTTTCTGTAAAGCAATAACTTTAAAAAGAAACCGTTATTTTTATTATTATGTACTTACCATTTAACATCAGTTTTCCCTAAACAACTGTCAATCGCACTCATATTTCAGAGAAACAATAGCTGGCGATCGAATAACGATGTAGTCCCTGTAGTTCAACTAATTAGCTAACTATAGAGCAGACTGCGATATAGCTAAAGTAAAAAAAAAGAGGTAAAACAGATAGTCTGAATTACTGACAGCTAAAGCGGATAACTACAGTAAACTTACTTGTAAAGCAATTCTTTACTGTTAAATTTCTGAACTTTTTCGAACTTGCCTATTTTGCATCCTTCCTTACATAACATACTTTGTTGGCTGCTTCATCTTTTGTTGATGAACTGACGCTTACTTAGTTATTGGATCGTCGGATAGTGTCTGGAAATGCAAAATCTCCAGACAACGTAGCAAATTTTCATTTGTCGGTAATTGTTTCGCCGTAGTAGATGACACAATTTTCATATATCATTATCAAAAATAAAATAAAATAAAATATTATTTTATATATAGGATTCAGCTAATAAAAATTTTATTTTTCTGGTTATTTCTTTTGTAAGAATGCCAATTAGGCAGATATAAGTAAGTACGATCTTTTCAAAATTGTTCTCCTAAGAATTTTGAGAGTAAATGTATTCTTTTGGACAAGAAGTAAGACATAAGACACCAATTTTTGCTTTTACATAAAGTTACCAATGCCTTTCAAATGTAATCTTTATTTTAAACCGAATAAACTTTTAAAATTAAACCACAACATAAAAATACATAAAATTAAAGAATAATTTACACAATGAACTAAGATAAAGCTGTTACACACTTAGATCTGAATATAATTATATTTTAAATGCAACACTTTGCGAATTTAAAATTTGTTCCAACTAAAAAATAAATAGACCATTCAAGTACACTTTTACCCCAGAAAAAAAATTAATTAATCAGTATTCATATGCCTTTTCAGCTATTTAAAAGTACTTTGAAACTACAAAAGAAGATTCTAGCCGTTTAATAAGAAGAGGTCCTATTAATTATTCATACATTTCTTTTTCGAGTTTTAAGCATTTTCTAGGCATGATAATCAATTAATCAACTACAAATTAATTAACCTTTAAATTTTATCTTTTCTTTAAGTTTAAAGGAAGTAAAAAGGGAACAAAACCAATTAACTGTTATTTATTTTCATCCACCTCATATATAAAAATTTCCTGAGAGCTAGCTGGTGTAAAAAACTGAGCTCCTCGTGGAAAGCATTGGACGCATTATTGCAAAGGCGAGTTGGAGCGATCGTTAAAACTTAAACAAAGTTAAGTAATTACTTAAATGCTCCTCAACATGAGTCTCACAGTTAATGGAAATCTAAGGTATTCTCTCTTTTAATTAAAAACTCTAAAGTTGATGTCCACGCATGTCATTGCTTGTTTTCCTATGCGTCAAATTGCACATTTATAAAGAAACGCTTAACACGATGTATTTAATAACCCCTTTTCTACACACACTATGTCACTTTCAATAACTACCTCGCTCTAGTAGCGTCGGGGCGACAGCAATACCTAGATTAAAGTTTACTGAAGCTCTCAAAATTGATTGCTTTTAAAAACTACCTTTTTTTTATATTTCATATTGATGGGATTGAAACTAAAGATATTGTGAGTGGGTGACAGGTAATATGGCGTTGTTTTGTAGCGATGTCGTCAGTTAGATAAGCTGCTGAGGAGAGTTTATTTATTTTGAAAATATTTTATATTGTACATTCTGGAAATAAAACTTCATCGCAGGGAAAAAAAATCGGGAAATAATTTTTTTTTGTTACTTTTATACAGGTGACGATCATCATAACTTTAGTGTTAAGTTTTTCTTGTAACTGGAGCTTTATATATGAAAATGGATGTTTATTGCTTTGTCCGTTACCACTAATGAACATTTTAGGAGCTGTTATAAATGCCAAAGCTTTATACTAAATCAAAATTTGGTTTTTTTTTCAGTTTTTCTAACCAGATTAATATTTAATACTCTTCTCATTCAGTCTTTACTTGGTATTTTGTGCATTGGCAATGATAAGCCTAAAAACAATTAAATAAATTTTTGTTCTGCCTATGTTTCTTTGAATTTAAATTTAAAAATTGATTGATTTTGCTGAAATTTATTCAATGATAATTGAAAAATAAAAAAAATCGTGCACATGAGGAAATATAGAAAGAAAACCAAATATGATGAACCATCTGTGAAATTTTTGGACCGGTATATACCTGCGTTGTTTAGAACGACAGACCAGTCACCAGGAAAATGGATGACACCACCAATAATGGCTTTTTTTTACCCATCCGAAACGGGACAACTTTTTGGATGCCATACCTAGGAGACGGAATTCCCAAATATTTTTTTCTTTTCGAAAATAGAATATCTTCGAAATTGGAATCTCTAGGATTCCCCGTCGGTTGAATGGATATAGTTGAAAAGATTTAGTAAGAAGAAAAATGCTAAAGTTTATATAAAGTATACAAAATAATAACTGTACACGGTACAATTATGAAAAAAGGAGTGTTCGGTGGGGAGTATGAGCTCAGGAATTTTGATGAAGTTAATATTTCTTGGAGAAGATTTTGATTGAGGAACGAGACAAAAATTTATTCGGGGCTTGTCCTAAATGGCTTATAATTGCTATTAACTCGATGCACACGCCGTGTTACCTGCCTTTTTGGCTTAGAAATACTTTGCACTCACTGTGTTCAATCCTTCTCGGATGAGTTAAACTCGGACAGTGGGGAGAGAGAAGGCTGTTTGGATTTCAGTGATGAAGGCATGTGACGATGTCACCCAAGAAGAAGAAAGCGCCCCTCCACTTCCCTGCGCTCTGAAATAGTACTAGTACCGGGGTGGGGGGTTGCTCTAAGGTCTACGAAGCTTGGGAAGTCAGGTGAGATGATTGGATAAGTGTGAATTACCAACCTCCTAAAAGTGGCATGACCAGCCTGAATGACATGTGATGACAAGTGAGTAGGTTCTACTGAAAGGAATAAGGATGGCGGAAGTCCGAAAATTTAAAGGAAGTATGAAGCTAGGATAGATTGCTGACGCCAGCGAGTCAATTGTCGTCCAATCTATTTCATTTGTAATTGTGTTTACTCTATATTGGATTCTGAGGAATACTCCCAAATAAGGAATCGATTAGTTGTATCAGGGGGTGTGATGATAATTTATTAGCGTGAGATATAATAATTAGATGACTAATTTTGAATAATGAAATAAATGACAATTGCGGAAATGCTGATTTAGTTTAACCTGCAATGTTAGATAAATCATTTATGTATATGCAAATTTATTATGTGCATATGAAAAATGAAAAATTTTAAATATTAGTTGGTGTAGTATTAGTTAATATTAGTTAATAGTATGTTATTAATTAGTTAATTTTAAATATTAGTTGGTGTAGTATTAGTTAATATTAGTTAATAGTATGTTATTAATTAGTTAATTTTAAATATTAGTTGGTTGTAGGTACCTTCAATATATGTTACTGGTATTTAACCAAGTTACATTTTAAGGGTTAACAAAAGCAAAGTTATATTTCTATGTCTATTTGTCTTCATTTGAGAATTGATATTGTCCCAAGAGAGTGGTCTGTGAGCTTTAGATTAAAGAATTCTTTGGATTGCAATAAAAATAAAGCTGTTTAAGAATAATTAAAATTCCACCATGCTATCAAACTAAATACTTCCTAAAATTTCTTCTTCAATAAAATATTCTTACCTCAATAGGGCGAACATCATGGCGCTTACAGTTCTTGTGTTTCATTAATTTTTTTCTAACTACGGTAATTTTTTTCTAACTATGGCAATCAGTGTTTTAAACATTTTCAAGTTTAAGACACTGACTATTTATGTAGACAGCGAGATATTAGAGATTATATTTGGCTGCGATTGCTGAAAGAAATTTCTATTGACGTCAGGTTGAAAGGTATCTCGCTGTAGTTACAAGAAATTGAATATCCTGATATTGCGTTAAAGTAAGGCTGCGTAAATGTTAAGTATTTGATAGAAATTTTATGATTTATCTCCAACTAACTCGGCTGCGAAATATGTTCAAGAAAAAATGATGCAAAAATTCTAGTAATTGAGAAATTACTGAGTCCAGCTGAATTCTCTTTATCAGTGAGTCTAATTCCTACTCAGTGAGTGGATTGAAAATATACAAGAAACCTGAAACATCTGCTAGATACAGAAAGTTCAACAGTGGAGGGATCATGATATGAGCAGTGGGGGGGGGGGTGAAAAAATTAAAATCATAATATTAAAACGCTTCTATGTGGAAAAGTTGTATATTATTTGATACAAAATATTATATAAATGCAAATAAATAAATTGTTGCTCAATTAACTTTAAAATTTATCTATTTTGGTTACATAAACTTACGAGCATGAATTTAGAAATCTTAATAGCCATGATTTAAAACCATTAGTAGTTGAAATTAAACTATCAGATCAATCAAAAGACTGACATTTAACATGGCTTGGAGAATGGAGGGATTCGCCTTTCAAGAGCGCATTGTTCGTAAGCATAGATTCCCTCCCTTCCTCTATCTTACTATGCATGGAAAATGTCTGGTGATTTCCCTCAGGCTAAGGTCGGCATGACTGAATTTTTCCTTAGAGTAGGTTGTATCTCTATTATTAGTGCGTATTTCAATAACATTGATTTGCATGGTTCATATATTTTGTTTACATTTTTGGAAGACTTTTTTTTTAAAGATTCAGTGTGTTTCCAATTTCTACTCAATACATTTTTGAATAAATTGACTTTTTCGTCGAAATAATGTAATATATGACTAAATGGTAATTGGTTTGTATGTAACAATTTAACGAATCCCATGAAAAAGTTTCCCATTGGAAATTGTTCTTTTATGTTGCTATTATTAAAATCTGTACTAATTTCTGTACCATCTCAAGTAACATTTTGGTACAAAGAAAGCTCAAAATATTATGGAAAAAACTTAATATGTTTGTTTCAATATCACAAATGTTGCCCAAGGTAACAATGAACATTGTCAAGATATATGGATCCTGGATTTGAAAATAATTTATTTCCGTTATGGTCTTTTCAGCTACCCTATTTCCTTCCTTCCGTAGAATTAAAGTTTTATGTTTTTGGCTCTCCAAATATATCCCATATTTCGATTATAAATGTTTGCCCTCATTTTACTTTTTCAGAAGAATCGGCTTCTCAAGAATCAGTTGCTTTAGAAGAATCGTCTTTTTTAATTATTCCCATATTTTGAAAGGATGCATTTGTAAGAATTGTTGCTACATTTTAAGTGTAATTCGCATTTGAGAAGCTGAGAAAAAATCTTAACTTAAAATTGTGTTTGTCACTTGAATATACATTCAGTGTCTTCATATTCATCAAAACTTGAATGATTCGAATTTCATCCCATTACTAAATGAGAAAGTCTAATGGATTTTTTTTCTTTATTTTCATGTACGCTTTGAATTATTTCTGCTGCCTTTTTTGCATTTTTTGGGGTTGTATGTCCATATTTTCAATTGACATCCTTCAAAGTATCCTTTGATTCTTTGAAAAACTTTTCCAGCGGCACTTCTTTAATTTTGAAAGTACATATTAAAATGCCCTTGCATTTACATAATGAAACTTCGAAAAAATATTTGAATTAAATCTTTTCTTTTATAGATAAAAGTTTTTCGACGAATTTCCTTTACCTCCTCTTTTCAAACACTTCTTAATATTATTATATTATTTATTGATTTCTGTTCTTTTTCTTAAATCATTTTTGTTAGTTTGTGAAAATAGATATTGGGCTTTTTAACAATAAGCCTTGGAAAACT
The DNA here is from genome assembly GCA_026543865.1 of Argiope aurantia. NCBI lineage: Eukaryota > Metazoa > Arthropoda > Arachnida > Araneae > Araneidae > Argiope > Argiope aurantia. The sequence goes on from JAPMOR010100857.1 coordinate 287,937, forward strand.
TCATTTACTGCAAACACTATTCACAGCGACAAAATTCTTTTAAAGGTGGAAATATAAATATTATTTTATAATTTCTGCATATGTCGGGAGTATATTAATTTTAAAGTTTTCAAGGGCACTTCCAATCACTGATTCAAGTTTCTGATCTCATCCAAGACATTTGTGTAAGTTCTACTTAAATGAAATGCACAAAACAAAATTAGGACAATGTACAAAATGGGAACTACTTAACAAAAACTTATTGAAAGGTTTGCTAATATTAGAAAGAGCGTACTTATGAACGCAATTGTACTGATGCCACCAATACGAATCCGGGGAAATGCGCACGCCCAGTGTGCTCTTGAAGGTGAGTGTCTCGATAACTAATGCCATGTTGTGTCAGATATACGATTTCTCTGATAAATTTCACCCCCTTATAGTTTCATATCAGTGGTATCATAATTTATTAATGCATTTATGAAAGTTGTGTGACAATTTAAGCGAAATAGCTGAATTTTAAAATTGTTTGATTTAGCTGAGATTTTGAACTATAAGTAGGCTTTGTGAAAGACAAATTTTCCTCATATAGGCATCTTAATATCACCATTTTTTTTTCTTTTTTACCCTAATGGACAGGTGTAATTTTGAATGCCTTCCTACACATTTTTACCAGTGCAACAATAAATGTTGAAATATACAGATATGATTTTTTTTTAATTCATACTTTCAGCTATTCAGGATTACAATCAGCAATTACTTGCTACAAATGGATGATAATGCTTCGTGTAATCATACATCACTAATGGCCAATTATCACGAAGTCGTAGCACTGCAGAGAATGGAATAATAAGCATATTCTCGAAGTTTAAACTCGATAGAGAATTCGTAGATCCTACTGAAACGCCATTGTTATCCACACCTAGCGTTTTCCAAAATAATTAAGGCGCTATTTATTGTGAATAACGCTATTGTGGAAAGTCTCAATAAATATAAGACTCAATACGACAAGTCGTGCATCTTATATTTTGATCAGGGATGATAACAGAATTTATTATTTATTTGCATCGCTAAACTGTTGCAACGCCAATTTTCTCTTTATCTACCTAATACAATATTTCCTATATTCCCATATAAATCTAAATTTTGTCAAAATATGAATTCTGCATTTTATAGATATGACCGGTTTAACAAAATAAAGATATTACAGAATTTCACGTTCGTAATGTCAAAATTATTTAATTTACATGAAATTTATAGCTGTTTTTATTTTTTCAAACAAAAGTCTTTAAACTATAAGAAAAAGTTTCTATACAAAATTCATAATTTAATATAAAAATTTTTTAAATACATTTCATTGAACTAAAAGAAGATTTTAAAGCATATTTTAAAAAAATGAATGTTTTGAAATATTGCGCATAAATCTTCCATGTTTCATTAAATTATTCAAAAGCCTTTAT
>JAPMOR010100858.1:0-23825 GCA_026543865.1 Argiope aurantia
GCACATTGCTACTGTTGAAGAAATAATTTTGGAAACATCGTCTTAAATTTGAAATAGCTACTTCGTTTAATTAGGGATGATCGAAAGAACTATATTTATTTTCTTTCCCACAATGAATACATTCATTGAAATTGAATGATATATAAAGGAAAAGTACAAATTGTATTTATTCTATTTCCTCATTTGTTTGAGAATCTCGGATTTGCTTATTTCTACGTGCTGCGCTGATAGATCTACTGAATGACGAACGCTGGAAGATATATTTTTTGACGAATCAATTAACACTATATACGCTTGTTTAACCAAAATATCGTTTATCGATTTATTGAATAAATAGAAAAATTACTGTTTGCCCTGAAAAATTTCCATTTTTATGTTTTATCGCAATCGGTTGAACGGTACGGCAACGCATAAAATACAAACAAACAAAAATTCATTTTTACATATTAGAAATAATAATTGTACTATGTATAATAATTGTACTTGCGTATACTTTAACGCAAGTGCAAGAAATAAGCTGGCAAAGTTTCATCGCAATTGGTTGAAAGGTACGGCAGCGCATAAAATACGAACAAAGAAAAATTCATTTTTTATATATTAGATATACAGAATTTCTTTAACAATTTTCGTTTTTCTTAATTTAAAATAAATATTCAAAATTTTCAAGATTTCTTTGTCTATGCCATAGCAAACACGATGCAACAAGTCGAATAGAAATGCAAAAAAGAATGATTACCAGAAAGTATTCCGACTTTATAAAATTTGGCCGCTTTTAGTGCCGTGGGAAAAAGTATACGCCGTACAATTTAAAGGTTATAGTGAAGCCGGAACTCAAGTGATCACAAAATCATCTTTACAATGTAGATTAAGTAGAGATTATTGCATATCTATAAATGAGAAATTTGATAGTTCTATTTTCTGTACGCACACATTCTTCTTTCTTCTTAAAATAAGGATTTTTTTTATATTGTATATTTTTACCTTTTGAGAGCATAAGTAAAAACAAGTCTGTTACACAAATGGCATGCACCTGTAGGAAAAAAATGAGAAATACGTCTAATAATGAATGAATTGATAAAATACCCGTCATTAAGAATTGAATATAGCATTATGTCTATCTAAATAACATAATAAAGAAAAAATTACACAACAAATAAAACGATTTTTCTGTAATTTCCCTAATACTTGAAAGAAGATCGTTCCATTAGCATACAATAGCTACCAAATTCGAGACAGACATCATTACACCTTTGGAAAAAAGAAAGAAATATTGCAAAAATTCGCATTGGCAGCAGTTTTGTACAGCAGTTTGTAATCTTCCAGCAAGAACTCATAACTGTACAGAAAATTATTCAGAGATTCCTTGAGGCAATACGTCGTTAGTAGCTTTATTGATGTTGTGTGGATTCGCCATACTTCATCCAAGGCTATCAATAAAAATGAGACATTGCTATCGTATTCCAATAGTACAGACCACAAATGCTTGGCGAATATATGAACCGAATAAATTCTTCGAATCATGGAAAATGGCGACTTAACGATGCTGTCTTTTTGCTCTTTTCAATCGATTTTTGTGCCAAATGTGAGTTGGAAGGAGAAATTCTATACGCATGGGTAAATTGTAAACAGAGGTATTTATATGGAAATTGTTAAAGCATAATGAGATGTAATGACATGGCAGAGAGCAGAGCTTTTATCAGAAGATTATTGTATTTGCATTTTGTGAGTTCTTAAAATGCTAATGATAGAAGTTGGAAAATTGCTTACAATTACAAAAGATTAATTGTTTAAGCATTAAAATTTTTTTTAATATTTTGCATGCTATAAAAATTAAAATAAAATAGTACAGAATCTTTTTTTTTTTCAAATTTATTGTTTAAAGAATACAGAGGCAGAATAGAAAAAAAGGGTTAAAAGATATATTTCTCTCGTTCTTTTTTTAAATTCTGTCATCATTAAATATAAAAGAATTATTATACCATAATTGTAGTAGCTGAATTATATTATTTTATTCTTATTCAGCATGAACCTAATGTTTATTATCATTTAAATTAATGTCTTTTCACTATTGTAAACATTTGTAGCACAAAAAACGTAAAAAATCGTCTGCGATTTTTTTAAAAAAAATTTATTTACCAACACGGTAACAATGGGAGATTCAGTTTAAGGATTATAAAGAATTGCATACATTTGCAAATATGCAAATTTCAAATCTTTAACAAAGATAACGCATTATTTGAAAACTGAAAAAAGTAGAGCATTCTATTGCGTAAATATTTCTAAAATTAATTATAATAAGATGAATTAATTCTAAACTGTAACCGAAGTTATACATATAAAAAGCTCCACTATATGAATTTAGAATGTTAACAGAAATATAAATCAAAAACAAGGAACTAAATATGTATAAAATGATAATGTTTTTGCATTTAATCCAATTTGAATTGAGTTTAGAAAAGGAAATATAAATATATTAGACGTTTTGAATAATAAAAAAGGAATAATGTAATATTCTTATAATGGAGGACTTTTATGTGATTGCGTATTGGATATTCTAAAATACAATTTATCATTAGATTTATTTTCTTCTTTGTTGTTTATTTTGCAAATTGTACAATTTTCATATAATATTTGTTTTTTATATGGTAAAGTAATATTATTCTAACCGTAAATCGAAATTTATGAATTTAGTTTTTATATAAATTTAAATAAATAAATTGTAGATATCGCTATAATTAAAATGTAATCGGTTTTCTTTAAAATAATAAAAGACAAATCAAAAATACTATTGAATTCTATTAAAACTACTTATTAGATTCATTATTTCTATCTAAACTCTCTCTGTAACTATGTGAATTGTGACATTTCTTATGAAAATTAATGAAATTGATCTCTCCTATTTATATTATTATTTAAAGAACTATTTGAATGGATCCATCCCTTATAAAACATTTATTCTATATTCAATTTTGGAAATTCTATGTTTGATATTAAAAGGTCTATCTTTAACTTGCTGAATTGTGAGGTTTCCCGTGGAAATGAATGCAATTGAGCTTTTCAATAGTCTTTTTAAAATTATAATTTAAAGAACTATTTGAATAGATCCATCCCTCATAATACATTTATTCTATATTCTGCTTTGTAAATTCTATATCTGATAACTAAATTTCTATCTGTAACTATCTGAATTGTGACATTTCTCATGAAAATGAATGAAATTGATTTTTCCGATTTATATTATTATTTAAAGAACTATTTAAATTGATCCCTCCCTTATAATACATTTATTCTAATGTCTATCTATAGCTAACTGAATTGACTCGTTTCTCATGGAAATGAATGAAATTGATGTTTTCAATAGTCTTTTTAAAATTATTATTTAAAGAATTGTTTGAATTGATCCATACTTCATAAAACATTTATTTTCTATATTCAATTTTGGAAATTTTATATCTTATAATACAAAGTCTATCTAGTATATCTATCTGAATAGTGGCGTTTCTCATGGAAATGAAGTAGATTAATTTTTTTCGTTTAAGTTATTACCTACGTTTTATAATAATTTTTTAAAAAACCATTATAGAAAGAGCTGTCTGAACTAAGACAAATTAGTATATTTATTTTTCAATCAATTCCAAAATTTCTATATCTAACGAAAACGCTCATGTGAAGAGCTGTCTGAATTGAAACATTTGTCATACGAATTCATCACGTGACTTTCCCTACCGAAGAAATGTGCCGCCAGGTTCAATCAATTCCGATCGTTCTGGCGGTCTCTTTGACTGATGATGGTTGCAAGTAATGATGCGTGGAATTCTTTTGCGGACATTCGTCCCCAATTTGTTGAAAGGGGTCTGCGCCGTTTCGTCCCACTTTTTCACTCTTTTACAATCCATTGCTTCTTATTTCCCACCGCTTGAAATCTGTTGAGCTGTACCAGCCTGTTGAATATCTTCTTTGTCCGGATACGAATTTTCTGGAAACGCCTCTAAGTAAAGGAATGGCTCTTCTGCTATCTGCATTCTGAGAAGGATATCGGAAAAGTAATTCTAGTGAAAGATATTCTCTCTATTCTTGTGATTTTCAACATAAAAGGATATTTCTTCGAATTTCTTGGATTAGAATTATCTTTTTATTCGTTTTTATGTTTTGATAATATTATCGAAAAATATTGCATACTTTTTATCGAAAATTAACAGTATACTTATTATTTACTCTCTCATATACGTAGTATAGAGAAAATATTGTGATCATCAAAAAATTCGAACTCGAGATTTTGACAAATATTCACGTTTTATACCTCCCTAAGTTAAAAAAATGCACACATTTTTGGAAAAGATCCATCTGTCTGTTGCAAAGATAACTCAGAAACGCTTTCATCTAATGGATGAAATTTAATATACGGTCTTTATACCGAATTTTTAGATTTCTATCAAATTTTGAGCTAAATCCGTTCAAATAAATCTGTCTGTCGCACTGTTCGAATAGAATTTAACATGATAACTACAAAACAGAGAGATTTAGATAAATAAAATTTGATACGCAGAAACATGTATAGCCTAGACACCTACCAAATTTTGAGCCAAATCCTCAAGGGATTAACGGTCTGTCGGTCTGTACTTTTGGAAACATGTAAACGCCATAGCTGAAAGATGAAATGACTTAAATATATCAAATCTGGTATTTTATTCTGTGATTAAAAGTGTAATTTTGTGTCAAATTATTGTTTCAATTGGTAGGGAAGGAAAAAACGCTTGCATAACATAAATCCGATTTTCTAGTGATAATCTCATGCCAAGGATTAATCGCCAAGCATCCCGCCAAGGTTCATGCGGTAGATTCAGTAAATATGCCAAATTCACGTCAAAAGGTTAATTTTCGTAAGTATTTTACTTCCTTCTAATGAAATGTTCTCTGGGATGATACCTTTATTAGAGAGTATGCGATAAAGTTTTGGGGGGACTACTTCCTTTAATTCCTTTTTGCATATTTTCTCCTGAAATAGGAAAGTGAATAGTGTTATTTAATTAACGTAACATTGTTCGATTTTTCTAGCAAATCATTTGCAAATGAACTTTACGTCTTAATCATGCAGCTCTTTTATTTGGTATCTGTGAGACATACTTACCAAGTTCCATAAAAATTATTCTTGCAGGAAAAGTGCGCTCTAATTTAAGGTAATCGATTCATTTATTATTCTAATTTAAGGTAATCGATTCACTCATTACTCGTATTGCAGAGTCTTATCATCATTCAATCCAGATGCGATACTGGACATTAGAATTCATTTGCAGTTACGGAACTACTAGTGCAATTGTGAGAAACAAGGATGGTAAATTCCATCAAAATTTCTGCAGCTATTTGAGTTATCACCCATAAATACCATAGCACCAATTGTCTTCTTAAAGGGAGAATTAGATAAGGCATGTGTAACAAGAACCATCAAAATCACTCCAAGCTGAGACATCTTGAAAAAATTGCATGATAATAGGTACATTTGTTAAAAATGATTAAATGATTCATCCAATTTGTTTGATTAAAGATTTATTTCCATTGTTTTACATTCGTAGATTGGTATTTTGAAACATATCAAACAAACTGCATATTAATTGATTCATTTGTAAGACGTATTTCATTCATTCACCCTCACCAGCCAAAATATTACTACGAGAGACATGATTTAACGTTAGAGTATGATCCCCATCGAGGTCAGGCACCTCAGATATTGGGATGAGGTTTCCAGTATAGTGGTTGTTTCTCTTTTCTCTGGTAGATACAAAAAAGGAGATAGGATCGATTATCGATGATGGCACGTACTTCCTACGGAAGAAGTTACACCATGACATAGGGCCTCTCCTGTAGCACATCAGAAGAAGTTCCACAACCACGGCTTCCACTTGTGCTGTAGCGACGCTCCAATTATTTAAAACTAGCCTCCTTTGGCGACCAGTTGGTTCGCCGATATTATATGCTTCTTAAAATTTCAAGTTACATACAAATATCTTATGTGTTTTAAACTTCTTCTTCATCAAAATATTTTAAACTTCAAATTTGGATAGTTGTATAATTCACTCATACTATTAAAACCGCCTTAAGCCATAATCTAATATGAATCTCTCAAATTTTTATTCAGCGCCCGTAAAATTTCAACTTTAAATTAAAGTGGAAATGTTTAAACTGCAATCAGTATAAAGAAACATTTTTTTAATAAAGTACGCATTTTTTTTTAAATATGAGTACTGAAAACAGAATTGTTCAGCATTTACGTCTTACATGCACTACGGAATAATTTTCATAATTTATGCATTGTCTTAAGAATTATTCTACAAAAATATCTCAGATTCATCATAAAATTCAGTTCTTAGTTTTATTTTCAAAAGGATTTAAATGACATTAAATACATATTTTAGTTTGTTTTTGTCTATAAATATTCTTAAAAAAATTATTATCTAAATTTTATGCAGTCCTTTGGTCTAAAAGAATCATATTCTGTGGAATATTCTTGACATTGCAATTTTTAAATAAGTAAATGAACGTTACTATCTTTTGCTATCAAATATGATCAATTTATTTAGTTTTGATTTAGTTTAGTTTTAGTTTAGTTATATTGACTTCTCGTTTTAAAGCAACACTAGGGCTATTTAGGAAAGGACGTATTAATTTTGAAGCGCTATCAGATTACGAGAGCGACACCTGAGTTGGCACCGGCTGATTACAGTGATTATCCTATATATATTAAACCATACTTCCTTAAAGTAAGCATTTTTATTGAATTAGTAATATAGATATTGTAAAAGCTCATAGAAAACTTTTCATCTGTTTATTTTTTAGATAATATCAGATTTAAAATTTTTTCACTTCTTACAGATACGTGCAGAAAATTACACTTTTATATATTTAATTTTCAATAATAGCTGTTTTTTTTTTAATTTTAACTTCTGCCAATGTGATGGCAACACATTGATAAACGATTATTTTATCTCATCGACGTGCTCGTGCAGATTAAATTTTATTTTTATTTTGTCCTAAGTATATTGCTGAAAAATATGGTTAAAATATTTAAAATTTCCTTAAAAATCGAAAATTAATTTGTAGATTAAATTATTGGTGTCAAAAAAAAGATAATCTTTTGAAATATAACATGATGCAAAAATAAATTTTGTGCTATAATAATTTCGGAAATTATAGCGAAAAAACGTTAATTAATTAAAATTGTAATTGAAAATTCGAAAAAAATCGCCCCATTAAAGGTGCCATTAATCGTGCCCATTAAAGGTGCCCGGCCTCCAAGGTATACACATTTGGTAGCTGAAGGTCGAACAGTCTAGCCTGCAGAGCGCCAACACGCACACACACACACACATTGAACTTTATTACAAATATTTATAGTGGTCAGTGTGCTTTCTGAATAATCCTTTGCGATTACCATTACAATGTTTTTAGTTAAAAAAAAATAAGAAACAGGTATGCTAAATTTAACTGAAATTGTTACAGTTATTATGGAAGTATGTCTTACCATAGAAGTAGTTACTATCCTAAAGTATTGTTTACTGAAGAAAGGGTTCGATTACATCTCTACTAATGATGGGGATGGAAGAAATTAAGCCGTGGCCGATGATGGTTCTTTGGAATCAACTATAGTTTTCACCAAAGCTGCCGTGGCTTCCGAACATTCAAAATGTCTGTGTGCCTTCGGACGTATCAAAGCAGTCACTATGATTATATTTACATTATTTTTCATTAAAAATTATAAAAATGCCTGTTAAATTTCGTCGAAATTGCTACAGTCGTTATACGTTAGCATGCAACATTAACAGTTACCATCCTAAAGGATTGGTTACTGAAGATGTATCTCTGTCACATTTTTAATTTGGCAATTTGAAAAAAAGTCAATCAATAATATGTTAATTAGTTCCTTTATTAAACGTATTTCATTGAATTATCATCAACCTAGATGTGAGAGGAGACATTAGATTAAGTTAGTTAAATAATGGGAAATATTATTAGTTAGATAAGTAAAGTTTGTTAAATCAGTTAAATTATGTAAACATAGTTATACAACATAGTTATTTAACATAGCTCTCCTTAGTTAAATAATGGGAACCATAGGTGTTAAATATTGCCGCATAAATGAGGGGAGCAACCAATCACCATATCTCTGTTGGCAGAGCATCTCGTTTAAGATTGCTTAGTTCGTGGTTAGAATCTCAGTGTATTTTATCCAAAGACAGAAATTTGTTTTATTTAAATTGTTATCTATTGTTTATCTAAGATCTGAACGGTTCTAGTTCTTAGTTAAATATTCAAATTGGATTGTTCTCGAACATTCCATATGTGTATAAAAGCTGAGTCCCATCAGTGATGGATAAGTTCTCAGTCTCGTACTGTTATGAGTTCTAATAATTCTAATGGTTTGTTAAACTAACGGCGTAATTATTTATAGTTTTGTGATATTATCATCAAAATTACACCAGCAGTTCAGAGTATATGACCTTAAAAAGTTATAGAAATACATACCATCATAAATGACTACAGAACATTTATCATCATTCAATTTTGATTGGAAATTTGAGATACGTTATTGAAAATGTATGTTAACCAATACTTAATTTGTTTTATTTGCTTGAACTCATAATTCTTTTCTCTTCCACTGTTATTCACAATTATGTGTATCAAGTTTTACTGAACTCTGCAACATTTTAATCAATTAAAAACTACATGCATCAAATTACTCAAAATCCCGCCATTCACCTTCTAGTCACCTTGAAAACCGTATCATCCATTGTTACATTATTAACGAGTTACATAGAGAAGATTGAATCTCATCATATTTTTAGTTTAAAATTAAACATTTTATATTATCGGCTTTAACGAAATAGTTGTATTGGTAGTAAGAAAATTTACCCAGATGTTACATCCCATGAAACATCTGGGATGGTCTCCCCAAAATTTTCTCGCATATTCTCTAATAAACTTGTCATGCCAGAGAACGTCTTTCATGGCATTGGCAATAGTTACGAAATATTAAATTTTGGAAGGAATTTGGCATTTTTGCGAAATCTATCATATTATCCTTGGCGAGTTTTTTGATGATTAATCACTGGCATGCGTTGATAGTATCCAAAAATCAAATTTTTGTTTTTGATACGTTTTTCACAATCGATTGAAACAAAAAAATATGTGACTTAAAACTGCACTTGTAATCCAAAATCTCATATTGTATTTGATATATTTAAGTCATTCCATTTTTGAGCTATCACGTTTCCATGTATCTAAAAGTACAGGCTCACAGATAGTCAACCCGTATATTCCTGCTGATACAGCTACGTTCAGTGGTGGAGGGGGAGTTGGCTCTAAACAAGAAGAAGAGAAAATCAACCCTTATTTGGATTTGGCTTAAAATTTGTCAGGTGTCTGCACAATAGATGTTATATCTGTATACTGAATTTTATCTATAAAATTCTCTTCGTTTTGTAATCATCGTGTTAACTTATAATCGAACAAATTTCACTCAAAACTAGATTGAAATCTCCAAATTTAATGTAAAGACTGTATACTACATTTAACCATTGAGTTCAAAGGGTTTTTGAGTAATTATTGTCACAGATAGATGGACATTTTCCAAAAACGTGTTTTTCGAACTCAAGGCGATCTAAAATAGGCAAATTCTTTGAAATTTCGTGTTTGAATTTTTTGACAATTACTATACTTCCTCTACACTATGCATACGAGAAAGTGAAAAATAGTGGGTATTTCATTTCTATTTCAGACGTGTCAGTCTCTAATTATATTTAGATAGATTCACAGTAGCATAAACCATAGCACAGAAGCATAAACCATCTTGCTAATCAACAAGAAAATATAGTAAATAATTATTTTCCCTTCTGATCTCTATTATTTCAATGAATATTGACATCTTTTTGTTCAGTTATGCTTATATTCATCTCAATGGTTTAGTCTTTAAATATTTCTTCCACCAAAATTTGATTAACCATAATTAAACAGAGACAATTTTCCTTACCAATTCCTTGAGGATTTAAATTTTTGGCAAGAATACCAATAAGTTTGTTAGAAGGAAGGAAAAATAATAATTAAAGGCCACTCTGTCATTGAATAATGGCAGCGGCCTTATCCAATCAAGAATCTAATAAACTAAATGCACCAGAACCATTATTTTTCCTGAAACCTTTTCTTAACTGTCAGAATTTCTTCAAGAGGAAAATTGCCCCGTTAGACATGTAATTGACCTAAGCGCTTAATTGAATGTAGCTTAACATAGAACTTTGATGTTATTGATACTTAAAGATATTCACTTATAAGATAATCGGGGGATTCTCGGCAAAAACTTTTATAAATATGATTTATATTAATGCAATTTTTATGTAGTTTTGGATTTAAGGCAATCATTTGTCAAAATTATACTTCGTTCCTTCGTTTAATTTTAAAAGTCTGGTTCAAAATGTTTTTACTTTGTTATTAATTAAGAAATATCCTTACGCAAAGTGTATCGGCTGAAACATGTCATGATGGACTGAAATTAGATGAAGAAAACTGTGTTTTCTATCTGATTATACTTTTTAATGAACTTTATTTAAAATTTACTGGATCGATGTACACTTCGGCAAGAAATTGTTTTCTTCATCCGGGCAAGATGCTGATGTTTCCTCCTGAAGCGTATATCATATATTGGACACTTTCTCCGAGAAATATGCGATAAAAGCAACTTACGTACTGACCTCAACCGGTAGTCAGGCTTTTTGTATGGTGATTTCTTAACTCGTAAACTTTACTGGATATCCTAAGCCAAGTGGAAGTAGAATCATCATAAATTAATTAATAGATACTTTAGAAATACGATTTCCACTTTCAATGGATAAAAAAATTAATTCGCTTCAATTCATTTGTTTTTAAGAAAAATTACAGTGGCTTCTAGAAAGGTTTCTCGAAGTTATAAAGTTATCGAATTTAAAAGTTTCTGCAATATTCTTATTTTAATTAATTAATTAAAATGTAATTTTAGTTTAATTTAATCTTAATTTTAAGTAATTTAATTTAATATTAATTTCAATTAATTTAATCTTAATTTTTATTTTAATTAATTTAAATTTAATTTACTTGACAAATTTAATTTTACTTCAATTAACTTCATAATTTAATTAATTTTAATTTGATTTTAATTAATTTAAATCGGTAATCTTCTTTTTTGTTTTATTTCATGGAATTCTGCTTATTTTCGGAAACATATACACAAACTCTAGTTTAGCATTAAAAACGGGTAACATGTAACAACGAGTAACATGTATTTTTGAACTTTATGAGGAGGTTTTAATTTTTATTCTGTTCATTAAATTTTTTATGCAACAGAAAGATGAAAACATGAAGGAAAATACATTACTCGTCTTAAAATTGAGAACGATTTGAAATTTTCCATTCCTATTTTATTTTATTTTTCAATGGCTAAACCAACTATCAACTAAAACCAATTCTTTTGCATCAATTTAAATGTAATTAAATTTTTAATAAAGAAAAGAATTTATCCAAATATGGATAATTCAATTCTTATAGGCTTGACTAGATAAAAATGCTTTTCTACAATTTCAAGGATAACTATATGTGAATAAAATAAATAAATATCCTGTTTTCAATAAAGATATTTTCAATTAATTATGACTTAAACTAGAAATAACACTTTTAGCTAATTTGTATTAAATTATAGAATTTTCTGTTCACAGCAAGGTTTCCTGAGATTATGACACAATCCAAATACCTTTTGATTTTTTGCTTTTCAAGTATTGATAATAGAATTATGTTTATGTAATTAAGAATTTAAATAACAAAGTTTCTCTAACAAAACTCATGCAGACTTCAGTAAACATTTAAAAAGCAAAATTAATACTCTCACTTTAACTTAAGGTGACCAACAATCAATAACCTATATTTAATATGAATCATAATCCTTTAAAAATGTTGTGGTCAACATAAAATTTCAATAAAATATAACCTTTATTTGCTAAATTCTTTAAAAATTGATCATTTTATTAATCTGTAAATAATTATGATTTTGCAAACTTTTCGAGAATTAATTAAACAAAAAAATGAGCAAACATGATAAAACACAACATTCTTAACTTAGACGAAATACTTAAAAATGTAACGATTTTCTTCCTAAAAGGTACAGAGTTTGAACAACTTATGTAAAACTTTTGAGATGGAACTACATTCATTAAAAAAACACACACACACACATTTTTTACTTCAACTCCAGTTTGGTAGATAATTAATATTTAGTTTTATGTGGCGGATTATTTATCCATTTTCCCCAAGACTCTTTGAAAAAGTATAGCAACTTAATATGTTTCTTAAAAGTAATGTCTCAACTCGTTGATATATTACTTCTGTTATTTCTTTCGAGCGAAGTTACAAATGGCCTATCAAAGAAAAGAAATGAGGAAAAGTTGTGAAGAAATGGAATAAGAAATTTCCTTTCCTATCTTTCGAGAATTTGCAATTTAATATGCATTCGTCATAATTTTGAAGAAGAAGAAAAAAAAAAAAAAAAAGAGAGAGAGAGAAAAAGTATCGTAAAAGTTTCAAAAATCTTCATTTTTATTTTTATTTTTTAATTTTTTATCCAAGAAGTAGCGTTGATGTAATCATCAGAGGGGATTAAATGAGCATCAAAGTTAGCAATTAGGAAGAATTCTTTGACTGATGCATTGATTTATTGTGAAGTTAAATCAAAGAAACATTTCAAATGTTGCTTGAATCGATATCTGAAACATTTCTCCAAATAGCATTTCTGTTATATTTTCAAATAAATATTTTCATTTCTGGAAAACGAAAATAATATTTTTTCTTCAAAAATTTGAATGACAGTTTTATAATCTTTAAAAAACATTTAAAACTGAATTTTCGACTTTAAAAATACCTGCCCAATTTTAAAATTACGGGCTTAAACCCACAGGGACTGAAGTTTTCTATTTTTTAATTTAAGTAATTTTCATAAATTATTATTATAATTAATTTTTAACAAAGATGCATTATTTCAGCGTCAACTATTAATGTATCAACAGCAAAATTCACCCTCTCAAAAGTTTCAGTGACTAGCATAAATACAAGTGCACATCAAGTTATTTAATTAACTATTATTCAAGTTCTAAAGAAAAAAATTGCTTTGTATATAATTCTATGTAAACATATAATTCTATTAGATATAACATTTAATAATGTAATAAAGAGTCTTTTACAATATTTTGAATTTCTACTTATAATATTGTAACATCGGTTTGTTAATGTTGGAGTTTTTCGAACTCAGTAAATTTTAGAAAAGATTTAATTGATTCTATTTCTTTCAGTAAATTTTACACAAGCGATTAAAAAATTTATTCACTCAAAACCAAAATCCATCATATAGTTATTGGGTCCCGATTGCGTAAGTGTTTCCCTACATGAGCATATTAAACATTCTAAATGGTTGCAATTCATGCGGTTTCATATTTCATAACAAAATATTCTCTAGCATGGAATCGAAGTTGGACTGCTTGTCACTGTACGGATGGGCCAATTATTTAAGATGTCATGCTTTTATTGAATTCTCTTTGAAAAATATTTTCAGCATATAAATATTGATATTATTTAATTTTTAATAATTAAAAAAAATAAAGTGGGATTTAGTAAGAAAGTGTTTTCCATTTTTCCATTTTACAATTACGAAATGAGACTTAATAACTATGAAAATGAAAATGAAACTATGAAAATTCTAAAAAGTTGTAAGCTTCTACCATACCGCATTCACTGTGTTCTTTTAGTTGTAAAGATTCTTCTACCATATTAATATGAAATAATTATCTTATTAAAAATAAGAAGTAATATAAATAATTTAAGTAAAACTAATCAAGCATTATTAATTTAAAAAAATAACACATATTTTTGTAATTTAAGAGAAGATAAATAATTCTTATATAAATAGCAAACGATATTATAAAAAATAGATGAAGTTTATAAAATAATAAAAAAGACAAGCATCAGTATTAAATATATAATATAAGAATTAAAATTATAACGTAGAAGAAATAATAAAATAAAAATAAATCATTATTATTAGTTTCCAAAGAACAATTCTTTGAAAAAAAACTATTTTTTACCATTCTTTATGCAAAATAGACTCAAAATAATAATTATCTCCAGTCTTTTATGAATTAGATTACTTCTGCTTTAATAAATCAAGGGAACACAAATTACACAATTCATATGTCTGACAATATTATGCAAATTAAATAAAATTTGAAAATTATTGAAAAAATCTAATTTAAAAATTATAATTTAAGAGATAGAATTATAGCTCGAGAAAAGATATAAATACAAAATAAATAGTTGGTGATAACAGGAGAAGAACTACTCTTTAAGTTCTTAGTACAAAACGGATAAAAAGATAGATTGTTTTAGATTTTAGATAACACCTGCTCTAGTAATTCCACACAAATGCTCAACAAAACACAAAAATGGTCTAATATAAATAACAGACTACTAAGTAAAATAAGTTAGTACTAAGCAAAATAAAATATTTGAATTTGTTTTAGATTTTAAATAACAGTTGCATTAGTAATTCTAGATAACACAAATGTTCTAATGTAAACAGCGGACAGCATTATAGACGAAATTTAATGTTAATAAAAAATCAAGCACTTTAATTAAAAAAAATTATAATATAAAAATTAGAAATATAGCACAAAGAAAATATAAATCAAGAATAATTCATTTTGACAGCAATACAAAAATCCTGTTGCCATTCTTAACACAAAATTAATTAAAATTTTGAATTACTGCCAGTTGCTTTAATTTTTATGTAACTCTTATTAACTTATATAACTTAACTCAAAAGAAAATATGAAGCAACAATAAATAGTGTCTGATTACAGCAAAAGGACTTGTTGCCATTCTTATCCCAAAATTAAAATTGTTGTCAGTTTCTTTAATTTTTTGATAATTTTTTCTAACAATTGAAAAGAACACAAATAATTTAAATAACACAATCAAATGCAATCGTTAAGCGATATTAAATAAATTAGACAAAGTTTAAAAATTAATAAAAATATCCAGGACTTTAATTAAAAAATATAAAATAAAAATTTCAGTTATAACAAGTCAGAAAATATGTCAAAATTAAATAGTTATTAATATTTGATTAAATAAAAGTACCACTCTTACAATTTTTAATACAAAAATATATCCAAACTTATTACTGATCTCTTTAGATTTATAATGAATGCATGAACTGCGACATTTTTCCCATTTTAAGAAGTAAAATTAAGTGTAAATAAAAAAAACAGGCATCCGGACATCTCGAAGCGTGTGCTGTCTGCACAGGTGCGTCATCCAATTTACGTCAATTTTCATTATCAAAAGGAAACTCAAGTTGCAGACACTGCAAAACGAAGTTAAGAATAAGGAAAGGCGTGCAACCAGCCGCTGGGAAATCAGGTGTGCAACGAAATACGACATTGGAATTAAAGACAGCTTTTCCGAATTCCCCGTATGATAAAAAGTTGGTAATCTAATTCCCCGCAAAGATTGAGTTGCAATCTGCTGAGAATTTCAGTTGCTAACCGTTAGTTGTTGGTGAAGATTTGCTTTAAGTGAGTTGTAACTGAGAGCAAATAGCTTTTGAGATTATTTGATGACTGAAGACGTTTTATTTTTTAATTATTCAAAAATTATCGTTTGTCTCATTTTCTTTGGCAGTTTATGTCATTCAAACTTTAAATTTAGAAATTTTAGAAAGAGAGAATTTTTAAAAGACATTCTTGATAGAAATTTAAAATGATTGTTTAACAAAATATGGTAATAAGCAAGATGATCCAAAAAAGGTGAATAAATTTTGCTTGAATGCAATCTATATCTATACTTATAATAAAGCTCAATGTGTGTGTGTGTGTGTGTGTGTGTGTGTGTGTGTGTGTGTGTGTGTTTGTGTGTTGGCGCTCTACAGGCCAGACTATTCAACTTACAGCTACCAAATTTGGCCCGTGTATACCTTGGAGGCCGGGAATGTGCACCTGGCGGTTATTTTTTCGAATTTTTAATTAGAATTTTATTTATTTAAAATTAAGCAAAATTTTGGCGTGTTTCTGCTATAACTTCCGAAAATATTACAGCACAAAAAAGATTTTTACATGAAGTTAAAGATCAAAAATTTTTCTTTTAAATGATTCCAATGTTTTAACCTTAAAATTAAATTTCTAATTTTAATGAATTTTTAAATAAATATTATAACTATATTTTTCAACAATTTTTTTCGTACAAAATAAAAATAAAATTTAAGCTGCACGAGCACGTTTCGCATTCACGGGAAAAAATTAGCTTTTTACAAAGTGTTGCCATCACATTGATTAAAGCTCCAATTAAAAATAAATTAAATCTTTTTGGAAATGAAATCTGCAAAAATATAATTTTCGGCACGTGTCTGTAGGAAATGAAACAAATACGAAATATTATTTTTTTAAAAAAATAAATTCAAGAAAAATTATTTTATGATCTTTTACACTCTCTATATTATTAATCCAATAAATCAGTTTTATGTTAAGGCAAGTTTTGTTTAATATGAACAGGATATCCATTTAAATCAAGGCCACACAGATAATTTGTAAACCTTGAGTAAGATACAGATATGCTAAAATGGTCTAAATGGAAAATGATTATATTTTATGTAACTTGATTCAATAAATGCTCTAATAAATCACTAATTTTTGATTTTACATAAAGCTTCTGCCATGGAAATCACGATTAACAAAATGTTCTTGAAACACTAATATTTTACATAAAAAGAGTTGATTTCCAATCAACTAAATCAATCACTTAAACTGACTGATTAATAAAAATTTGAATATCACTATTCAATAAAAAAAAGAATAATTTTAGATTTTTCATCGATCGTTTCAAAGAAAATACGCCAATCAGCGCGCAGGTTTCTCAAGATTAATTGCCCTAAGATTACGAAAATGTTGAGTTTTTCTAAATTTTTAACATTCAAAACTTCATAAATAAGTCTCAGTTGATCGTGGAAAATAGAAACATTCATTCATTTATTTAAAATTTGGTGTGTCCAGAATTTTTCTCAGAATATGATGACTTACTGCAGTAAATTTAGACTTCATAATTTTTGAAATATATTTACAGGCCGGAACAAAATATTATTATTGATTTCATTTCAATCTTTTTGAAAGCAAAACTAAAAACTGAATTTTACGCTGACTCTGAGAAATTTTTGTTGAATTATTGTTTGAGATATTGCATAAATTATGAAAAATATTTTGTAGTTCACATAAGACTTAAATACCGATTGATTCTGTTTGCAATATTCATATTCAATAATAATAATTATTAATAAATAACAATAAAGATGATAAATAAAATAAAACGCTTGGTTTTATTAAAAAATGTCTTTATATTGATAGCAATTTCCTTTTTTCCACTTTAAATTAAAATTGTAGTTTTACCGGAAATGACAACAAATTAGCAAAATATATATAGTAAATTGAACGAAACGATTTAAACAACAGTATAAGTTTGGTATGACTATCAAAATTTGAAGATTAAAAATGTTTTGTTTGAGAATCTATTAAGAGACCAGTTACTTAAAATATTTAATTGAAAATTGTAGCGAGCGGTAAATACTGGCGAACCGGATGGTCGCCAAAGGCGACTAATAATTAATATAGTAATTAATAAAGAATAATATAGGTACATTTTGTTCTATAGCTTAACCTTTACTTAATACCTTTATTGCGTAACCTTGTCAGTTATTTATATGAATTTGTTATTCAAATACTTTTTCATTGTTTATACTTACGCGTTCATACATTAATATAAAATTTCTTCATACATCTAAAATGGTTCAAAGAATCATCATAATCTCGCGCTCATTTGACTGTGAAACGCAATTTGTAATTATTTTGTTTTCATTTGATACTGTAAATAACCTTAAAGAGATTTTTTTTTTTGAAAATACAATGAATTGTGAAGCTTGCTTGAACTTTCTACAAATTTGTGTTGAGGCATGACTTTAATATATGAAGCCATACTTGTTTTTTAATTAGGTGCATTATTTTAAACCATATTTGTAATTTTTAAATAGGTGCATTAAATGAAACAATATATTTTTTTAATTAGACGCATTATATGATACCATATTTTAATTCTCATCAGAGCCTATGATACGACACAACACTATTTTAAATCAACTTTATATACGCTTTTGTCACTATACATACATTCATCAGACATAATAAACCTATAATACACACAGCTGCAAGCTTACATGAGCAGCAATCCAAAATTAAAAAACTATAACTTACAAATTTTACATGTTTTTAACTACCACTTTAAACCCTGGTTTTTTCCCCTTATTTCATGGTTCCCCATAGTGCCCTGATTGTTTTTAGTGCATGTCTCTTTCCATGAAATCAGATTTATAGCTTTCATTTAAGTGTATGATTCTAAACAAGTGCTGTCATAAAACGGGCCGTTAGTCCCAGAGCTTCAATATCCTCCCGAACAGCAGGTCTGGAATATTTGAGTAAAAGGTTATTTGCCATTGAAAGAAGACTCAAGAGGTAATTTGCTTTTATGTGAAGAGGGGTGTCTATGGTCTATTCGGCTAGCGTAAACTACTTGTCTGTTTCAGAATTTTAGTGGGGGGGGGGGGAACGGTGTCTTTTAAGAAACTAATATAGTGGTTAAGGTATATAATTTATGTGCTGTTTAAAGCATAGTTAAATAAATTGGTCATTCCTTATGTTTTATGTGCGAAAGTACAGTAGATTCTTTTACAACGCAGGGCATATTTTTTGTTGCACTATGCTACTGGGGACAAATCGCCTCGAAGAGGATGTCATCGGCCAGTTTTATGTATGAATTGATTATGATATTCAACAAATTCTATCGATACGGGTTCGTTCAGTGGTGTTAGGGTGGTCAGTTGTACACAAGAAGAAGGGACATGTTATGTCTACCAGGAACTAAAATTAGATAGGATATGTTCTATTTGGCGAATGAATACAAATTCAAACAAGCCATTAATTTTTAACTTTCCTATTGGCCCTTTTTAAAAATTTTTTAAAATTTTTTTTTTATTTATTTTTTTTTTAATTTTTTTTTTTTACTTTTTTTGCATTTTACTTGAAAGATTTTTATAACTTTTTTTATTTACGAATATAAAAAAGGAAAGTATTGCAATCGTCAAAAATTGTGACCTTGTCCAGCTTTGCAGACATCCTTGAATTCTTTTTGAAAACTCTATTTAAAATTATGTCTGTCTATCTATAAATACAATAACTGTATAAAACTTGGCATGAAATCTTAACACCAAAATTGTAGGTTTCAATTAGATTTTAAAGGAAATCTAGTACAAAAAGCCCATTTGTTCGAGCACAAATGAAAACGATTATCACAAACTTCAAAGAGCTACATTTATCAATTGTGGACTAAACCCAACAAAAGGTTATCGTCTGCTAGTCTATAGATCCGCATACAAGTAAAAGCAAAAGCACAAAAGAGAGACGATTTAGATAAATGCAATTTACTATGTGATTTTGTTATTATTCAACTTGTTTATTTTTTATCACATTTTAGTTTGTCAGTCAATTAAAGGACGCCCAAAATTAATATTTGAGTTTTTTATTATAAAGGGAAGTATATAAAAAAGTGTGCAGAACTTGAAGTTAAAAGCATGAAGTTTACAGCCATGTCGAAAGTTCAAAGTTCTTACCAGGGGGGGACTAGCAGTTATATTGTCACGTAGATACTTTAGTATAGAACTTAATGACACACATAAGAGGTAGAGCTAAACCAATTTATTAACTGAACTCAGAACACAGTAACTGACAAATCCTCTGCTTTTATATAAGCAGAGAAAGTTCCAGAATACTCTTCTGGAGACAGTAAGAAAAGTCCAGAACACTTGTCTGGTAAACTAAAGAAATGTCCAGTATCTTCTGGAACATGAAATAAAGGAAAACATAAAATCAAGGAATTAAGTATTTACATATACCATTAATCTCAGTGTCTCTAGCGGGATTCGAACCCAGGTCTCTTGATTACAAGACCAGTGCCATGACCATTCGGCCATGGAGATTCGACAGCCTTTCTTCAATGCGGCAATATTACAGAATTTCGGAAATGAACCCATCGATGGTTTCATTTCGAGTTTTATTGGGCATATATAAACAAACGCAAAAGAGGATACGTTTACTTTTCTAAATAAAAAAAAAACTCTAAAACTGTTCAATTTTATCACACGAAATATCAAATTGTTTACCATTCTTTATAAGATTTAGTTTACATTTTTCTTCTCTTTTTAATTACTTACATTAATTATACGGGAGGACATTATATGAAAGATCATTGAATTATAATAATCAAGAATTTACTTCAAAGATTTTTGTAAATCCTCATGATCTTGTCTCTTTATCAAAGTCATGTGAAAACGACAAATCCAAAAGCGGAATGCGATTGATTAAATCTGATGTACAGACATATGTACATATTTGAATATATGTATACAGCTTAAGATCAAATATATCTATCCGTAAGAATATTATCCGTCTAATAAAATGTAAGTGAAATGAGTACTATTACTAAAATGAACTTCAATGAAAATAAATGAAATTTTCTACGTAGTACTAATAGTAGGTAATAGTAGGTATTAATATTTTTTCAATGAAATTGTCAACATTTATCGATTTTTGTATACAATACATCAGTTGGTACACAGTCTGTCTGTCTGTTTATTATTGTGTATATGAATACGAAAATTACAATGAACTCGACAAATGCGATTTGATATGTGGTCTTGGAATCAAATTTTAGTTTAAAACCCCTTGTCGGGAAAGCTGCCTTTCCAAAATCTAATTTGATTCATATTTCTAGAAAGGAGTCAAAGAGAGAAAAAATAATTGTTTTAAAATAATGAAAAATATTTTATAATTTTAGAAGGATGAATTTGTAAAAAACACAACAGAAAACCATTTTGGACAAAGGCAACAATGAAAAAGAAAATTAAATTAAAAACATATAATAAATTGAGGTTTTTATTTAAAGTTCTTTTGAAAGTCACCATTTTTTATGAAATTTATTATTTTTAAAACAAATATCTTTGAAATATCCTTGAAATATATCCTTGAAAAATATCTTTTTTTTAGATAATCGTCTACTCCACATGATATTATAATTAGATACCTAACTGGATATGATCAGTTATAATCGAGGCTTAGGAATGGAAATCCATTTGCTAATCACTTTGATGTTGTTTCTATTGTTACAGAAAACATACAGAATCGGTACAATTAGCTGTAGGTCATAAGGTGAAAAGCCAAAAGACTGAATAATTAATAACGAGCTTTATTCTTACGAAAATACGATGCACATGTAACAAAACAAAAAAAAAGCGTGCAGAAAAAGGCTCTTGCAGTAAACAGCAGTAGACTAGCAGAAAATCGCTAATAAATAACTATAACAGCATAACAATTCGCTGAACTACTCATTTAAGCTAGTTCAACTGTCTTACTTCACACGATTCGCTGATTTTCAGTTATATCTCTCGGCGTTTCGTATTTTCCATGACAGAATAAAGAAACTTCTGGAACAATTCGCATTACTGATGGTGCGATCTCCACTATTCTTGAATATTCTAAACATTTTTGCTAATAATGTCGCCAAAGCACCAAATTATTGTCAAAATTGTTGCTAGAATATTGTATTATTAATTCGACATCCATTAAGCTACAGCTACTATATCTATTATTGAACATTTATTGAAATGTCCAGAAAAGCAAAAGTACAAATTCGTAACATTAACCTTCTATCTTCGTCTATTTCAATAAATTATTGATGTACATTTAAAAGGCAATGTTTTAGATTATATATTTACTTTTCTGTCCTTGAGAATGATTTATTATCTAGAGAAATAATTCCAACTCCTCAAAATTCCATTCATTTCGTAAAATAATTTTATTCAAAGAAATGAATAGAATTCTAGAATATTTTATTATTCCAGGTTAATACTTTAGTTTGCGTCATATTTATATATAACATCAAAAATAATATTAAGAAGCTGCTTAAAACAATGGAGGGGGAATGGTGAAACATGTTATAAGTGGAAAATAATAAAAGGCAATATCATTTCGTGAAAGTCCAAAAACCTTATCCCTTTGGAAATGAAAAAATTATTAGCATTTGTATAAACTTGAAAGTGTATACAAATGATATTCTTTCTATATTTATGTTGCTAATCTGTATAGCATATGCTTACAAAGAGTGATACCAATTTTTAGAACAATTTTAAATCGAATTTCTACATTTTAGGATTTAAAAAAAGTTATTGTTGTAAGATTTATCGCGAAGCAAATTTCAGATAATAATTCACTTTTGATTCTAAGAAGTTGAATTCTCATTGGAGCAATGTATTCATATATTTTCAATATAATCATTCATAAAACGAAAGAGCTATTGAGAAAGATTAATCACTAAAAAAATCTTTAAAGAAATGGAGAAAAATATGGAAACGTCATCTTTTTTTTTTCTTCTTTCAAATCCCCTTAATCCTCTACATTTTCTTCACGAATGCGCCGAAAATATAAACAATATAGATTTTTATTTCTTTTTGCGTCTTTCAATAATAGATTACGACCAATAATTATTTTTAGTATCCGGATACTGTTTTAGAGAACTATACATCTAATTTATTTACTTTTTCCCCCCCTTTTTTTACTAATACGATGATAAAAAAACAAAACCTCATTCATTACCTGCATTTCCATTTCCTACTCAATAGTCTATTCAAAAATGCCTTTTCTTTGTGTTCCTGATCTGCCGTTAAAATCCATCACTTTGGAAACACCCTGAATATTATATACTTGAAGAATTAATCTGTATGATAGAAGTAAAACATAAATCTCAGACACAGACAACACAAAACATTTCCGTTTATCTTAAATTCTGTGCGTGCTCAAAACGGTATAAATCTCATAAAGAGTCAACCCAGATTTTTACAATTATTTTTATTCGTATTTCATTATCCAACAATTACCAAGAATAAAAATAATATTTTCGCCAGAAAACAAAAGGTTTCTACTGAGTCAAAATTTTTCGTTGTTAAAATATTACAAAATTAAATATGATCTCTAGGCAATTAAGTCTGACAAATTAATCAAAGCTTTTCAAAGCTATTTTGAATTCCTTTTATTATTTCACTGAAGGGCTTTTGTTAAACAAGCTATCTTTGTTTATGTTCTTTCTTCTTTTAATTACATATTATCTTTTCTGTACATTCTGATACATAAATTTTATTCTAAACACGCTATTCTAGAAAAATTAACGAAACCTCTTTTAACTGGCATCAAAATATGATTGCTTTTTCCATAAATTAATCTTGAAAGTATCCGTTTTAATTTTATTAAAATAGTGATTTTAAATTTAAATATTTTTGATTTTTTGAGGGCTTATTTATTTTATTTGAATAATATTTATGTGTTATTTTTTCATTCTGTGGTGAATTTTGCTTATTCGTTTATAATTGATACACCGTTTGCAAAAAATTATATTTAGTTCAATATTTATTGCATTAGAGAATAGGAAGCAATTTAGTCAGTTTGAATTTTAATCAGTAGTATTTGTTTATTAACAATTAACTAAAATCAAGAATTCTTTTAAATGGATGCATTATGATTAATTTAAGTATAAATTCTTCAATTTTTTCATGTTTTTAGCAATTTGGTATTAATATTTCTAAGTAGAAGAGCTAATTTTCTTTGATCAGCATCATAATATTA
>JAPMOR010100858.1:28825-74101 GCA_026543865.1 Argiope aurantia
TCGCAATAATTTTTAAATTACATCTATTAAACTTTATGAATAATGGATTTTCAAATTTTGAATTTGGTTTCAATTAGAATTAATTGAAAAGTTTTTCGTTAACACAAAAACCTTTCTTAAAATTATAATCAAATAAGACTTTCATTTATATCAGCTTATTTCTGTACAATGTTTCCGATTTTAACAAATTTTTAAAATATTTTTAAGTGTATTTCAAAACCAAACTTTTTTATTGTTTCAGTTACTGGATTTATATTCACACGCATTTTGATGTTTGTACACATATTTTTTTCCATTCAGTGTTCACGTGTAATTATAGCATTGAATATTTAACAGCAAGCATATCACGGCACTATATACCATTAAACATTTAATAATAAATTTTAAAATTACCATAAATATATAACGAATTAAATCTCATTTTTCATATCATGATGTTTCGCACTATATATTCGCACTCAAAAAAAGGGACCCCAGGTGCACATTCCCGACCTCTAAAGTATACATATACTAAATTTAGTAGCTGTAGGTCAAATGACCTGGCCTGTAGAGCGCCAACACACACACACACACGCACATATTGAGCTTTATTTATAAGTATAGATGTTTAGAAATGCCTTTTTAATTAGCTACAAATGTAAATTATTAAAATGTCTCACTAATTAAACTGAAATTATTGGTATAATTTTACTATAATCAATGACATGCGGGGTTTCCAAAAGCAATATTTTTAATTTATGATTATTTTTATTTATACATGAATTGAAACGGATTAAAACGTAATGACTGAAATTACTTTTTCTAAAATATCTGATATATATTTTTCTTATATTGAAATTTTAAAAACTTATTCTAGTTTTTTTTTTGTAAATGTGAATCCTTATTTCTTAAAATGAAGTTAATTAAATTTTTTTGTTAAAATCAATAGTATATATTTTCCTTATATTGACATTTTTCGAAAACGTATTTTTAGCTTTTTGTAAATGAATCCTTACTGCTTGAAACAAAATTTAAAAAAATATTTTGTTAAAATCAATAGTGTATATTTTCCTTACATTGACATTTCAAAAAGGTATTTTCAGCTTTTTGTAAATGTGAATCCTTACTGCTTAAACAGAAATTAATGAAATTATTTTGTTAATATCAATAGTGTATATTTTCCTTACATTGACATTTCTAAAAGGTATTTTCTGCTTTTTGTAAATGTGAATCCTTACTGCTTAAACCGAAATTAATTGAAATTATTTTGTTAAAATCAATAGTGTATATTTTCCTTACATTGACATTTCGAAAAGGTATTTTCAGCTTTTTGTAAATATGAATCCTTACTGCTTAAACCGAAATTAATGAAATTATTTTATTAAAATCAATAATATATATTTTCCTTATATTGACATTTCAAAAACGTATTTTCAGCTTTTGTAAATGTGAATCCTTACTGCTTAAAAGGAAATTAATGAAATTCTTTTGTTATAATCAATAGTATATATTTTCCTTAGATTGACATTTCCGAACCATATTTTCAGCTTTTTGTAATTGTGAATCCTTACTGCTTAAACCGAAATTAATGAAGTAATTTAGCTATTATGAAGGTCGTATTGACTTAGAACAAAATGCTCAAAATTGTAGTTTTCAGCTTCCTGTAAATGTAAATTAATATTTTCAAAACAATTTAAAGTTATTTTATTAGCACTATAGATATGATTTGTGACAAATCAAACCAAAACTATTTATATGCTTTAACAATAGCAAATCCCACATACTGTATTCAGATTCGAATGTTTAAGAACAAATGTTTTCAAAACCTCAATATATACAAAAGCAAATATTTGGAGGCTGCAGCAAACTTTTTTTCAAAATAATTGGATAACAGCTGGTAGATTGGTTCCCAGAAGTCAATAAGATATTTATAAATTTCTAATCCATCTGTATCAATCCATATTTAGTCAAAAATTCTAAATCGAACAAAATCTAATAAACCATTTTATTTAGGATGTCTGTTAGGATGGCCTTACAGACAATATACAAATTTAATATATCTTTACTCATTCTAAATCATAAAAATCGATAGTATATGTATACTTACTACATTAAAATCTGAGATTCTATTCCAAAGTTTAATAAATAGTTCCAAACGTAAATCGAAATCCTTGTTCGAAAATGTCACCTATAAGGAAGAATACATTAACATTCCGCGCACAAGAGGGATCCACGGAAATTAATTGTACGCGAGAGATTTCAAGCCTTTAAAACAGTAATCCTGTCTATAACCATGGGAATATATTATCTCCTTACAGTATTTTGTGATAGCTGTTGTATATTCGCTACTACCAAACTATAGACAATGTTGCCGTAAGAGACATGTTATCCGTTGCTTTTCTTTTAAACTCTTGAAAATAGAGTATTATCTATACTAAACTAACGGTTAAATTATTTAAAGAAAAGTAACGAAGTAAAAAATAAAAAAATGAAAATAATGGGGATTTTTTTTGTTTATATTTAATGAATATTTGATCGAAACTTTTAGTTTTCAGTTAATGTTTGCAGTAGAATCGTAATTTGAATGTAAAGCATTTTGTTTTGTTTTAAAAAGAATTGCGATTTTTTTCTTGTAGCATTTTAAATAGTTTATAATATGCTGTTATTTATTTAATATAAATCAGTGAGAATTGTCTCCCAAAAACTTTCTCGTATACTCTAATAAATTTGTCATGCCAAATAGTTTCGAAATATCAACTTTTGGCATGAATTTGGCATTTTTACCGAATCGATCATGTTATCCTTGACGAATTATTTGACAGAAATTGGTATGCGTTAATAGTACCCAAAAAGGTAATTTCTATTTTAGACAAGTTTTTCTCACCCAATTGAAGAAAAAATTTGGCACAAAACTGCATTTGTAGTCACAAAATCACATATTGAATTTAATATATTTAAGACATTGCTTTCTTAATTATCTTGTTTACTTGTTTTGGAAAGCACAGACCGTCAGACAGTCAACCCGTGATTGGATTAGGCTCAAATTTTGGTAGGTGTCTACTCCATAGATTTTTTTTATTTCTGTGCCGAATTTCATCTATCTAGCTCTTTTCGTTTTGTAATTATCGTGTTAACTGATATTATAACAGACGAACCATTTCTGAACAGTCTTTACTCAAAGTATGTTAGAAATCAACAAATTGGTTGCAAGGACAGCATACCAAATTTCAAACGTCTAGCTCAAAGCGTTTTTGAGTTATCTTTTTCACAAACAGACAGACAAATGAACGTTTTCCAAAAAAAAATCGAACTGAGAGAAGCCTAAAATGCGAATATTCATCAAAATCTCGAGCTCGAATTTTTTGACGATTACTATACTTTCTCTATACTTCGTATAAGAGAAAGTAAAAATGATTGCCAATTTAAAAATATGAAATAAATTTGCATTTAATAGGAAAATTTTTGAAATGGTTCTAATATAATGATTGTAATCCTATTAGATCTACTATATCTGCCTATTTATCATGAAAAAAGTTAATATGTAGAAATAACACATGGGGAAAATCTTTATTCCTTTCGGTTTTTGAGTTGGTCATCTAAAATAGGTCCTTATATTTTCTCCATAAGGAGGGCCTTGGCTAGGAAAGTGAAAAATTGTTTCTTCACGTTTTAATAAAAGGCTATTAATTTGCGAGGAAAATTTTAAACAGGAAATAAACAAGCGTTGAAAAAGATTTATCAAATGAGCCTTTCAATATTTAGAGAGCTGAAATGAATAAGGAATAAATATTGGAATTTTGTCCATAATATTTTTATGTATGTCAGATTTTGAGTAAAGATTCATCAAAATTTGTAGGTCAACTTTATCGATTATTACAGCACTTCTTTTTTCAAAAGAATAAAAATCCATCAAAATTTATAGGTCGATATTTTTTTTCGGTTATTACAATACTTCTTTTTTGAAAGAATAAAGATTCATCAAAATTTTCAGATCAAATTTTTCAATTATTACAATTACTTTTATTTAACGAATAAAGATTCATCAAAATTTGTAGGTCGACTTTTTCGGTTATTACAATACTTCTTCTTTATAAAGAATAAAGATTCATCAAAATTTTCAGATCAAATTTTTCAATTATTACAATTCCTTTTTTTTAAAGAATAAAAATTCATCAAAATTTTCAAATCAAATTTTTCAATTATTACAATTTTTTTCCTTTTTTTGAAAGAATAAAGATTCATCAAAATTTGTAGGTAGACTTTTTCGATCATTACAATACTTCTTTTTTAAAAGAATAAAAATTCGTCAAAATTTATAGGTTGATATTTTTTTTCGATTATTACAATTCCTTTTTTATTTAATTTTTTTGAAAGAATAAAGATTTATCAAAATTTGTAGGTTGACTTTTCGATTATTACAATACTTCTTTTTTTAATTCTAGCCACATTTCGTAAACAGTAGGATTAATAGAAACATTGGTTGTGTTTAACTTCTATGATATCTCTTACTCATAACTTTGTTTTTTTTTATTATTCTCTCAACAAAGTATTTATTATATCTACTTAAAAACCCCAAACGTTCGTTCAAGAAACTGCGATGATATCCCACGACTCCTGTTCATCACTGATAGGAGCCTGCACTTGAATGCTCTTAGGAATGAAATAGTTTACCATCATATTATGAAAGATATTAAAGCCTTTTTATTTTAATGGCCTTATTTGTGTCCTATTTATTATATACATGACTTATCAAAAAAACCGTGAAGATAAAAAAAATCAGAATATTTCTCTCTTTGCTTTCAGCATTGGAAGAAAATCATACTATTAAATATTTTAAGAAACAATGTGAATTGAATTACAAAAATGGAATTTAAAATTAAGAATTAAACCAAAAAAATATTCTTAAATTATTATCCAAAAGTCAGAAAAAACTTTCTCTACAACGACGCGTGGTGTGGTATAAAAATATTTTTATGCTTTTAATTTGGATATTAAAGCGGAAAAATCTGAAGTATTACATGATTTTTAATTAATTAAAATTCCAAATTGATTGCTGCAATGTGTATATTCTCAATCTTGAGACAGTATTTGGACCAAATTTAAAGGCAGTAAGTCAAATAATCTCTCCTGTCACAGTCACACATTCTTCTTTATTAATAGAATAATTTTTAAATATCTTAGAGGTTTTAGAATGGAAATATTACCAAAATTTAATTATTAAATATAAATTAAAATATAATGTCGAATGAAAATATTATCAAAGAAGGAATGCATTTTTCAGATACCGTACATTTCCGAGTATCCGGTTCACGACAATCCGGCTTCCGTATAATCCGGCCTAGCTTTCTTTTATCATAATTAGATGAAGAAGGCAATTCGTTTCATTAGCAACACTGCCAAAGCGGGCATCTGCTACGATCCTCCTACGTGTCCTGTGCTAAATGCAAGTTGTGACAGAAAAAGAGCAGCCTTTTGCTCGTTGTTCATTCTCATCTGTTAGTCACAGTCTTCTATTTAAGACTTTTTCAAAAAACTGAAATCTGTTAAGTTTTGACTCTTATTTTAGGTTTATCTTTTAATATCCAAGCAATCATTCATGATTAAAAAATAAAATCACTTTGAGTCAATTTTCATCACTTTGAGTCATTGTTATAACAGTAAGTTTTGGTATAAAAACTTTGTCTCCTGGTATTGATGGAATAAAGAATTGAATTCATAGAACTCCGGTCTATCCGGCTTTTTTGTTATCCAACGTGATCTTCCTCCACATTATGCAGGATACTTGGGAGGGTACTGTAAATGAAGCGACTACAGCAACGAATGAAAGAGGTGCCACTATTCCAGATAGTCTTAGTTTACAAATCCCCTTTTAAATTTTAAATTACATGATCGTATTAATAATGTGAATATAATGCATTCTGTGCATTATCTTTTATGATTCTCTTTGACGTTTCCAAAACTCATGAAATTATAGCTTAATTCCTGAAAACCGATTTCCCAACCAACTTACAATCTAATCACCAAAAAGAGATTCACAAGTTTAACAACATTTCGTAAAGATATAATCTGAAACCATTTTAGGAACTGCTGAGCATTTAACGTTGAGCACCCCAGGGTATATTCCATACAGATTTAATACCCAAATCCATTATTCAGAAGAAATAAAGCCAATCCCCCTCTCCCTTCTAAAGCACGAAAAGAACCGATTTATTTCTGTTATCAAACGATTTCAGAACGCCTTCTCCGGTACAAGCCCGCGAAATGTAGCTTTACACGGAATTATGCTTGTTCCAAAATAATCCATACCGCCTTCTTTTCAAGAATTTTTATGTGATAATCCTTTTTTCCAGAAGCAAGGTGGTTTCGTCCGCATGAATATTTGATGCCGGAACGTAGCGTTCATCTCACGAGCGGCGTACTTTTGATCGAAACGGGATTTTAATATTCTTTTGCTTCGTTTGTTTGGTTGCTTTGTGTCTTTTCTGGAGTTGTGATGAAAAGCTTTGGTGCTTACAAGAGATCAATATTATGAGAGTTAGGGGATTTGGGTTCTATATGATATGTGGGTGAAAAAAATTTCTGAGATACTGATATCGTTGTTCCTGATTGTTGTGTTATTATTTTTGATTTTGTGTCTTTGTGAAGGATTTTATTATTTTATTCAATGCAATGACATGTTACATTTTGCATTATTGGGATTTTGGAAAATATCTTTATCCAAATATTGATAGATTTTAAAATATCCAGAATATTTCCCAATGAATTTATCAATGACAAAAGGAAAACCTTTTCTGTTATAGATAAATTTTGCTTTGTTTAAAAAAATAATACAACTAAAATAGGATTCATAAGTAATATATCAGTTAACAAATTTATTTAATATGGATTTAACTATCGGAGATAGTTTCCCTGTTTGAAAGTTTGGAAGTAAGTTTGTAAAGATTTGTGATCACTAAATTAAAATAAGACACGTGGGAAGTCATATCAAAAATTACTGAATGACCACGTGGGGTCAAAATTACTGAATGACCGGACTGCCGCAACAGCAACACTGGCGTGAACGGTGGTTGAGTCCTAGGGGCCACCACCTAGTACCTAAGTAGTATAACACAGTACCTAAGGAAGAACGTCCCGTCATCAATGGAAGGAGCCAGACCCCCACGTTTTCGTGTACCTTCCAGGGTGGCAAAAACGAACCACCATTCCGGAAGTTTCTCATCCTCATTTCGAGGTGCCCCTCGGGGGGGGGAGACATGATAATATTAAAAATTCATTATATGTAACTACGTACTAACTAAATTTTTGCAAAACATCAAGAATAATTTATATTTTTGTATGCAATAGACTAAGAAAGTGTATAAGAAACGAGAATGTAGTAGATAAAACCAAAAATATTCTCAAAATTAGAAAATTATATTGTTTTTTTAATCTTTTTTTTTGGGGGGGGGGGAAGAGAAGGTCCAAAAATAGTATAAAATTTTTTTTCTAGTTTAGAAATTTTTAAAATAATTTGTTCAACATGTTGGAGTAAATTGAAAAATGCATACTGACTAGTTTCTGAACTAAAACATAGGTTGTTGTTGCTTTAAAAAGTATATAGAAAATCAAGATCCGTAGCAGTGGATGTATCCTAAGCAGTGGATGTACTCAATTTGATCACTAACAAATAATGATGTTTTATTCCCTATGAATACGTAGACAATAAAAAAAAGTCCAAGTATGCATTAGAACTGCATTTGGAATAAACGACAGTGCACAAAAACTAAATCAATTGTAAACAATTGTTACAGAACAAAACGTTCAGAGAAACTTATAGGAGAAAAGTTTCGCACGACTAATTACGCTTCTCAATCGTCTGCTACTCTTCGCATACTATTGGCTTAAGCTGAACTCAAATGCCGATAAATTAAAAAGCTGATTATTTTACTGATTGTAGCTTTGTCTCCAGGTTTCTTAGCGTTTCCGCGATAAAGCAAGAAGGTAATAGAAAAATCGCATTAACTTTCATTTTAATGGAACTACCTCTAAGATTCTTGCTGTGTCTTGAATCTTCGATTTTATTGTCAAATTAGTTACCAAACTAGGTGCAAGGTCATTGATTGAGCCACTGTTCAGAGTTCTTTCGAGTTATCTGTAAAACTGTCTTCCTTCCAAGGAAACTTACTATATTACAGAGAAGCTATATTACAAACTTGTGACAATATATTTCTATGCAGTCTTTAGATATTGCTATTAAACTGATAAATAATATGAAATTTCAAATTCTTTCAGCATTATGAAATATTAAAACCGCTGTAATATATTTTCATATGAACAGATAAATTATTATTCAGTTTTAGAACTGCAAAAAGTATTGAGAAATCATTATACCAAATTTGAACAAGAAAAAAAAAAACTGCATTAGAATTGATTTTATCAGGCTTTACGTAAGAAGTTTCAAGAAAATTCAGAGTGGAATGCCAGATTTTTGAGAAAATGTCAACAAAATCTTAAAACTTTTCAAAGTTTAGAATTTTATAACATAGCACTGAAAGTTGTAAAATGGTATTAAAATGTATATAAAAATCAATGTAATTTGACAATAAATAAACACAAAAAGGAAATTCAAACAATTTTACAAAGATAATTGATCAAAAATGAAAAATATCACTTAAAAGTATTCGATATTTTTGCTAAAAAACTGACTTTTTAAAAATGCCATTACCTTTAATTGAACCTTGAAATTTCTAAATTTCTTTCGTTCATGGTTCCTCCGTGTTCAAAACAAATGTAACAGAATGCTTCTTTACACAAATGCATTACCATATCAAAAAAAAAACCCTTTTAAATAGAGAAATAAAACAGATAATGGAAATGTTCAACAATTTATTTTTTTAAGATCTATTTTCAGAAGACTAAAGAGAATAAAAAGCATGTCTAATGATATTTCCCAACGTTTGGAAACATATCATTGTAAAATAAAAAAAAAATGAAGATGAGAAATATTCCTTAAAGACAATAATATTTAAATAAAAATTATTCTCCTTATAAGCATTATGAACTCTCTTTTGGGTATTTATGAAACTTTTGTCAATTTCACCTTTGTATCGGCTGTATTTGGTTATTGATATTCATTACGACTATAGTCGAGCTATTATCGGTCATTTTTAGTCGTAGAAGATTGAATATTTTTTTTTAAGTTTTAGAATATGGAATATTATATTTGACTAAACAAATTAGAATCGAGGGACTTCATAAAAATTTAGATTTTGCACCCTCTTTATGAAAGTATTTATCAGCTTAAGCAACATAATAAATAGTTACATTCTTTTTAAGCATTTTTTAGGGACCTTGTAGTAAAGTCTCAGCTACGGAACCGGAAGGTTTCATGTTCGAGACCCGACTCCACCGAAGATTCGTCTTATAAGCGAATCCGATGTACACTAAATCCATCAGGGCCAAACGTCCTCCCACTGATGTAATGTGGAAAGCTGGAGAGGGCGGTGCCAGCTCAGGTGTCGTTCTCGCTATCCGGCCATGATTACCAATTACGAAGTCCATCCCAAAATAATCCTAGTGTTGTTTTAAAACGGGACGTTAATATAACTTGACCAAACTGAACTTAAAGCATTCTTTCACTTCAAGGCATATAATTATATTTAATCGTTTAAAAATTAGCCCCGTTTAAAGTTATTATGCAAGGATATTCATGGATACTCTGCATAATGAATATCTTGAAATCAATATAATCAGCATGCTATTTAATACAAAATGCAAGAAATCTCATTTTAGATTTAAAAATATTCTGAATTCCTTTAATAACAGTAATAAAATAACCATTAAATATTAATTTACGTCAAGTACAAATTTTACTGTTATAAAATTAGTGTTATCTATTTTACTATACAAATTTTACAGTACAATCAAATTTTACTGTTATAATACTGGTTGAACTTCTCCTATTAATTCTGTAGTAGCGTGGGAGCAAATCTATTTATTCGTGTCTGCATTTGTTAGATATAATCATGTATGTATTTGTTCCATGGATATGCTTTGAATTCCGACGCAACTATCCAACTCCAATTATCCAAATTTGGTGTTTCTTCTTAATCCCATTTGAACTGTATCCTGCCTTCGAATTAGTGTTTACTGATGCAATTTGACACAGGAAGCCCATAATTTGATCTTCAGTGATGTCTTTGATGTTTTCAATCAGATTACTGTTCAAGGTACAATTCACTTTAGAAAAATCAGCTCATAAAATTGTTGATAGTATATTTCAGACTTTCATATCATTGTATAAACTTTCATATTATTGTATAAACTCTTCATACAAAATTTCTCATCATATGTTATTAAAAGATATTTTTTATTATTTACATATAAAATGTACTTTGCTTTTATGATGATTACA
This sequence comes from Argiope aurantia, assembly GCA_026543865.1. Taxonomy (NCBI): domain Eukaryota; kingdom Metazoa; phylum Arthropoda; class Arachnida; order Araneae; family Araneidae; genus Argiope; species Argiope aurantia. The sequence goes on from JAPMOR010100858.1 coordinate 39,198, forward strand.
GCATAACTTCAAACGGAACCATGTTGCCTTCTGGTTACTTAATAATGAGCAAAATAAAACTTTCATGCATTTATTTTTCATCTGGAGTTTCACAAAGCAAAAATCTACGTTTAGCTAACCCATTAGCTGCCACGATTATACCCACTTAGGAATTTTAAGTACACCTCTTTGCGTCAAAAAATATATTTGGTACACCTGACAGTTTAGTTTCATATCAATCAACATTGTATATAGCAGAAAGTGAGTGTTCTGTGCTTTGTTTCTTTACAACAAGTGAACAAATTTCAAATTCGTCTGCAAGTTGAACGGAACAGATTTGTCTTATTTCAAACATTATATTTTTGGTGTTTTTATATTATAATGAAATGCCGTATATAAATACGAAGTTTAGAGATCATAGATCTGCTATTTAATTAGTCTTTTGTTTTTTATTGATCATTTTATAACAATAACCATTTGGGACTTTTTATAAATAAAAAATATTTTCCAAACAAAGATTACATTAATCTGATTTCACTATTGCACAACTTTTTGGATATAAATAACTTATTCAGTCAAATATTTAAAACAATTAGCTAATTATTAATGAGTTAATGTATATTTTGCTACAATTAAATGTAATACTCTTCCCTCTTATTTCAAACTGAAGATATGATAGTTCTGCAGGGAAAAAATACGTGCTCATCGGCTCTATCAATCCTTTAAAGCAAAATCTTCCGTTTCAACTCTGATTTTCACTTTGGAATTGAAAATCTCACAAAACATCTTTCATTACGTTAATAAACCAGTAAAGATAATTCATGTATTTATCGACTTTTTTTCAGTGAATTATCGATTTTTATCTCAACAAATGAAATAAGAGTTATGATAAAAAAAATCAAACTTTCCTTATTTTAAGGAACAGAATATATATAGTTCGATTAGGAAGAATTCAAAAGCAACAGGGAGAATCCTGAACTATCATAAATTTTCCAAAAATAATCATTTTAAAACCATAAATTAAAAGGCAATAAAAGATTTTGAAAAAAACATTTAGAATTTCAAGGAATGATGACAATTAGTGATCTGGTTCTTTTTTCAATTAAGTTTATAATTTTTTTTATACAAACAAATGTTTTCAGAAAAATTCACCCCTATTATTGAGGGTAAAATTATATTTTGATTCATTACTAAGCCTAATAAATTTTTATCGAGCTTTATAATGAATTACATTCCTTAACATATTTCTAAATTTCTTTTAAAACCGTAGATTCCGCTTTTAGTAAGAGTTTTAATTAAAGCTTAAAACACTAAGTGATCGTATTAAAAACACTTGTAAAAGGTGTCTCAAAGTTAATGTAAAATTTGAATTTGCCGAAATTCGTGCATTAAAGTGTAGGCAACCCTATTAAAAATACCATTTGAAAGTTGATAGTTTAGGGATAGTAAAAATGGGGTGTTACACGATAGAACAACGTGTTAACTCTAGATGATTTAAATAAAAAACACAGTCTTTTTTCTTTAAATTGCTACATTTTTTTGAATCGTAAAGTATATAGAATACGGTTATGTATCGAATTACACATTGGGAAAATGGCTTTTACGGCTTTGCTGGAACATACGCTCTCTTTTGAAAATTTTCTAAGACCATTTTGCATAAATGTTGCTGGATTTCGTTGATGCAGTATTGCATTTTCTCCTTCAATGCCCGTTTGCTTGTGGGTTTGTTGTCATAGATCTTTGGCTTAAAACAATCCCATAAAAAGAAATATAAACGTGTTAAATCACTCGATCTAATGGGCCATTTCTCATATTTTCAAACTGTGGCCTCCATGCTTTCATTATTTTTGAAATGTTGGTAATTAATGAAAACGCTTTGTTCTATCGTGTAACTCTCCATCTTTATTAACCCTAAACTATCAGCTCTCAAATGGATTTTAATAGAGTTGACAACATTTTACTGCACTAATGGTAGTAAATTCAATTATTTCGTTAATTTTGTGACACCCTTTCTTTCCCTCAAATAACTTAGTTCAATTAGAAATTAATTTAATAACATGCTAAATGACACAATTCTTTATTTTCTTCTAAAATAAATTTTAGAATTAACAAGAATTTGTATTAAATATAAATTCATACAAAAATACCGGATTCATACAAAAAAAATATGTATTAAAGTTTTTGTAACAGTTAGAAATTAATTAAATGTTTATCATTTGCGGGTTTAGTGTGAAATAATATTACAACAAAATACTACGTGTAATTTGAAATAGAATGTCTAGATATTTAAAATTTTGATAGAAGATAATAGTATTGCATTATAAAAATTCTTGCAAACAATAAATAGCACATGTGTAAAATAACACGACTTTAATTACAAGACTTTAATTAATTTTATGCATTTTTTTTGCTGAGAAAATAAGGAACATCAAGTTTACAAGAAATGTAATCGAAATTAAACACAACATTATCCCTGATTAAATAGCTCATCATCAATGATCGCTAATTCAAACTGAATAAAAATGTTACAACTCAAAAATCTTTATTTTATATGAAGTTAACAATTTTATATGTAAGTCTTTTAATTCTTAACTACAAAGAATAAATAAGAAATGTTTAAATGAAATTCGAATTTTTTTTCCCAACAGTTTCGGAAGAATTATCCATCTCTCGGCAATCTATGGCCATCATCGATTATTAACTTTATCTTAGTCACCTCACGTGTTAAAAAAACTTTCTTACTCCCATCCACCAATCAAAATCACTTTTAAAAAAACGAGAAAAATTCTTTTAGATGGGGAAATTATCCCTACCGGTGCTGAATTTAATGTAATCGTTCGCACTTCACTTTCATTTTAAGAATGTGTTATGGTCTCTGAGAGAGGGGATTTCAGCAAAGAAATGGAAGATGATAGGATAAAAAAAAAACATGCGATTCAGCATGTGGTTACCATAGTGAAGTCTTTTATGGAAAATAATGATGGCAGTGGCTGTGATGAACTATTTATTCTTAAGCTAACCCGATTTTATATTGTCTGTCTGACCTTGCAAAAGCTTGGAAAAGAAACAATGTAGTATAAATAAAATAATTTTTGTTATTATTGTTTCAATGATAGAATGTTGTTGACATTCTTACAAAATTATTCTCAAGTCAAAAATACAATAATTTTTCATTTTTGATTACATATACCCACCAAAGTCATTTTTAAACATGAACTACCACCTGTTATTTACAGATCTTACTTGGCTAACTATTACGAAATTTGCATGGCGCTGAATCATGATTAAATTCGCGAACTGTATTTCATATCAAAGAATTTTAGTTTTCAAAATGAATAAGCTATGATTCTTTTAGCAATAAATTTATTAATTTCGTACTACCAAAAGGAAGGAAGTATTTCCCAACTGTTTCTAACCAAATCTCGCAAACATCAGATGTTATCATAATAAAAACTATTGTCAAGATGAGTTGAGATGTTACCTTAAAATCAAAGAAAATATTTTCAGAGTAAATTTTAACAAATGATTTAGTTTATAATCAGACGAAACTTTTTTAATTACTTCTGGCATCACAAAACCTTTTAATATTTTTAAAGAAAAATATATATATAGATTACCGCATAGTTAAGATAAGATAGGTAACCGGAAAAAAACTCTACTCATCCTGCCTTTACGGAGTAAATTGAATGAAAATCATCGCCGTCATAGTCCTGTGGCAGTCCTATGATTCAATCTAAATATCCATAGCTGGTGTAAGTATACAACTCCCCCCATATGACCCATCTTCGAAGTGAAGGTAACTCGATAGCATGCCAAATATTTACCTACCAGGGAAGTGAGGATCAAACTTAATATTAGACACTTCTCGTCTTCTTTTTTGGGGGGACGATTCCCAATGGCGTGTTAGAAAGGTAAAGGATAATAAGATTTGAAAAATCATCTTTTAATAAATATTTTTATATAATTTGTTTCCAAATATTTTAAAAATTATCCCCCCCCCAGATATCAAAACTCTTATAATCACTGGTCATTTTCTCCTTCTGATAAGATTGAGAAAGTATACACGAATTCAAATATTTTTTTTTTAATTTAACAATGAAATGTGAAAAAGAAGCGAAAGGATTAAAACGGATTAATAAAGTTAACCAGTTGTGATGAATAATATCTTATCACACTAAAAAAAGTATTTCTTTTTAAATTATATTTGGGCTATAACTTATAGTATTCTGATTAGTTAGCTACGCACACAAAGTGGCAAAATTAAGTAGAGATTTAAAGTGACGAAATCTATCCAGTATCTTTAAGATTATTAACTATGCCATGGTTTTATTTCTCGATATTTTTCGGAATTGTTAGGTAAAGGGAAGCATTGATGATATATCTAAATTTTATGAACTTTCAAAGGAAAAGCGTATAAAAATTCTTAAATTTATTATAATGATTGGGATTAGAAAAAAAAATTTTGACCACTCGTATACAAAGAATTCAAATAGAAAATATTGTACTCATGAAAAAATTCGGCCTCAGTACTTAATGGTATAAATGGATAGCCTGGTTGGAAGGGCGTAGGATTCGCGTGCCTTCGGTTGCGAGTTCGAACTCCGCCAGTCGAAGACTCTCCGTGTGTGGGATGGCTGGCGCATGTTTACATCTGTCATAGTCACAAAATTCTTCATGTCGAGAGTAATACCACTGGGGGTACTGGATCAGGGGTAATCGTTCTCTGATTCAGACCTAAATCACGATCTGTCAGTGAATGAATGAAATGCATGAATGAAGTTCGCCCCGTAAAAAGGGTTATGGCCTGTGTGTAGCTCTTGGCCCCAGATGGCACTACTGAAAAAACAAGAGACGTAGCCTTGGCTTAAAATCACTGACTTCTAAAGTCAGTGGGCTTGTCTATGACAAGTGACATTAGAAACAAGAACAAATCTTAAGGAATCCAAAAATCACAATTTTTGTATTATGTTTGTCCATGTCTACCTATAAATACGACTGCTCAAAGACGTTTTGAACTACATAGATGAAATTAGGAATATAGTTTTAGTACCAAATCTGTAGATTACTATGAAATAAAAAAAATCCATTCAGAAGTCTGTCTGTCCAGCTATTCGAATATATGTTAATACGATAATTACAAAATGAGAAGATCTTGATGAATTACACATAGATTTAAAACTAAAGTGTGGTATATGGATCGAATTTGAAACTCGAAATCTTTGACCATCTTTTGATTCGTACTTTCATAAGAACGTGAAACGTTCAAACGTGTAAGCTATCAAAACGTGATAACTCAAACATGCATGGAATCTGATTCGTGAATTTTTTCTACAATTTTAATTTTGAATCAAATTTTTATTTCAGACGATCGGAAAAATGATTTAATACGCTTTCTGTGTTAATGTATTAGACACATCGCAATGGTTAATCGCCAAAGACATGTGCTCACAAACGCTTCCTTAGCTACAACCTGCATTTAACAATACACAATATACATGAATATACACAATATACATATACAATTCTCTAATAACAAGTATATTAGAGAATATACTTAGCATTAAAGAGTATAGAAAGTTCTGAGGATACAATTCCTGGACAGTTTTTTTCAATTTCAGAAATGAGATACAGCATTTTGTTCTGAAAGAATGACGAAAGCATAGTTGCGCAGAAATGAATGCAATGCATACAGCATGGAATCAAACAAAAAAAGGCTTTATTGAACTCATAGTATCGTTACACATGATTGTCTGTCCAAGAGGAAGAACAGCAAGCAGATGTTCCTTAGTATGGGATATGCCCTCCCCTTACTGCAATGGTTGCTTCGCACCGTCTCCCCATACTCAGCACCAGATTGTCCAACAGTTCTTGAGGTAAGAGTGCCCATTCCTCAATCAGCATCTGTTTAAGTTGTCGGGTGTTCCCAGGAGGATGTAATCGTGCCGCAAGGCGTCTCCCCAAAGCATCCCACACATGTTCTATCGGATTTAAATCAGGGGAGCACGCCAGCCAATCCATTCGAGTGATATCTTCACTTTCCAAGAGCTCCTCAACAGCATGAGTCCTGTGTGGCCGTGCATTGTCATCCATAAAAACGAAGTCTGATCCAATGGCACCTCGGAACAGACGCACATGGGACACGGTTTCATCCCAGTAATGTCTCTCAGATTCATGTCTCTCAGATGATTTCTAGTGAAGTTATGGCAAAAAACATACCTGTTGCTTAAGTTTTGCACACCAGTGTAGATTAGAAACAATGAATTATGAATATTTATTCTTATTTTTAATTTATCATACTGGATTGGTACTACAAAATTTCACATGGTTGTTAAAAATGTTAGCCATAATAATCTGTTGAATCAAGCACTGTCTTGCTGGTATATGTAGGATATGTTTACCGCAATTATCCTTTCCATGTGCCTAATTAATTACGCTTAAAAATGCTTTAAATTTTTATTTTCATTTAAGCGGAACAAATCCATAAATGCAAATGAATATATATATTAGAATATTTTAAAAGATTATTTTTTAAAATTAAAAACAATCTTAAGATGAAGCCAGATAGACGCTGAACTTAGAAAACTTTGTTTTATTATTTTACTTCATATTTTAATGTTAATAAGAATTATTTCTATTTCTATCGAAGATTCGCTTAACAATAAAATGCTAGCTAATATCTATTTTGATAAAAAATACAAACTTATAAATCTATTCACTTATTTTTTTAACACCTACTGATTTTAAAAGCAAATAATTCTGCCAAAATGTAAATAATTTTTTTGATTATAAACAAAAAAATTTATTTAATGAAAATTTAAATGATAGTTTATAATATCATTTATCAAAATTATTTCCTTAAGCAAATACTCTACAAATTTTATTTTCATAAATTTAATATTTTAATAAGATTTAGAACTATTGTTTGAAGAAGAAGGAGAGTGCACGAAGCATACTTAATTAACATTGAAATGTCTTCATAAATTTTAACACTGAATTTTTAGTACTAAATCCAGTTGTTCACGTTTTAAGCCTTAAAAAAGAAATTTGCATTTAATAGAAAAATGGTTATATTCTGTTTATGTTTTATTTCTGCCATTATAAATTTGAATCCATTATTATATTGAAAGAATTGGCCTAAAGATATCGGGAGGATATTTTTTAAAAGTAAATTTTCATAAGCTTTGAATATTGTAATCATAAGTAAAAAGGAGGGGGCTAGATTTCATTATTTTTATTTTGCTTCTGTTGTGGAGGAAATTTTTGAAAATTTGAAATTCATGAATACGTAATAATCTGTTAGCGAAGAAATTTTATCAAATTATTTCCTAAAATTTGATAATATTCTAACAAAGAAAATAAAGTGACGCATTATATTAAAATACTTAAATGGTGAAGTTGTTAATAAATTATTAATTAAAATTTTATAGAAAGAATTTCATTTTTTGAATCTTTTATTAAAAACTGGAAAATTATTATATAATGAATAACGTTCGAGTAATGAATAACATTGAAACGTTACTTATATATATTATATTAACTACTTATAACTTATAACTAAATAATAAAAAAATAGTAATCTAATTCATTTGCGTAATGGGAAGGCATTACAAATCTTTTAAAGATATAGCTTAAAGTTTCTAAATATTTTTTCACATTGAATTAATTCTTATTTTAAATTATTTAATAAAATTTCCTATTTCGTTGCGTATTGTGATACTCAAGAATTAAAAACTTTTATATATGATAATCTTGTTGAATTTTCTTAAATGTTTTAAAAAAATGTATGCTCATAGCATTAGTTCAAATAGACATCAAGCAATTTTTTTAAAATTTAGTTACATTAAAATTCTTTTCACCAAAAATGTTTAAGCTATAACTAATGAGTAAGAACAGTAAGGTATGAAGATTGTGGAAATTCTCTCTTTTTTATGTCCTTATTTATTACTCTGCTATTCTTACATCACTTTCTTTAATCTCTTGCTATATTTATTTCATATCACGTTTATTCGCTATTTATACCACAATTATTCTAATAGCCATACAGATTATTCAGTTTTATAATTTAATAAAAAAATTCTAGTTTATTTCATTCACAATTTCTTAGTGATATTTTCATTTCACTACATTTCTAAATACTCATTATTCTAACGAACTATTTTTTTATCTCACTACATTTTTATTCAATATTTCATCTTAATATATTTATTTCACTTTACCTTTGCTTTACTACTATTCTATAGTATTATTCAGATGTCACTATACTGTTTTAATTTCCTCTTTTACCTTTACTCATTTGCTATTCCATAATGCTATCCACATGTCACTATGCTGTTTTTAGTTTACTTTACTTTTACTCATTTATTATTCCATACAGCTATTTACATATTGCTATGCTGTTTTTATTTTAATTTATCTTTACTCATTTACTATTGCACAATGTTATTCGCACATCATAATGCTGCTTTTATTTCACTTTACCTTTACCCATCTACTATTCTACGATATTATTTACATGTCACTATGCTAGTTTAATTTTGAATCATGTTTATTTGTTATTTATTTCACTCTTCTTTTAAATGGCCCAAATTTAGTTTATTTAATTAACTAGATTAAAAAATTTATATATATATATATATTGCTCGTATTCTCAGTGATATTTTTATTCCACTTCATTTCATTTTTTAAAACTATTTTTTTTATTTCCTTAGATTTTTACTTACTTTTACATCATATCATATTTATTTCAAATCATCGTTATAATAGATATAGAAAAAATTTCGGAATTATTAAAGTGCGTGCTATATTTTTACTCAATGGTATCAAACTATTTTTCAACATTTTAACCTCATTTCATTTTCGATAACTTTTCTAAAATTTTCTACTTCTATTGACATACAAAAAAGGGGACTAGTATACAAAACCTTATATCTAGATAAAGTCTTCTATTTCAAACCCAAAATCTTTCAGTCAGTGTCAATTTAATTAAGTCAAAAGTTTTCTAGTTCAGAATAAGAAATAGTTTTGACATACTTTTCAAATAATCCAGGATCAGATCTCAAAAACACAGGTAAAAAAGATTAAATTTTTATTCCAGAAAATATAAACACCAACGTACAAAAGTTGAAAAAGAAAAAAAAAGGAGTTTCAAGCTTATTTTCCTCCTGCGCTTCTCGTATAACTGTAACTGATTTTTTTATTCATTTGTTTGTTTATTTTCATATCCAGAAAAATTCCCAAATTAAACCAAAAAAAAAAAAATAAGATCCCTTCCGAATTCTTATAACAAAATTGTAATAAATTGCCTTAAAAAATGTTGGCAGAAATTCTAACTTTATTAAAGTTACTTGTCAAATCAACTCTTCATGGCTGTCTTTCTGTCAATTTTTGAGTGAATTTAATGTTTTTTATCTCGGTTTTGACACTGTCACTTTGAGATGCTTAAATATTAAACCAAATAGATTCCTTTTATAGATTTTGTCATCTTTACTTTAGAGATGATTTATTTTATAATGTCAAATTTTACTCTAAATGTAACTAGAAAACGGAATTAGTTATGGCTAATATAAGGAGAAACATCAAAGAATTTTGACATTAAATATTATAAGAATTTTTCTCGCATCGATGCAAACTTTTTCAGATACTGACATTTTTATTTCAAAGACTATTTATGTTATAGTACCATTTTTTATTTCAAATTTAACTCAAGAATGAGCAGAAACTTTTATAATATTCAGTATTATAAGTGATTTCTAATACTGAACACAGAAAATAATTAATGTTTTTCAAATAAAAAGGAAGATTTTAGATATTTATATTGTTATTTTAGGGACTGCTTATATTATACGGTGAAAATATACTTTAAAAGGTTAACTACGTTTTTTTTTTTTTAATCTAGACATAAATTTGGAGATCAGTTAGTTCGCTGGAGAACTTGTTTCTGTTTTAAGTCAATAAAATATCTGATATATAACTTCATATTCGAGATTCCTTCGATCAAGGTATATTTAAACGCCAACTTGTGATATTTATAAAAGATATGTCTGTGTATATAGATATGTCTTTTTTTTTCTTTCTCTAACGAATCTTTGTAGCAAATTTTACAGTTACAGCCCTCGCAATCTAATCTGTATAAAGTGTAAAGTTATAACCAAACACAAAAACAAACTCATAGATAAATTAAAATGTAGCAGATAAATATATTATGAATTAAACTATATCCCAGTGACATTTATCACATTATTACAATTATGTGTTAAAAATAAAAGTCTCTTTTTACCAGTATATTTTTTAAATGAAAAAATAAAAAATACTTTGATGTTATTTTTAATGGTAAAATACATTCATACAACAGCCATCTTGATATTTTTCCAATTTTTAAATTTAAATCTAATTCTAGTACTGCTATTTGTTTATATGGGTCTTTTCTACAAATGTTTATCAAAAAGCTTTTTAAAAAATGATTTCCACACACTCATTGTTGCCCTTCGGAACCGTTAGCTTATAAACGGAAATAAAAACGTGTAGGAGCCAAATGATAATATGATGTACTTTAGGATTAAACGTCATACATAAAAATAATAAAACTAGGACAGCTCGGATAAACTGTACATTGATTCATTACTAATATCGTAGATAATATGCATAATACTTGAATCAAATTAGCTTTGCATAAAAGATGAAATAATACTCTTTGGACTAAACGGCGTTTAACATAATAGTATACTAAAAGCATATTCTGTATAATACTAGTATTTTAACTATTTCACTATACAGAAACTATTTTAACTATTTAAGAATTGCTCTAAATTAGCAGAGCAATACTATATCTGCCTATACTATATCTGAAATGTTGTCAGTTGTATGTAAAATATTGTACATTTCTATATAGTACATTTCTATATTGTACATTTCTATATATTGTACATTTCTACATTTGAATACATCAATATGCATTTAATTTAGCACCAGCTTTGAACCCTAACGTAGGTTAACGTTTATTTATTTATTTATTGCTTGATTAATCAGAAGCAGCTTAGTATGGCTATCCTTGAAATAAAAAAAATATTACTAAAAATATTATTAAAAAGAACAAATTAAGGAAGAAGATAATTCTGTCTTTTTGATATGAACTTAAACGTACTAGATATATTTAATAAAACACTTTATAAACATAAAAAAATAATTTTAAGAATATTTATAGAGCTAAAATGTTTTATCTCGTGTTTTTAAACAGGAAAATAAATTATCGTTTGGTCTCAATTGAGATTGGTTTTGTGCAGATGACTGTTAAAATGTTTAGCATGTTGATAATATTAATCATAATTAATACAGATAATGCATACATTACTGATTATTTGCTTTTTGATTATCGATAAAAATTAGCGGACGAGTAAAATTCTAAAGATCCAGAAGTTTTTGAAAGAATATAGCGTAAATCTTACAATTAATTGAAATCAATCATATGAAAAATCTTTTGCAAAAATGCACGTTTCCATGTCTAACAAAACATAAATGAAAACGATTTTATCCACATTTCCGGTATACAGTGAAAAACAACAATCAATTTTGAAGAATTTAAATCTATTTTTATATGTGCTTTATATTCTTCCGGTTTTATATTCTGCTTGCTTATGAACATTTATTATTCTAAATAAAACCATTGATGACTTAATACTTATTTCAACATAACTCTGTCCATGGGTTTGTGACTTATATTTTGGATGAACCCTTCTCTCTCTTTAAAAGTATAAAATATTATACTTTAATATTATAAATTCAAAATTTTTTACAGAATTGGTTATTGAAAAATTATTTGGGAAATAATTGCAATAATATTATTCACAAAGAATTTTATTGCATATTTTTCTAGAGTAAAACTTTTCTTTTACTGATATTTTTATACAACATTTTGCATACATTACTATGATGAAGATTATATTTTATAATATTTTATACAAGCATGTAAATACATTAATTCATCAATTTTCTTTTTATTTTATTATAAAAATAAACCATAATATTTTCTAGATGTTTTAAAAATTATAAACGTTTAGATTTTTTTAAGAATATATCAAAATGAGTGAAAAGAAATAAAGAAAAATTTATAGTAACGTATTTTATATTTTCCTTTCTAATTACAATGATCTTCTGAACTCAATAATACGCAATCCTGTATTAATTTTATTTATAGATTATATTAAATTCCGAAAAAATTCTTTTTAAGATATAAAAGAATAAATATTAAAAAAACGCAATGATTATAATTATGAAATGTATTTGGAACATATTTTTTGAATAGTTTTTCTGGGTAACAATTCGAAATTTTAAACATAGAATTAGATAGTTAAAAGTTTGTTTTCAAATTACAATGATCACAATTATACGGAATCCTGCGTTATTTTTACATTTAGATTATATTTAATTTCGAAAATATTCTATATGATATGAATCTCAAACATTGGAACATATTTTTGGCATATTTCATAGTGGTGATAATTCGAAATTTTTAGTTTTCAAATAGAGGCAATTCAAAATGCATTATTTCGTAGAAAATTCTAGTTTGCATCGTTCTTATTTAAAACTCTTCATCCATAAAAAAAATAATGAGGAATTGTTTCTAATTTTTAGACAAGACATCTGTTGTTCTTAATTTATGTCTTAATAAAATATTTGTAGTTTCTTTCCTCGCTCGTATTGGGAATATTTAAACAAAATAATTATTTTATATTGGAGAAATAATTTATATAAATTTTCCGTAATAAATCAAATATATCTACCATCTCTTTTCTTTCTTTGCTTGTTCTTCTGGTTTATTTCCCAGATGTGACCAAAATGAATATTTTGACCATTTCTTATAGTCTAATTAATATAAAATTTATAAAATATTTTTTTAATTATAATATGATCAATTTTATCTTTTCAAGCAGTGATACAGATAACTTTAATATCAAATCAGAATCTTGAGAATGATGAAGAGAAATGATAAAACATGATTCATTTTTGAAAAAGTGGGAAAAAAAATTATTTAGATCACTATTTTAAGGAAATAGTGTTCACTCACCCTTATATAACACGCCAATAACATAGTCGCTGACTGAAAAAGAGCTTTCCCGCTAGATGCTCTAGAAGTGACCACGCTGCAGGTAGATGCTGAATCAATACCACTGTCCTTGCTATCACTATTTTTCAGATTTGGTAGAATTTTTTGTACTGGAGAAGGAGGTACTTTTTTTTGTGTGGGTGGTCTAACAATCGTGGTCATCGCACATTCGGAAGGACTATCCATAAGTCCAATCCTGGGCAACCGAGGAGTACCTGGATTTTTCAATCGAAGAGGTTTTTTGAAGTGATGAGGTCTGTGGTTATTCATTGCGCTGGTCAGAACTAGAACCATTTCCGGTAAAATCAGCGAAAACACTAACACATTCCAAGAACAAGTATTCTTCAAAACAATAGGAAATCATTCCTCATAGAAAATCTATAAAAATTATATATTGGTTTCAATGGGAAAAAGTAACTTCTATCTATGAACACAAATTCTTGCCCATATTGTTCCATGGTTTCTTAAATTCATTTTATATTCCATAGTTGGTCATTTTTAAAGTCCAAAAACTGCGGACAAAAGTATATCAGGTTGTTATACATTGATGTAAATTAGGTTTACTCAAGGTAAAGTTGCGTATCATTTCCAAAGTAGCTAAAAATAAAATATTGTCCACAAATTTATCACACCACAAAGTTTTCTTTTAATGACTAAATAAATATTTTGGCAATGAATAATAATTTATTAATAATTAAGAAAAATTAATTCCCTTTTTTACAATACCATTCTTCTAATTTCAATCTTATCTTTTCCAGCATTTTATCTATTAAGAAAATTTTTAAATTGTTGTTATGATGCTTGAGCAATTAAAAATAGAAACCTTCTTAAATTGTAACTAGTGTTAAATCATAGAGACATCAGTCCAAAACATGGCCAATAAAACATTCAAACAAAATACTATTGGTAAGTCGCTTACTTGCAAAATACTATTGGTAAGTTGCCACCTTACAAGTCAGCAAATAATCTAACGATTAAAATAAACATTTCTTAACATACTATTTTTTTGTGTGTGTAACGCATCAATTTATACACAAATCACAAAACATCCGCAAGATTGCAACAATCATTTTCACAAATCAACTGGGCACAATGTGAGGAAATTTGAATACCAGAGATAACCTATTTGCACTCACAAGAAAGTTTCACTCAATACCATCAAACTCCAGCCTTTGAATGAACTTCAAAAATCATCATATCATTACAAAAAATTATCTGCTTCAGTGCCAGCATTTGTCTTTGAATCGTTCGAAACCGTATTATATTACCAAAACGCAAGGTTGACAGATCTCCAGAGATACCTACCATGGCTGTTTATTCAAGTGAGCAACTATATATTGCGATTTATGTAGCTGGGGAGGCCGCTTTATTTTCTTGCAGCTCATTATTCACGCTGTAGAACACGGTTCTGAACTCCATTTCTTCTCAAGTAAATAGCTATTCTGCTATCTTATGGACCTCGGAGCAGGTGATCTTAACATTGAAGAGAGTGACATGTATTTGCTGTGCAAATTTCGCAATTGTCTCGGTAAAAGTTATTATCCAGAACCACAATGGAGAAATTCAAATGAAGAGCAGAAATGGTTTGAGTCTTTGAATGAATTTTAAAAGACTTGTTTCGGTTTGGTCGGGTGTAGGTTTTCTAAATCAGTATTTTTTTTCCTATGAGATGTTGGTTCTGAAATTTTTTTTTAAGTCTTGTATGTCTGTGAGTGAATTTAGAAGGATTCTTTTGTTTTAATTATTTTTAATCAAAAAACACTTTATTGTTTTAAATTGAATTCAGGTCAAATATTCTTTTGTTTATTATTTTAAACTTTAATAGTTTTGTCCTCGTTAATGCTAAAATACTGATTTAGAGGTAGTTCAATTCATTTTTATCCGTTATTATATATTGTCCATTGTGATGTTTTTTTGAGAATCTGATCGATTATTGATCTTGAGGTAGTTCAATTCATTTTATTATGTTTTTATATATAGTTTTTTGTGATCTTTTATAGTGGATCTGATCGATTATTGATCTAAAGGTGGTTCAATTCCTTTTAATCTGTTATTATATGTTATTGATTGTGATCTTTCATAGTTTGTATGTATCTTGATTAAGATTGTAAATGAAGTATTCAAAATTTCCTATAATTTCCGTCAATTTTGATTTATTCGAAATCAAAATTAAATAGTATGAAATAACATTTTACTTTCTGAAATATCATCTTAATTTTAACTTATTTTATTTTACAAGCCAATATATTAAATCTATGAACTAAATCGAATATCTATTTTCAAAATTTTTAAACTCTTTAAATATGAGTTTTATTGCTTATTTTGAAGTTTCATTGTGAAATATTTGTATTCAAAATACTCAATAAAATGCATTGATCGCAATTACTGAATTGATGATAATTATTATCTCCAATAAATGAATAATCAATTTATCATTTTGTTTTTCGAATCAAAATTTTACTTCGTTTATTAAATCATTTAATACTTATTTGTTTATTATTCAGTTTTAATGAAACTGTTAAAAAATTCTAAAAACAAATCTTTGTTACCACTCTCAAGTAAAAAATATCGTTTTCCTCGGATTTACTTATTTTCAATCATAGTTATTATTGCCAATAATTGAGTAATCAATTTATCATTTTTTTTAAATTAAAATTTTTTTCGTTTTTTAAATCATTTACTATTTATTTATTTATTTATAATGCACTTGTAATGAAACTGTTAAAAAATTTTTTAAATAAATCTTTGTTGCCACTTTCAAGTAAAAAATATTGTTTTCGTCAGATGCACTCATTTTCAAGCAGAATCTTTCTTCAAATTTTTTGGATAAAACTTTTTTTTTTGAAGAGGCTTAGTAAACTTCAAATTTAAACTCTATTTATAGAACATCGTAAATAAACAAAATCACAAGCACAAACATTTGAAATTCAACAATTCTTCAGTTCGATCATTGGTATTTACGTAGAAGCGCATTCACATAGGACGAGAAAATTAATATGACGTCAATTACCATTTGACCACTGTCTTATAATAAAGTAACGAAATCCTGAAATATTTATTTTTCCAGTGCAACAACCGTACACATTGATTCTATTGCACTTCTCTATTGGGAAAAATTCCTGGACACTTCTCTAGATTTCTGATCTGCGAATCAAATATTAACGCGATAGCACACGTTTATTCGTAAACTAGGATCGATCTATAGTAGTAAAAGCAAGTTACAAAATCGTGACTCGACGCTGAAAGGTAAATCTGCTAAAGTAACTTCCGCTCGAAAATGGAGTTATTAATGTAGAAGTTATTTATTATTCGAAGGCAAAGAAACGTGAATGAAGCGAACGTTCGGATTAGTTATTCTTTTGCAATAATAATAAGGAAATCCTGAATCGTTTGCACTTTGAAATAATTATGTTGTATGTGTGGACTCTGGAAATCATAAGACAAACGTAATTGTCAACTATCAACTTTATTAATATAGTCAAGTGGTTTAAAAGAATAATTTAGTTTGATATTCAGGCCTTTGAAAGCACATCAACTAATTATAAATGAAAATTTTTAAACATGTGTCTCGTACGGATATTTGCATTGTTCCTGAAAATAAAAGAAGGTGTGATAAATGTTAATAAATTGAAAAAAATTAAAGGATAAAGGTTGCTTTTCTATATTTTTCAAGCATATTCTTTAGAGATAAAATTAAATAAAATCCTATATAATAATTGTAAAAATAGTTAAATATTTCAATAAAAAATATACGAGTAAGAATTAATTTAATTGTTTAGTTTCCCGAATTTATGAATACGTTTTGAGAAAGAAATTTATTGCAATGAAATTATTTTTTTCATCTCATTTAATATCATAATAATCCTAAATAAAATTGCAAGAAAAAAATCTGTTAATATTTTATTTGTTTAGATAATTAAAGTTTGTAGATCTATCAGAATTATTTAGCAATTTTTTAATCCTATTTCTTTTATTTTCTTTATTATGAAATAACAAAATATATTGCGAGATTTCTCAAATAAAATATTTATTTATCTAAAGTTTTTTGAATGTAATTTTTAAAATCAATTCTTAATTTCCTTAATATGTTCATTTTTGATATAATTATAATTAATGAAATATTTTAATTAGTCTTTTTAAAAAATGTGTTTATTCTTTAAAATGTATTAATTCTTTAGTTAATAAAATACCTTAAATAACGATTGATTTCATATTTAAAACATTAATTCAAATAGTAATGAAATAATAATGAAGTGACATTTTGTCAGCTCTAATATAATACATGATTAATGTAAAAAAAATATTTTTTTAGATATTTTTTTGAATCAAAATATACTTTAAGATAATTAGTTAAATGCTATAATAGAAGTAATATGATTATTTTTATTTGCTTCGTTTATTTATATGATAATAATATTCAAAAGGCGAAAATACTTTTTAAGCAGCTAATTAGCCACAAGCTGGAATATCAAAATTTTTGGTTGCATTTAATTTCAAATAAAAGTCACACTCATAATTTGATGCCCATAATTCCTTCATGAAGCTATTTTTTAAACACCAAATTGTATCAAATTAAAGTCCTTGTTATTTGAATTCTTTGTTATCTATTAATTATATGATACTATCACAGAGTTATTAAAAACATATTTAACTGACTGATCTATGTTTTAATTTGACATTTTATTTTGTGTGCTTATACTTCACTTTTCTGATCTTGCGTGCTAGATTTGATGTAATATTGGTATGCTATATTTACTTTTAAAACACATCTAACTTATTATATATATATAGAGAGAGAGAGAGAGATTTTTTTGTCAATTACTTAAATAATTTTGTTCTGAAGAAACAATTATTCTCATATTCTAATCTATATACTATAGATTATCAAAACTGCCAATAATAATAAATACTGGATTTAATTATAGATATTCTTTTAAAATATATAATTCTTTTATAAAATATTATAATTCTTTTAAAAATAAAAGTTTTTTATTTCTGGGACACATGCCAAAGTGTGATAAAATATTATTACCTGTTCCTTATATAAGATATAATCAATTAAAAAATTATACTGCCTCCCTTATATGTTCTGATTTCATAAAATTTAAGCCTTAAAACTTTCAACTATATCTCAAGTTATAAAAAAATTTATGTATTTTTTTAGAAAGAAATTGTCCATCATCTTTTCCTATAGACCTTTACGGTATTTAAAGGAATACCTTCCCTAATACTTGAAGCGATTACTTTTCCCGAAATAAGCTAAAACACTTAGAAGACAATACAAATGAACAACTGATTATTATTTTCAATTAATTCAGATAAACGAATTCTTCTAATGATATGAAAGGAATCGAATATTAGTCAACCGAAAATAATTTGGAAAACAACAAAACAGGATTTATTCAAATCGTCTGGAGAACAATTTATCGTTTGGTAAAACAATAGCTTTGAAAAAAGGAAAATAATTTTTTGCACACAATAGTTGGTAACAGGATAAAAGAGGAATATATGGATTTTTTGATGAAATAATCACAAATATTTTAGATGGAATTTGTTTTCATCTGAAAGCCTGGTATTATGCGTATTTTGGTACTCTTCGAACAAAGCAATTTTTTTTGTTTGATTTAATCTTTTACTTATGAAAAATAAATCTTCCGTAATGCTCGAAAGAATGGAAAAGTGCAATTTTATAGTCGTCTGATTAAGAGAGAATAATATGATTTATTTATAAAAGAAATTTTGTTTTTCTATTTCTTTGAACTGCGGTTATTTTATATTATTCTATTTTCAATATGCACATATAGTAATTAATTGATGCATTAAAATTTTTAATAATTTTTGCACAAACAATTCACTAATTGGAGTAAATACTTGCTCATATTATTCAATAATATTGCTGCGTTTATTACAAATTGAAACCTTTTATTTATTCATTTTGCAACATTTCATAGCTGCACTGAAAATGTCAAATCATAAATGACTTTATTTTAATCATGTGATTGTCGTCAAATGAATATGCTCTATTAAGAGAGACTGGATTTATATTGTCAGTTTAATACTCTAATTTGAAACCAAAGTTTTGATATTTTTAAAGCTTAGTTAGATATTTGAAGGTAAAAATGAATGATGATGTCTACAATTTCTGATTATATCAGTAAATACCTGTCATTATAACTGAAATTTATTTATTTTTTAAATTACTTTCTTTATTTAAATTTAGTTTTTATTCTGTTTAGATTCAGTTTAAAAATTTATTTCTTCAGTTTCAGTTTCCTTCAAACATTTTTTTGAAAAAAAAATTCTTATGAATTTTTTAAAGTTTACTATCAATACAAAGGAGTGAAAGTTATAGTTTTTTTTATTTCCTATTTTATATAATTAAATATTTCAGAAATTTATTCCAGAACTACAGAACTACAGAAATTTAATTAATTAATTCACATCAATTATTTTTATCGCTAGTTATTTGATAACATGATCTGTGACAGTAGTAAATAATTAATTTCCATTTTATAATGATTTTTTAAATACTAATTAACTTATTGCTATAGATATAACTATGATTTATATATAAAAAATAATATTATCAGTATCTGCCGTCTTTCAAAAAAGGGGGAGGAAATATTTTATCTCAAGATGCATATGCTCTTTTCCTTTTTTATTTTCATTCACTGAATTCACATTCTTTCGTTGTTTGTTTATTATTAGCATGATTCCTTCATTGATGGTAATTTTTACACTTAAATTCTTCCGTTTATAACTCTAATTCCCAAAATTTAAAATCAAAATATTCTGCATCCAAAAATTTGTTTTTCCCAGGCTGATTTATTAAAGATTACCTCTTATCTACAACAATCCATTTGGCAACGAATATTTTTATTTCCTGCCTTTCCTGTAAAGATATCTTGAATAATTTATTATCATGGTAAATCCTGGACTATAGTTAAATCTCAGTTTATACGAAGAACTTTTATGCTCAAAATTCAACCTTTGAATTCAACTATGAAACCTATCCTTTGTTAAAATTCAACAATAAATTGGCTTTTACGAAACAGAATAAAGTGCTTCAACGAATATATGGACGCGTTCCAATTATAAACAAGGTTACAAATACCAAAAACTATGAAAATGACGGTTCCATTATATCCGAATAGATAATAATATAATGACATATATTTCAATAAAAACTCTCTAGTTGATTAAAATGTCCTGTATCCTGTGTTTAAATATCCTTCCATTCCGATTTTGCATATCCTTCCAAATAGTTTTGAGAGCACATCCGACCTACAAAATGATAAATGATTTCCCCAATGAATGCTCCGTTTTTGATTAATGATTCTTTCTAGTGGATTCTGTTCCATTAGTTTATCCTTCGGATGTGTAGTTTATTCTTTAAAATTTAAACATTTCCTTTAGTGAAAATAAATAAAATGGATGGACTTTATTCTGACAAATAAATGCGTGAGCAAAAATGTACCTGCGGTTGTAAATCGTCAGAATGCTGTGAAATATGCCAAATTTCTTTTACTCTTTTGCATATGGCAAAAATAGACTTACAATGGAGTAATCGCTAGTGTATTTGTTTTCTGGTTTTTCGAGAATTCAGAGCAAATGAAATTCGCTATGCGGCTTTATTCTTAAATAGTAGATTTCTACTCAATTGTGAATATAATCTTTATGTGGGAAGTCTATCTGTCTACTTACCTACAGGCATTCAAATATGAATTTCAACGACGCAATAAGTTGGCAGATGAAATATGGTATATGATTTTATGCCTATAAATTGTACATTTTTATTCGTTAGGACCAAATATGTCATAAAATTGCCAATATATCTATTAGTGCATAGGTGAATGAGATCAATTAAAAATGCAATAATGTAGGTTTTTAAATTTTGTAGTAATTTTTAAAGAAAAATTAAAAATCTGTCTAAATTTGTATAAAATTAATACAGGACAAATATAATTACCTACTTTTTTCCTAATTGTGCGTATATAAATACATAATTAATGTATAGAAATAAATAATTTAAATATATTAATGTATAATTAAAAATGCAACAATGTAGATTTTCAAATTTTTGTGTAATCCTTAAATAAAAATTCAAAATCTGTCTAAATTTGTATAAAATTAATACAAAACAAATATGATTATCGACTTTACTTCTTCATTTTCTGTATATAAATGCATAATTCGATTCTCAAGAGTTCGTGCGTTTTCTAATCATATATTTATAAACACAATAATTCGATATGTAAGAAGAGAGTTAAAAGAAATTCAGCTCCTAATCTTTTTACCAGAATTGTTGTTCCAAAATACTGGATTATCATTAATTACTATGGTATGAAGCTAAATAAAATTCCTCGAAACATTGCTTAAAGGTACGACTCTATCAACTTAATTATTATTATTTTACACGATCTTTATTTCTTTTCATGTGAAATTTCTGATACTGCAATTTTATTTATGGTAATACCAATTATTTACATAGCAAGCATAAAAGCGTTTAAAGTGGAAATTTTGTTCAAATCCAATTTATTTTCTGAAAGGAGACTGCAATTTTTTCTAAAATTATGTTCATGGTAAACACTTTTTTCTCTTTTATGAATCAGTTTTAGATCATCATTTTGCCAACAAATGTCACTATAAAAATTAAGCAACAGTACAATTATCATGTACCTTAAACAGTACCACATTTTATACACCACAATATATTCGTGAAATTGTACAATATTTCGAATAGATTGGCGCTTTTATTCTAAATATTAAGTTCACGGCGAATATTTACACTATATACATTGTAAATTCTTGTATAGTCATATAAAACCTTCATAAAAGTGTGCAACATTTAAAATAGATTGGAGCTTCTATTCTAAATATTAAATTTCCGTCGAAGATTTGCATTATATGTTCTTATATAATCATATACAAGCTTCAAATAATTGTTGTGACTTATGGCTCTTTACAAGCCAGCTGACAGCGATTAAGAGCCGAGTGAACGTCTCTTGTTTTTTAGTAGCGCCAACTAGGGCCAATGGTACGACTTAGCTGCTTCATGCATCACATTCACTTCCACGACTCCTTTTGACAGGGGGACACATTCACACACCTCACAGCTAGAACACAGAAGAAAAGCAAGCCGAACCCCGGCAGCCCTGATTTCGGGGAAGGTGTGTTACCCCATTACATGACGACGTCTCAAATAATTGTAGCATTTAAGATAGATTATAGCTTCTTTTACAGTCCGGCAAAGATTTACACTATATACATTGTAAATTCTTGTACATATTATACACCACAATGTATTCATGAAATTATACAGCATTTAGAGTATCGAAAAGGTATTGGAAAAGTATCGAATAATATAAATTTGGGCCATGAGTGTTACACATGTTATAAATTGATATGAGTACCATTTGGAACTCGAGGCGTATCCAAACAATAGTTCGATATATGCGATAGTTAGTACTGATTGCTGAAGAGAGTGGATTGCAAACACAATTCAAGTCTTCAACTCTTCTATGATGGGTAATTATCACAATGCATTCCTCGACGATATTGTTGAATTGAGAACAAATATCTATGAAGTATGTAAAATAATTTTTACTGGAAAGCTTAGTCGGATAAATTTTTAAATATCAAAAACACTTGCAATTTCAAAAAACATTCTAATTTAAAATGCTGTTCCATAATATATGAATTATTTTCTTTTTGTCTATGTTTTAAAATTCTTGAAAACATTCCGTTGAACTGTGAAGAGGTATTCTAATTATCAGGATATAAATTAAATCTTTTAGTTAATTTTATGTTAGTGTGGCAACAGTTTTATAAAAATCTAAAATTCACATGCATAAACGGAAACAAACGAATGTTGTTTATTTTTAATGACCAACCTCTGTTTTGCGCGTTTACCAGTCAGCTTTAAAATCATCAACACAGAAGTGAGATATTAGATTAGAAGGAAATGTCTGTTCTTATATACGAAGTATAGAGAATGCATTTCAATCGTAAAAAGATTTTAACTCGAGATTTTGACGAATCTTCATGTTCGGGACCTCCCCGATTTCGAAAAACTTATTTTTGGAGTTATGTTCTGTGACAAGGTTAACCAAAAGACGCTTTGATCTAGATGGATGAAATTCGGTATGGGGTCTTTCCACCTAATTTGTAGATTTCTATCAAATTTTGAGTAAAATACATTCAGAAGAAGTCTGTATTTCCGACTGTTCGAATATAAATTAACACTGTAATTACAAAGCGAAGAGAGCTAGATAAATAAAATTCGGGTCACAGATTTAAGATCTATAGTGTAGGCATCTATTAAATTTTGAGCGGAATCCGACAAAGGGTTGACTGCCTGTTGTCAGTCTGTATTTTCAGAAACATGTAAATGTGGTAATTGAAAAATTTAATGATTTAAATATATCAAATTTAATATGTAATTTTTATGATAAAATATAGCTTTTTTTGATAAATTTTTATTTCAATGGATTGGGAAGAATACATTAAAATTTAAATTTCATTTTCGGATATTTTTGAATGCATGCCTGGGATTCATCACCAAAAAACTAACCTAGGATCACACGACAGGTTCAGTAAAAATGCTCAGAATATAGACATTTTATTTAGAAATATTTAGAAGTATCACTAATCCTGAATTAAAACAAGGTGGTGTGATTCAAAAAGACAATGGATATAATAAGAATAGCTGACAAAAACATGTTTCACAAAGAAATCCAGAAAAGTATATCACAAACTTGCGGAATCAAATCACCCAAGAGTGTTTAGGTACTTAAATGACTGACAAATGTAACATGCCCTATTGAATAGTAGTCGACACATAACTTCTATTCAAAATAAGTGCGTTTAATTTAAGTAAGTAATTGAAAAACAAACTACTGCTTTTACCAAGCGCGTGAAATTCGGGTATAGAGCTGTGGGGAATAATTAATCAGGAAGTGAAATGTATGAAAGATGTGATGACTTCAATCATGGGAGAAACGAAGAGCTATTAGACGCCATTAAATGCAAGTGGCTAATGAGGCTTGAATGGCTAGACTCATTTTGTTGTGGAATGTGGACAGCGACATTTCCCATTGTTTTTCGTTTGTCTCATGATGAGAGGGTTTGAGTGCTCTTTTGGTTTTCACGAAGAATTTCCTTGAAATTTGCTTGATGTGTTCATCATTTGCATCGTTGGGAAAATCTGAACGCATTACATCGTTGCAGATGTGATTCCACAGAAGAGTACATAAAAAAAATTGGAATGAGTGGCTCCTGGTACAATGATCAGTAACAGATTTTCTTTCTGTTTTTATGGGTGCGATCGAATCACCTCGTACCGTGGCTGACGATGGTTGTTATGACTCAACACAAGAGCCATTTTTGGCCTTACTGTGCCATCCATATGGTAAAGTAGAACACTGTTTATGTTTAAAATTTCGTATGTTTAAATAAACGAATATAAAACAGCTAAGATGCAAATGAAAACGAAAGATAAGATCTTTGCCTTAAAATAACGATTTTTAAAAAAACTGAAATTATTGAAGTTAAATGTATTGTAAAAAGCATGTATCTATTCTTTATTTGATTATTCTTATATGCTGGTGATTGATTGAACTCATATACTCTGCATTTTGATGATTCGGGCTTTCGATATGGATTTGGATGTGTAGGGGTGACATCAATTATGTTCATATCGACTCTGACGAGCCAAATTGTCTCTGTCATGATGTATAGTTTGTACACTGGAGAATATGTATTTTGGTTTGGTGAATTTTTACTGTGATACTATACTCTAAATTCGTGCAACGTAAGAAAAGATTAGAAGAAACAGTTGCTTGAAGAGGGGATTTTATTAGAGACAGACAACAGTGAAATTATGAAGCAGACATTGTTCTAAAACTTGACTTTATCGTTTTGGTATAAGAACTAGACCAGTTTGTTGCTGACGGTGATATAAGATTTCTGACCGAGTTTTCCCAAGTAAGTTTTACATCAAAAAATATGAGTTATTTTAAGTGGTAAGTAATGTGACCTTATCATAAAATTATTATTTTTTTTGTTCGGTATTTATTGCAAACCTCCAATTGTGTCCCAGTTTTCAATTTAAATGACATAAGTTCATAGAAAAAAATTTATAAACTTGATATTGTTTCTTTGGTTGATGATAGCAGGATTGTCAACAAAGACTCACTTGATTATTTCATCCTTCTGAAATAATCAATTCCTGAAGTTTGATTTCAATATAGTCAGGCTGGAGTGAGAAATTGTCTCTTGAAAAGTACAGTCTTGGTTCTATCTATTGAAGAGATTTACTCTTACTTGTAAGGTTCTGTTTTATAAAAATTTGGAGATTAGTATAATAATTTAATGAATTGAAAGTTTATTTAATTAATTGTTGCTTTTTAGATTCAGTACCATCTACAGTTTATCCAAATTTTTATTACGAGAAGAATTTTATTACAAACAGCATTTGCTTGATTTTATACTTTATTTTAAAATGTATCAAGAACTTGTACAAGTATACTCGTATTGCAAGTTGCATATATGTGAATTCTATGCCCACCATTTTTTCATTATTAAATGCAACCATCTTTTCAATTATCTATGATGGAAATTCTTAAAACCAGATATAGCCAGTCCATAATATATGCTAACTCAGCAACTCACTCCATTTATTCGTCACTTGAATGCAGACAACCAATCGCATGAAGATCTGGGCTTGCAGAATTTACCTATTCGTGTTCTATCACACTTTAAAGCTTGCAACCATCCTGAATATCTATTCGATTCAAATACATTAGGATCGTTCAGAGGATTTTGCAGTATTCGTGCATAGCACAGCTTTCTCTACACAAATGCTACTTGATACGTCTCTCTCGCCACTACATAGAATGGCCTGACATCAAATAATTGATCATCGCTTATAAATTTTGATTACCATCATGCATCATCGATCTGTAGCAATACAGAAATGAGACTTTATAAACAAGAGATATTTTTAAATGCATCATTGTAAGATAATTAAAATCATGATCATTAATGTTTATTGATTTAACGTCTTGGTTATATTTAATAAAAATAAGAAAAAGAACTAAAATATTTACTATGTATCTCTCCCAAAAAATGGTTGTTGTACGAATTGAACTGATATTAGATAACTGATCCTCCGCTTAATTTTGATTACCATCATACATCATCGGTCTGTAGCAATATGAAAATGAGTCATTATAAACAAAATGTATTTTTAAATGTATTATGTTTATGTAACGGAGTAATTAGAGGGTACTAACGTTAACAGAGTTTATGTAATTAGAGGGTACTAAAGTTTGCTGATTTAATTCATTGATTATATTTAATAAAAAAAAATAAGAAAAAGCAACTAAAATGTTTGCTCTGTCTCTTGCACCAATGACAATAATTAATTCACCACTTATAAATTTTTATTACCATTATCCATCACCGGTTTGTAACAATATGGAAATGAGCCATTATAAACAAGAGATATTTTTAAATGTATCATTATAAAGTAGTTAAAATCAAAGTTTACTGATTTAATTCATTGATTATATTTAATGGAAAATAAGGAAAAATCAACTAAAATGTTTACTATGTCTCTTGCATAAAGGCAGTTGTTACACGGAATGAACAGACATTATATAATTGATCATCCGCTTACAATTTTGATTATCATGATCCATTATCGGTTTTGTAGCAATACAGAAAAGGAGACATTATAAACAAGAGATATTTTTAAATGCATCATTATAAGGTAGTTAGAATCAGAGGGCATTAAAGTTTACTGATATAATTCATTGATTATATTTAATAAAAAATATGAAAAAATAACCAAAATGTTTACTATATCTCCCTCCCCAAAGACAGTTGTTACATGGAAAGAGACGACATAAAATAATTGATCCTCAATTTATAAATTGTGATTATCATCATCGGTCTGTAGCAATACGAAAATGAGCCATTATATGGAAGAGATATTTTTGAAATGCATCATTATAAGGTAGTTAAAATTAGAAGAAATTAAAGTTTACTGATTTAATTCATTGATTATATTTAATAAAAAATCAGAAAGAGTAACCAAAATGTTTACTAGATATCTTTTCTCAAAGAAAATTGTTACATGGAATGAGCTGGCATTAAATAATTTATAGTCTGATTATAAATTCCGATTACCATCATCCATCATCGGTCTATAGCAATACAAAAATGAACCATTATAAACAAAAGATATTTTTAATGTATTATTATAAGATAGGTAAAGTCAAAGGGCATTAAAGCTTAATAATTTCACTGATTCACTGATTATTTAATAAAATTCATTGATTATTTCACTTATAAATAAATATATAATAAAAAAATAAGAAAAAAGCAAATGAAGTTTTACTTGGGAAAGAAGATAATCAGCAAGTTTAGAAAGGACCAATTTAGTGAACCTATTCATAGATTTGTAAGCTTATCCATAAAATAAATTAAAAATAATTTTTAATTAATGAAAAATAAATGCTTCGATTGCGTCATTTATTTGTATTTCACGAATATAAAATGGCATGTTATATTTATTTGCCATTTATTAATTATATGTTGTTATTTGTTGTTTTTTAATTTTAGATTATATTTTCTAGATCAATAATAACACAGAATTTTCAGTAATGATTCTGCGTTTTGATGAAAAACTTAAAAATATATGCTTTAGAAGTATGAAAGTTAAACAAACAAACAAAAAATAAATAAATAAAAATAAATAATAAACCACACATCCGTTTTGTTAAACTGGATTCGGAAGCTGACGTTCAAAAAAAGAATTCTCCATTAAATCGCGGCGGAAAAAAAAAGAAAGAGAAAACTTCTCCATGTTTTTGTCGCTAAGCCTTTTCTTTGCATTTTTAAATTTGAATGGAGCGAAAATACTAAATATGTAACGCTGCATTTCATATGTAGTCTTTCAGTCATTTTCGTTTTACTTTTTACATTATTTTTCACGTCTTTTGGAAGAAAAATGGTTTCCTATATTTCAGTAAGAAGTTTCCTGACTTTTCATTTATTCATTCTGTTTATTTGAAAGGTATCCGAGGAATTTGGTATCCGGCCAATTTGTTCGGCATAGTTTATTTCTTTCGTAACAATACGGCATGAAATATAATTCAAACGAACGGATAATAATGAATAAAAAGTCTCAAAGAATATTCTAGAAAAATTTAGAAGCAGTCTTTTTGAGATATAAAATTTTTCGGCAAGTTTTAGATGAAAATATTCTTTTTTTTTGTTTCATTATGGAAATAGATGGTTAAAAGAAATAACAGAAGCGAAAAGAAATGTCTGAACGCTGGCGAAAAACTATAAATCAAATAACCGCATATTTTGTCATTTTGTTTTGGCAAAAGCTAAAAGCTTCTAAATTTGGAATTTTTAGCTTTAAATTTGAGCAGAAGTAAAAAGATTTCGAAAATGTCAAAATATTAATTTCTTATTGTTTATCGTGCAGGACAATGACGATTTCTTGTTTAAAATTTTTCAAATTAAGAACTATTTTGTGTATCACTGATTGCATATGCCAATAGAATTATATTGACTTTTTTCTCAGTATTTTTATAAAATCTATTATTATTTAAATCGATGATTTTTACTTCCTCGTATATGAAATATTGCAATCGTAAAAAAAAATTGAATCAGGAATTTTGATAAGTACAAAATAAAAATATATATTAAAAGTCAAACATTAAGTGTTTTTCGAACTCGGATCTAAAATGTAGAGAATCGCCAAAATCTCGAGTTCCAATTTTTTGACGATTGCAATATTCTTTTATTACTTCGTATACGATAAAGTAAAAATGCAAACTATATTATAATAAAGGTGTGGGGGTGTCCTAAAAAATTCAACATTTTATTTAGAGCTATTAAATTTCTTACAAATATGCTTTATAAAGTTAAAAAGCTTGAAAGTTGAGAAATTTTTAAAAAAATTAAGTAATTCAAATTTAAGCAAGATTTCCGTAACCACTTCTGAAAATATTATTATATAAAATTAATTTTTACACCATTTTAAAATTTCGAATATTTTTTTCATAATGGTATAATTTTTGTAGCCATATACATTTTTTTCCCTCAATTCAAACGGGTTTTTTTAAATAAATATTCTGCAAAATTTTCAACAATTGATTTCATTATTAACTAAATTTCAAGCCATGTTTATTGCTTTCTCGAATACTTAAAAGCATTATTTTCTTCATTTTTGAAATTTTAGGTGCAACGATTCTGTTTCTTATCTATGCAATGTACGAGATTTAAAAAACCAAGATACATTGCCGCAAAAGACAATATTGTTACGGAAAATCAAATTTCCCTAAACTAGGACACACACAGTTGCAGATCCCAATAACAGCTGAGGCATACACACGTAATGCTCAGCAGCCCACACGTAGTAATTTGTAGTAAACAACAACCACAGCACACAAAGCGGCCAGGCCGAACTCAGCAGGAGGTGGGAATTTTTCACTAAGGTCTTTCCAAACGCCTACTATTCTCCATTGTGCTCTCGCTTTAGATGTCAACTGCCGACTCACAACTATAGGTCTGGCTACTCCATATACGACTCGATGCTTCTTCAATACCTGTCTCCAAAATAGTAGATTTCTAAACTGCATTAATTCTTAAAGATTTATTTAACGCTTTTATTCCACTATATTGTTCCAGATATATTCTAATATGATTTCAAACACGCATCTTAAAGGCAATATAAATAATTTTCTTTAATGTAACAATATTATTTCCTTTCCAAAAGCATTTTTTACTATTCTCTTCAGAAAATTGTTCTTTATCATAATTTTTCCATTTCAAATTTACAACAAAAAAGTATAATTATTACATCAAAAACAATTCTATTTTAAAACCTTTATACTTCAATTTTCCACTCATCTAACTCCATATAACCAAAGAGCATGAATAATCAAATAAAGAATAGCAGAAAAATGTTGGTAAACGATATTTATTCTTATTTTTCCCCCTTTTGATAAATTGCTCGCAAGAATCGTCATCGATTTATCTTTATTTCCCATTATACGCCAAAAATGTATATGTCTTTGTTACAAACTATCTACATCTTGGCTATAAATTCCACTTCCTCTAGTTTCTTTTTGGAAATATCGATTTTCATATAAATCTTCGTACTTGATCCATATTCAACTTAATCTCTGTATTCCTTCATCAACCATTTTGTTTAGATTAAATGCAAATGCTTTTACGTTGATGAAGTACTTTCTGAAACCAATGAAGATGAATGGCGGGGAAATTCAAATAGATCAAATAAAGCTTTGTCACAAGGGCGCATGCTTGTCAGGACATTGATGGAGTTTGACTGGAATGGTAATCCAGGATTACCAAAATTATTCAAATTCAGTAACGCGGTGCATCAAGTCTTTATAAGAGAATTCGTAATGTGTGGTGTAAGATTTCAGTTTGTGACTGACAGTGATCTTGAAATTATTCTGTTTAGGTTCTGTTTTAAGAACACTGTATGTTAAATGGCATAATAATGATTTAAGGATC
The DNA here is from genome assembly GCA_026543865.1 of Argiope aurantia. Lineage (NCBI taxonomy): Eukaryota > Metazoa > Arthropoda > Arachnida > Araneae > Araneidae > Argiope > Argiope aurantia. Next base: position 69,838 of record JAPMOR010100858.1, read on the forward strand.
GAAATGTGACAAACTGAAAATTAAAACATGCCTTTGTATTTAGGATGTTTTATCTACTAGACATTTCTGAATAAGAATCAAGTCATTATTACAGTAAAATGGAATTGAAAACGCAAATTGTAAGTATTGGTGCTTTTTGTCATTCGATTAAAGTATTTGTGTGCGCTCTCGTGTGTATGTGCATATGTTCACTTTCAAACATGATGAGACTTTAACACTCTTGGAAACATTGTGAAATATAATAAAATATTTTGCTTCCCTTAATGGTTATTTCCACATGTCTCTGTCTAATGCCAGAGTTTTACATAATACAAGTACATTATTAACAACATTAATGATTTTCTTCTTTCTGAAAATTACATTCCAATAAAAAAGGATGATGTTGTCATTTGATACTTTTGAGATACATCACTGTTAGATAGCGGAACTGCTTCACCTCATTCTTGAACGCCTATCTTACATGCTGCAAGTACATTATTAACACCATTTATGATTTTCTTCATTCTGAAAATTACATTCCAACAAAAAAGGACGATGTTGTCATTTTAAATTTTTGAATTCCCTTCCTTGTTATTTCTTAAATGTTGTATAAAAGAAGCTATCTAATTAGACGGCTTGAAATAATAAAAGACAGATGTGGATAATGCCGTAACGTGTTAAAATATTTTCATACAAAATTCATTTTCATTTTTGACTGGCATAATTTTACACACAAGATTCTACGTCATTAATTTTTTTATAATTATTCTATCATCCATTAACAAAAAACTTCTTAAAGTAGACACTTTTTGATTTACAACCTCATATTTTATTTCATAAAATAACTTGTTATTGTATACCTGACTTATCCCAAATCTTTTATAAGCGATCTTCCTGGTAGCACTATAAAAAACATTTTTTCGAGAAAGCTACCATTGCATTTTGTCATGGCTGTTGTCTGTGTTTGAAGATTGATTGATAGTTTTATCATGGCAATATTAATTGAAGCTAAATGAAAATTATTTACAATGAATTTCGTCCCTAACTGCGATTTTGACAGAGATAGAAACTGAATCCAAAGCATGAATAGACAACCAACACTTTGTCTGGAATATTTCGACAAGATACGTTCATTTGTCCTAGGCATATCAACATAACGGATCTCTGGCGAAAATGTTCCTGATCTTCTTTGAAATTTTGCACGGGCACTCGTTTTAGAATATTGCAGTTTTATAACTTTAAACTGAAAATAGGTTCATGATGTGTCTAGCAGATCATGGAAACGGCCTAACCCATAACCCTCTGCCCCTGCAATGACACTTAACACCCGGAAATGCATTTTATCATAGCATTCAAGAAATTCTCTTTTTTTTACGAAACTTTATCTAGCTTTATCTGTTTAGCTAACTAGAAGCATATCCATACTTTTTGCTTCTAGATTTTGTAATCTACTGTTATCAAACACTGCCTATACGTTGCTGCATAAAAGTCTTCGAACCGATCTAACTAGAAGACTTACCACGCTTTTCCATAAAAGGTACAACAGAAAACTAAGAACCTAAAAAATATATTTCTTTCACATCTATTTATTCCATTTGATATTTGCCATTATTAAATTTTGGTATCAAAAGGCCGAATATCTTCTTTCCTTTCTATGATACGATATCTTACAAATTTAATAAAAACTCTTTATACTTCATGTTTTTCATCAAATTTAATATTTGAAGTGGTTTCCACTGTTTCTTTTTAAGTTCTCCAATTTAATCTACTGATGAGATAAAATATAATTCCCTCACTCCCTTATCGTGTTGCCGTGACAAACATTCGAACATTTATGCTTAATGATTTCTTTAAAACCTTTAAAATGGATTGTTGGTATTGGCGTAGATTCCATGCGGGTAGAATCGTTTGGCAGAATAAAAAATGGTAATAAAAACGATTTCTTTTTGAGGATATTTTTATGAAGACGGTGGCCACGGTTGTATTTTTAACAGTAAAAGTTTCGTCTAAAAGTTGTTTATATCGAATAATATAAACATTGAGCCTAGAGTACTTTATATCCTTACGAAGTTAAAAGGGTGTGTAGTAATGTTTTCAAAATATACTTCTTTCTTTCTTTCTTCTTTCTTATTAAGTATATAAAGAAAAAGTATTGGAATCATTCAAAGATTCGATTTTGAAATTTTGAAGACTTTTACGCTGCAATCCTCGCTCCTAAAAACACATTTTTTTAATTTTGTCTATCTATCAAAATAACAACTCAAAAACATTTTGAGTTATATATATATATATATATATATATATATTAGAATTTTTTTCCAACTCCATCAAACGGTTGATCATTTGTCAGTACGTCTGCACGTTTTCGATTACACAAAAACACAAGACAAAAATAATTGATATATGGAATGGATCTCCTCGCTAAAATTTTAATTCTAAGATAAATTCTAGTTGCAATCGATCGTTAAATAGGAATCCAAAATACATACCAAGTTTTCGTATATTGTGTAGCACAAAGCTCTGTTGTGTGAGATTTGAAAATAAAAATATGAGTACTGATATTATCTACACCCTTATCCAAAATTCATAATTTTACCCTGAACAGAGATGGAATAACATTATAATTAGAGAATATGCGAGACAAATTCCCGCTTCTTGCCAGTTTGCATTTGAAGAGAACTAAAATAATTCATTAAAAAAAACTATTTAGAATGAAATAATTTACAAAGGAAAATATACCTTGATAGTGTAAGTTAAACAATGATTGAATATATCCTCATCGGCTAAGTTCATCCAAACTTTGATATAATTCTGAAATTGAATAAACAGGATGTGAAGAATGTAATCTAACTCAACTACCGTGTTTTGTTTTGTTTTGTTTTTTAATTATCGTTTTCAAATACTCGTGTAGTGTGAAGATTTATAAATACATTCAGATTTATTTGTATGTTTCGATATAATTTAAAATATGGAAATTCCTTACAATCTTCAAATTGAAACTCTTGGCAATTAAGTACTCAACGATCTCTTTATTTCTGCTGCACAAGAATGCCTAGAAAAATTGCAGGCAGCTTTAATACATGGTATCTTGTTTTATAAACTATTTGCTACATGAAGAAGCCGAAAAAAGAGCAACAGAACATGGACAAAATACATTATGAAATTTAAATCCTTTCTTTTCGTAATTGGATTCATAAAATCCTTTCCTAAGCTGTTTTTTTTTTTTTTTTTTCAATAATCATTTTTCAAGCTGCACATGTTGACTTCTTGATAACTTATTGTTCGTAAAACAGTGACGAAAATACTTATGAAATTACTTGCATTTATCTATGAACTTGATCCAAACTTTGATACAATACTATTCTATTAATACAATGTGAAGAATTTAATACAACTCAACTGTCGTGCTAAATCTATTACCATTTACAAACACATGTGTTGCATTGCAGACGACTTACAAATAAATTCAGATTTTTCTTTTTTTTCCGATTTCGAGATAATTTTAAATCTTTTCAATCTTCAAATTGAAACTCTCGACAATTACGGAGTCAACGATCTTTTTATTTCTGTGACACGACATAACCCAGAAAGAAACAATAGCGGCTTTAATACATGGCATCTTGTTTTATAAACTAGTTGCTACATGTAGAAGCTGAAAAAAAGAGCAACAGAACACGGGCCGAATGCATTACGAAATTAAAATCCTTTCTTATCATAATTGGATTCATGGAATCCTTTCATAAGCTGTTTTTATAGCTATTTTATACAATCTGCACAAGTTGGTTTCTTAATAGCTAAAAATAAATTGTTAATTTATATAGAGTATGATCAATAATGCATTAAATGTATATAATAAAGAGAAAATATTATTTCCATTAAAGAGTTCTTACATGTCTGTGCTCTTTTTAAAAAAAACTCTAAAAAATATTAAAAATAACAGTTGTTGACATTTTTCTTATTTTTATTAAAGTCCTCCAAACAAAGTACTGGCAATACATGTATAAATCAAAGAAATTAAATTTTCTAAACTTAAATTTATAGAAAAGATTAAAATCTACTATCTAAAATTTCAAATTATCATGTAAGAACATTATTATTTTTTTAAATCATTTGCAACCAAAAAACATCGATTGTTTTTATTTTCCATCTCAAAATATTTCGAGCTTAAAAACATTTTTGACAGCTAAAACAATTAAAAATGAAAGTTTAAAAAAATTTATATTATCATCATCATTATAATATATATATATATATATATATATATATATATATATATATATATATA
>JAPMOR010100858.1:74111-169973 GCA_026543865.1 Argiope aurantia
ATATATATATATATATATATATATATATATATATATATATATATATACGCTAACTTCTGACGAGCCATGTCCTTTATTTTCTGCCTGAGTAATTTGAACAATTACCATCTCTTACTTTGAACAGCGAACAATTTGAATCAGGTACAAGGCAGACATTCGCGCCAGGTTGTAACTTTTTGTAGGCGATAAGTTGCCAAATGTGAGATCATTTTCTAATAAATTTAAAAGCGAAAAATTGATGACTCAAAAGCGATAAATCGCCAAGTTTTTGTCCGTGCATTTTGAAGCTCCAAAACTCCCAAACTAAAACAACTTAATATTCTCACGTGATAATACTTAATTTACAACATCTTATTTAGTTTGCATATAGGTAAAATTTTCTGAATACTCTAATGTATGTTATTCAAATTATTAGTCCTATGATTATAAAAAATATCAAAGATGGATGGCATTCATTTATACATTAAAATCACTAAAATATTAGCAAAAGTAGTAAATTATTCGAAAAATAAACGTTACAAAATAACGACATTTTCCACCGTTCTTTCGCACGGAATTAAAAATTACCGAAACCCAAAAGCACTAAATCAATATCTTATACTTTGTAAAACTTTTTAATCTGCAAATAATTGGCATACTTTTGCGGTACATATTCCTTAGCCAAGAAATAACCTATATTAGTCTTCAAGTTACTGGCAAAGGATACATTTTGAAAATGCATGCTTTTGAATTTTTATAAATGAAAATCTTAGACAAATTGTGTCATATTGGTTCTTGAGAACTGTTAGTTCCTTTTTTATGCTATAGATTGTGGATTTTATCTTCATACAGATTTCCATCAATTTTTAATAAAAATTTGGAAAATAGTTTTCATTAAAATCAACTAAATTTCATCTAATTTGTATAATTTATTACGTTGAATGTGTTTAATGTTAATAGTGAGAGAAAAGAATTGTCAAATTAATATTTTGTATTTGGTCATTTTAAACTAAATTAGCTGAAATGTATAATTTCATTCTCCATTCCCGCTAAATTCAAGTAATTATGCTTTATAAAAATCAGATTATTAATAAAAGGGAGAACTAGAACCAAATTAGGATTAGAAAAAAAAATTATTTAGAATAATAAACATCAAATAAATGCTTTTATGAATGTGATAAGGAAGTTAAATATATTTTTCTCATAAATGTGAAGGTCAAAACATTAAGTATATCCTAACCTTCGCAGAAATTTGTGACACTAGTGCTAAAAAACTATATAAACATTCGGGAATGTTCTTTTTTCTATTTTAGTTATATCAAGAAACAAGTAAAAGAAGAAATTTCCTTGAATTTCAAAATGCTGATTTGCATCAATTTTATGATTCTCTACTATTTTTTCAGTATACATTTTTGTCATGAAACATTTTGGTCAATGCGAGAGCCCTGCAAATTTCGAAAGAAAAGAAATTTGCATCGAAAATTTTAATATCCCTTTTCGAATAGGCTTTCCATCAATATCTTCTACTTTCTCAGAGTAATGAATATTAACGTTGTAACTATTTAAGTATTCCGTATCCTCTTTAAAAACAATTCTATGCTATATATTCACATAAACCTTGACATTAAATCTTAAACAGACAGCTGGCCTCATGTTCATGAAGAATAGATTTATTCTGTAGAAAATGCCTGCGATACTTTCTAACTTCTAGATGCGGAAGTTGCAATCATTTGCAAAATTTCAAGAGCAAACTTTTGTCTAACAACGGGAGATCACGGGGTTGAAATCTGAGATCGGGATGAGAATTAGTATAATGATGGTATACATTTAGAATGTTCATTCATGAAAATATCTAAACTCAATAGCCAGCCAGTTTCGAGAAAATGGTCCTCAAACTTTTGGTAAAGCTTATATACTGATCACTTGAATCCCGTTCTGCTGATCCCGATGGCATGGTTGTCTAGGTAATCATCTCGTATACGGAAGGTTAGGGTTCGAACCTGGCTAGGGATTTTTTTTCTTTTTTAATAACTTTTATTCAATTCAAAATTTACAAATTCTCTTAATTAATATGTTTTTAATTTTTTTCATCCAAATTAAATATTTATTATCAAAATACATAATAATCAAATTAAAATTTTAAAAGAAAAAATTATAAATACAGGTGCATTTTTTAAACAAAATAAAATTAGTTAAATTTAATTAACTATTTACAAATAGTTTTAATTAATACGCTACTTAATTTTATGCAAATATAAATGTTTATTATTTTAATACTTAAATTGTCATTTAATGTTTAAAGCAAAAATAATTAAAAACCTAACATCAATGGCTACAGATAATTTAACTTACTTGCATCATTTTCAAACAATTAATTTTCAAATTCTTGGATTTTAATAATAATAAATTATCAATTCTAACTCAACGAAGCTGTATTTATATCAAAAATTGAAGGGAGCAGCTGATATTTGTTAAATATGTAAGAAAAGTTCCCCAACTGCAGTAATGAAAAGAAACAGTAGAGAGCAGGTGTTAATTTATTGAATGCGTAGGCAGATGGTTCAAAACGTGTTAATCGTATACAAAATTCGAACATAATCAAGAAATAAATTCTTGCCAACATAGTGTAAAAATTCAATCAATTGTACACCATCAATTGTCATCACCAATTTTTAATACTATAATAAGGTATGTATGGTACGCTACCTAACTTTCTGATGAAAGAGATATATTTTTAAATGCAAATGAAGTTGTTTTCCCATAGATCTCTTAAAGAAACCTTGCTCTTGAGGGCAGTCATAATTTATCAGTTGTGCAAGGTGTCGAAATATAATATTTGTTTCCAATGTTTTTACAATATTTTCCATTCTTGTTCTTGTATATAATAGAATGTAATATATATAGGATAATTTTCGAGTAATATTGAATAATTTTTTTACGATGTGAGTATTTAAAATTAATAATTATCACCATTTATGTTATATCTATTACTATTTTTTAAATATTAAATTACAATTTAAGTATTAAAATAATAAACATTTATACTTGCATAAAAATAAGTAGGGTATTAATTAAAACTATCTGTAAATAGTTCATTAAATTTAAATAATTTTATTTTGTTTAAAAAAATGCATCTGTATTTATAATTATTTCTTTTAATATTTTAATTTTATTATTCTGTATTTTGATAATAAATATTTATTTTGGATGAAAAAAATTAAAAACATATTAATTTAAAGTATTTGTAAATTTTCAATTCAATAAAAGTTATTTAAAAAAAATTTCCGGTCCCGGCTCGAACCCTAACCTTCCATCCTAGACAACCATGTCATCGGATCATCGGAGGAGGAGTCAAGTTATCAGTAAATAAGCTTTACCAAAAGTTTGAGGACAATTTTCTCGAAATTGGCTCTCCATTGCGTTTTAATATTTTCATGAATGAACATTCTAAATGTATACTACCATTATACTGAATCTCACCCCGATCTCAGATTTCAACTCTCCCCTTGTTAGAAGTGCAATTTTTGCAACTATATATTCATTTCAAAATTTATATTTGTTAGTAAAAGAAGAAATATGCTAAAGTCAAGATTCTAAACCCCACGATTTATGCAAATGGGCTTTTTGAGAAGAAGGCATATACGCATAGCTTTATAAATGATGAACGGAATAAATTAAATTGGAAATTACTATAAATAAATCAATATTTTTTAAAGACATGCGTAATATAGTATTTTATATCCGTCTCCATTATTAAGAAAACGAAATATGTGAGCGCTTGCGTGTGTGTGCGTGTATTTAGTTGTGATTTCCTTGAATTTATATTACTTCAAAAATACTTTTCCTAGTCATTTTCAACAATAATTCTAACTAGATGCTTATGGCGACAAATTGTTTCCCCAGTATTAAATTTTGATAACGTTTATTAATAAATATTTTATGTAGGTTCCTCCTAATAGCTCCTTCAACTAACTTTTTTAATATAAAATGTACCAGACATATAATAAGTACTAACAAGTACTAATTTAAAGACCTTACACTATTCCGTACATTATGTCAAATGTACATATCTCCCTTATTTTCCTTAGCTTTGGCCTTAACTTCTGTACCAGTAGATTCACTTTCGTCCGTTCAGTTTTTTTTTTCTCCATCAATTTGCCAATTTGAGGGATGGATCATGAAATACATGAACACAAAGTTCTTAAACTGCGGTCATAGCAAGTGATTAGGGTAATAAGTGATTAGGCAATGAAACTACTTAGCAAGTGCTTGTGCTTAAAAGGTTTCTGATTTTTGAATTGTGAATGAAATAAGAAGTGCTAAAGAGGTTTGAGAAAAGGGGAAGCAGAAAACAAATTGCATTAAAAAAAACTCTATAATTCTGAACCGTGATCATAAGACGAGTACGTTGCTTAATTTGACTCCAGACTTACACACCACACCTGGAAAATAACATTTTTTCTCGAAAGTTTGAGTAATAAACTTTCATTGAGTAGTATAACTTTTTCATTGTGTGCAAAAAATCACAAGTAAAAATAGAGCCTAATTTTTTTTTCTAGTTTGTGAAAAATATGTCTGAAAGAATAATGCAGTTATCTTACAAAAATGTTATTAAAAGATAAGATTTCTTCATACATAAATATTTTTTCTCACCATTTTAAGCGAATTGGAACAAAATCTATTCAAAGATAAAATCATTTACAAATAAAAGGAAAAGAATCCAAACAAACTGCCTTGATGGGCCATTTTACTAAAGGAATAAAAATTGTCCTTCGAAGTGGATTTCGAAATTCTAAATGTTGATATCGCATGTATTCTCTGGTTCTATCTTTTCGTAATCGTTTCGTATCAGAAATCCCATTCATTGTTGAGAGTACTTCGTAAATTTCCAAAGAAAAATCATTTGCATAAGGGGTTTACCTCTTCGAACATTTCAGTCATCAATATCCTTTACCTGTTGAGAGCGTTGAATATTAACATGGTAGCTATTTAAGTATGCGGCGATCTCTTACATGAGGTACATTCGCACAAACCGTGGCATTAAATCTCAAACAGACTTCAGGATTATCTGTTCGTAAGGAAGATTTATTTCGTAGAAAATGTAAAGCCTTTGCCGTTTTTGAATCACTATCTGAATGAGGTTGAAATTATTTTTTTATGGTGCCTTCTGAAAGTGTATATTTAATGCTTTAGTAGGTATTTTAAATTATACACATTTGTTCTGAAAAAAAAAGTTTAAATATTATAGCACTTAGGTTTATATTTCATGGGAGAAAATTTCCTTTTAAAGGTTATCATTTGCTTAATAAAGTTTAGAAAAAATTTTGATTGATGTAAGAAAATATTTTATTTTACTTTAGAATTTACAACGCTTTATACAACTTTAAACTTCCAAATGCTGAATTATTTATTCATTATATTGCACTGGTAAGGACTAAAAGAGTTTTGCTTTATATAAGTACATGTATTGATCGAGTGAAATTCATTCCAGTTGAAAATTTTACAACTCTACTAACAATTAAGGAATGTGTGTGTGTGTGTGTGTGTGTGTGTGTGTGTGTGTGTGTGTGTGTTCATTATGCAGAACCATTCGACCTAGAACTATCAAATTTCACACATACATACTTAAAAAGAGAAAAGGTGTATTTCGGTGCAGTTTTTAATTTTAATCATATTTTTAATTAATTAAAAACTAAATTAAATTTTAATATTTTTCTGCAAAACTATTATAACATAATAAATAATTTTATATCACCTTAAAATCCAAAAGCGATGAATTTTCAATGATAACGATATTTTTTGCGATAAAATTTTTCTAGTTTTAATCCTTTTTTTATCTTTTTCATATGCGTACTATAATAAAAGTACAGTAATCGTCAAAAAATTCAAACACGAAACTTCGACGAATCTTTACATTTAGGACCTTCCTGAGTTCGGAAAACACACTTCTGGAAAATGTCTCGTTGTAAATTAACTTAAAAAGCATTTGAGTTAGACGGTTGCAATTTGGAAAATTGACTTTTGCTCCAAATTTGCAGAAAATAACTACAAAACGAAGAGAGCTGAGTTGATAAGATTCGGTACACAGATTTAACATCTATAGTGTAGACACCTGTCAAATTTTGAGCTACATCCAACAAAGAGTTGATTGTCTGTCAGTCTGTACTTTAAGAAACACCAAGCGTGATTTAAAAACGTAATATGAAATTTGGTATGAGGTTTTATGACTAAAAGTGCAGTTTTGTGTCAAATCTTTGTTTTAATCGTTTGAAAAAAAATGCGTCTAAAACAAAAATTTGATTTTTGAATATTATTAAGTGCATGCCAGGGATAAATCGCCAAAGATGACACGATAGATTCAGTAAGAAGGCTAAATTCATGATAAATGTTTTGCGCCAGTTTTATGCAAGACGTTCTATGGCATGGCAAGTTTATTACAAAGTCTATGGGAGAAAGTTTGAGGCAGACCAATCCTGCAGGTTTAAAACATATTTTAAGAATATTTTGCAACGATATTTTGAATTCGTTTGCTGTGATTGAGATAAAAATGAAATCGTTTTCATTATGCTACTGATATTTCAAAGTGTTATTTTTCTATTGTTGATTATCAAGAAACCATGATTCGGTGTATTTTATCATGTTGAGTAATTTCCTGTATAAGATATTAATGTAATAAAATTTTTGAAAATTTGTTGTGATTACAATTAAGGTTTAGTTTCAGAGTCAAGTAATAGTGAAAAACTTTTAAAGAGTGCCCATTTTTAAATAGTCCTGCTTCTTTTCATGAATTAATTGGATGTATAAAAATATAGACAAAAAAATTAGAGATATGTATCGAATAATGAATATAACGGTGTAGGGCTTTTTAAATAGTATGTGAAAAAATGTGAAGTTTCAAAATATTTTGTGAAAGAGGCTATTAGGACATAATTACACAAAATATTTAATTCAGATTATTCAGATTTCTTTATAACCATTACGGCCAGCCAACCAAATCGTCAGCAAAAAGAATTAACATTAAACATATATCAAAATTTAGATCCATTCTGCCGGCGTCCTGGCTTAGGGCTAGCGCTTCGTCCCGGGTTCGAGTCCCGGTTTGAGCGCGATTCTTCTTGTTCTATCTGTGAGATGTGTGAATATGCTCTCCTGTAAAAAGGGGTTGTGCAAGCGAATGAGTGATGCGTGAGGAGCAAAGTCGTACTCATGGCCCTGGCTGGTGCTACTGTATAGACAAGAGACTCCCCCACCGGCTTAAATAGCTGTCATCGTAACAGTGAGCTTGCCTGTGGCAAGTGCCATAAGAAACAACAAACAACAGATCCAATCCATCAAAAAGAAATCTTGTGAAAAGATAACTCGTTGTTCTTCTTTATGCTGTGTTTCAAAATGCAAAAATATTAAAAGATTGCTTAAAGTGCAAAGAAAAAAAATTAATAATTTTATTAGCAGAGTTTTAAACATGTGATATAAAAAAGTTGATAAAATAAGAAAAATAGTTTGAATTTTATTGAACAATAAAAAGCAGAATTACTAATTATATTTAAAAACATTTTCCTAAAATTCATGAAGTGAAAAAAATATTTGCATGAAAATAAATGTGGCGTCACTAAATACCTTATCTAAATACCTTATTTTTAAAGTGTTGTAAAAAATATTTTATTCTCTGAAATTATTGAAAACACATTTTACAATTTAATTAATTTGTCAATTAATTAAAAATGTAACTAAAATGTTGAATCATCTTTCGCAATGAGCATTTACTTTCTAAGAAGTAACTAAGCATCAATGTATTGCCCTAACGAATGTTGCTTTCTGTCATGCATCTAACTTCTACGCAGTTGTTCCGGTCCTACGGCTGAAAGGAGATGAAGAGAAGAGAGAAGAACAGTTGCACGGGAGTGTCTGGCCGATACCGGTAAGAGTGTGTCTTGGTTGGAGCTCCGGTGAGAACACTGAGAAATCAGTTTAAATTTAAGTTGGAATTTAATTATACAGGGTGTCTATAAAACCTTGACCGTGGCTTTTTCCTTTAAATATTGATCATAGACATATACTGTAAATTACAAAGATCTGTAAATAAAAGGTGCAAAATTTTATGAAATCGATCAAAATTTTCAGGAGATTAAACTTTAAAAAATACAAAACTTAAATTTTTTATACGGACCCCGTACAAAAAATTCGCAATGAGTACAATGTGTCCCATCCTTTAATAATATTATGTACAAAATTTCAGAATTTTATCATAAAAACTCTCAAAGATATGTTAAAACAACGTTGGAGAAGGATCAATCACAAAATAAAATACAAATGGTTACAGCTTCAGTGCAGATGACGCGATGCAGGAATGAATCATAAGAAAATAAAATATGCTTCATATCTTTAGTTTTAAATACAAATTTTAAAATCTATACTTCCTGAAAAATACTTTAAAATTTTATATCATGAATTATCTATACTTATAATAAAGCTCAATGTGTGTGTGTGTGTGTGTGTGTGTGTTGGCGCTCTACAGGCCAGACCATTCAACCTACAGCTACCAAATTTGGCACGTGTATACCTTGGAGGCCGGGAATGTGCACCTGGGGGTTATTTTTTCGAATTTTTAATTAGAATTGTATTTATTTAAAAATTAAGAGAAATTTTGGCGTGTTTCTGCTATAACTTCCGAAATTATTACCGCACAAAAAAGATTTTTACATCAAGTTAAAGATCAAAAATTTATCTTTTAAATGCTACCAATGCTTTAACATCAAAATTAAATTTCTGTTTTTAATGAATTTTTAAATAAATATTTTAACTCTATTTTTCAACAATTTCTTTCGTACAAAATAAAAATAAACGTTTCGCATTCCTGGGAAAAAAAATAGGTTTTTTCAAAATGTTGCCATCACATTGATTAAAGCTCCAATTAAAAATAAATTAAATCTTTTTGGAAATGAAATCGTCTGTAGGAAATGAAACAAATAAGAAGTACTATTTTTTTCTAAAAAATAAATTCAAGAAAAATTATTTTATGATCTTTTACACTCTCTATATTATTAATGCAATAAATCAGTTATATTTTAAGGCAAGTTTTGTTTAATATGAACAGGATATCCATTCAAATCATGGCCACAAAGCTAATTTGTAAACCTTTAGTAAGTCACAGATCTGTTGCGACATAAATCGTAAATATTTTATTTAAAAGTAGCAAACGATTATTTTAATAATTATAAATTTTATTTTGTAAATAGTTGTGAAATTCAGATTGGCAACAGTGATATTTTTGGAACTTTTAATTTGTTGTTTAAAAACGATGATAGAATTTTGAATGAAAATAAGTTGATGTAAATTTGATAATATTATCTACAATGTAATAAGATTTAGTTTCATAATAAGTTTGTCTGCATTCTATTTTTGTTGACGCACGAACACAACAGCTATACTAAAATGGTTTAAATAGAAAATGATTATATTTTACTTAATTCAATAAATGCTCTAATAAATAACGAATTTTTGATTTTACATAAAGCTTCTGCTGTGGAAATCACGAATAACAAAATGTTCTTGAAACACTAATATTTTAAATAAAAAGAGTTAATTTCCAATCAACTAAATCGATCACTTAAACTGACTGATTTATGAAAATTTGAATATCACTATTCAATAAAAAAAAGGATAATTTTAGATTTTCCATCGATCGTTTCAAAGAAAATACGCCAATAAGCGCGCAGGTTTCTCAAGATTAATTGGCCTAAGATTATGAAAATGTTGAGTTTTTCTAAATTTTTAACATTCAAAACTCCATAAATAAGTCTTATTTGATTGTGGAAAATAGAAACATTCATTCATTTATTTAAAATTTGGCGTGTCTAGAATATTTCGCAGAATATGATATTTTACTGCATTAAATTTAGATTTCATAATTTTTGAAATATATTTATAATACGGAACAAAATATTATTATTGATTTCATTTCAATCCTTTTGAAAGCAAAACTAAAAACTGAATTTTATGCTAAATCTGAGAAATTTTTGTTGAATTATTCTTTGAGATATTACATAAATTATCAAAAATATTTTGTAGTTCACATAAGACTTAAATACCGAGATATTCTGTTTGCAATACTCATATTCAATAATAATAGTAATAAATAAATAGCAATAAAGATGATAAATAAAATAAAACTCTTGGTTTTATTAAAAAAATCTTTATATTAATTGCAATTTCATCATTTTCACTTTAAATTAAAGTTGACGTTTTACCGGAAATGACAAGAAATTAGCAAAATATATAGAGTAAATTGAACGAAACGATCTAAACAAAAATATAAATTTGGTATGACTATCAAAATTTGAAGATTAAAAATGTTTTGTTTGAGAATCTATTAAGAGACCAGTTACTTAAAATATTTAATTGAAAATTATAGCGAGCGGTAATACTGGCGAACCGGCTGGTCGCCAAAGGCGGCTAGTATAATATAACTCAAAAATAGCCCTGTCAATGAACTTGTAAAAAAACTTATGTAATCTTTCCTTTAAGTAATTATTTCTACAAATTTTTAATACTTTTGAACCAATAAATAACAAAATTATTATTTATTTATTCAATCATTACTTTCTTTGTTAATTTGTGTACGATTCCTAAAACACGAACATCCGACATGATTTTTCCTCTTTGCGAACTCATATCTAAGCATCGAAAAGTGGTTTAAGTCAGCACATGTAGTTTCATATCTTTGAGACTTTTTGTGATAAATTGCTGAAATTTTGTGCATGACCTTATTAGAGGATAGGGCACATTTTTCTCACTGGGAATTTTTTTATATGGAGTCCGTATAAAAATTTAAAATTTATATTTTTTGAAGCTTAATCCTCTGAAATTTTAATCGATTTCATAACATTTTACATCTTTTTCTATGCAACTCTGTAATTTGCAGTATATGTCTATAATCAATATTTAAGGAATAAAAGCCACGGTCAAGGTTTTTGAGACACAATGAATATATGTAAATAGTTAACGAACATGTATTCTATAAAATATAATAAACCTGTATTGCCAAGAAAATTGCCATCACTTGAATTATTTCCAACTTACAGAAAAATATGCCAAGTTAAAAACTCCATCATATTAATGAGATTTTATAGCCGATGAAGTTCATGCACTTCTAATATAGCTATGCTTATTTCTTCTAAACTTTTCTGAAGAACTCTTTATATTGAATTTCTTTTATTATTGCCATTGTTTTTAATGAAACCAGGAATTTTACTTTAAATAGTACCAGATTACTTTAAATAATGCCCTATAATCATTTTACGAGAATTTGTTTAACATGCAAAAACGCCATTAAATAATTGAAATTCCACTTATGATAATAGATTTTTTTTCTTTGGTTAAAGTTATTGTAAAATATTTCAAATAAAATTTTACAAAAGAATCACAATTCTTAAATTAAAATATTATTTCGTATTCATATTAAATACATAGATTTAAAGAATAATTATGTATAATCTGCTAAATATAAAAGTAAAATTTTATGTGCATTTAATTTTGCTTATTTTGCTAACTACATAGTATATAAAGCAGCATTTAATTAACTTTATCTCATGTCTAGCAAAACCAATTAGATTTTTAATCTTTTCTTACGTATATATTTTTGAAAAAGTAAAATTGGTTTATTTTTCTTATTCATAATATTTTGTTTTGCACAGTTTAATTTTACGTTTTTTTTTTTTTTTTTTTTTATTTTAACCACAATTGTGAAGATATACAATTAATTGTGGTATGAAAATTTAAAAAATAAATTTATTTGGAAAATAGTTAAGAATATTTAACAAAAATCTTCAAATTATTTTAAAAAAGAAACTTATTAAAAGCTATTTCCGAACGAGAAAAATAAAATGCGTTAAATATTTTGTAATTAAGTATTTAAGTTTCAAACAGGCGAAAAATTTTGAAATTAAATAAATATTCATATTTTATTTAGTAAACCGAAGTACATGTCTTCAAAGTTAAAATGTAATGAATAAATTATTTACCAATTTATTAATTATTCAAAATCGACTCTTTAACTTATAAGGTTTAACAATGCTTTTTTACATAAGTATATGAAATGTTTTTACTTTTCATATACCAAGTATACAAAGAAGTATTATAAGAGTAAAATTTGACCTCTAAATTTAGATTAAATTTCACTTTTTGCACCGCTTTGGGTCAGAAAAACACATTTTAGGAATCATGTTTATTGCTATGACCATCCTTGTGCAAAATAATTCAAAAATGCACCAAACAAGAAGAATGAAATTTTAGTATGTGATTCTAATGCATAATTCCCAAATTTCTGTCAAATTTCGAGCGATAACCGTTAAAAAAAAAGGATATCTTTCAGCATTTCGCATGGAAACCGGATTATTCAGAAATACAAAAAGCTAGTTGGATGAAATTTAGTGTACAATTTTATCATCAGAAATGTAGATGTATATTAAATTTTGAATCAAATTTGCAACCATTGTCTGTCTATTTATTCATATTATTAAACAAATCGCCCTGTTTGGCGTGCGATATAAGATATCCAACAAACTCAGAAGCGTATAATAAAGTTTTTATTCCCAAAATACATACAAATACACGAAGAGCATGACTTATAAACACTAAAAACACAAGCAGACTACAAATCGTTAAACATGAAACAGGTTAGAGTAAACAGCTACGGGGCTCACTCTACGATCGACATTTCAAAGAGATAATTCGGACCTCTTGAGAACTTTTCATCTTATACAATGCCTAACAGGGTATCAGTTCTTCTAGAATAGTTCTATGATTTCGGGTTCTAATAGAAATATTGCCATAATTCTGAATTTTTGAGAACTTTCTTGCTATCAATACCTGATTTACTTTCGACATCCATTATGAATTTCTATAAATCTCTCTTTCCACTGTCAATATTTTGTAACATTGCAAGAAGCAGCATTAAAAAATTCATAACAATACAAATGTCAGCTCAATAATTTTAAAAAAAACGCAAAGATATGTATAAATTATTTGGAATGTTATTTTCTAACTATAAATTGCAGATTTGTGTAAAAATTTGACTCAATCTATTGAAAGGAAGGAATCCAAAATTTATATTCGGTTTTCCTTTTTTATACTAAGAAATACAAGATGTTATATATGGAGTCATAACACGCCGAAAGCTATAGGGGGAGTTGTAATCTCGCACTTGCAGATTTGCCGTGACCATCGTGGGTTTGTTGTCTCATTACCCATACGTACCTCCATAATACGTTTAAAGCAGCCTTTTATTAGAAGAATCTAAAAGAAGTTACTATTTTTTTTATGTAAACGAGAATATATAAAAGAAACTCCTCCTTATCGTTTAGGAATATCAGGTAACCTAGGTACTATAATCTATAGCAACATATTATAATAATATTCTTGTATAAAAATAAAAATTTATGAGAGGAGAGATCATCCGTGGATTGCTTTCATCTAATCTTAATCAATCCAAGAACCAATATTCTGATAAAATAAATAAATTTCGAATTAATATGTTGTGACTCAAACTTCCCAAACACCCATTCTTCTTAAGGAGTTGATAATGATTCACAAGTCCTGCTCAACTCTTTAACAACCTAATAATTCTTAACGATGAAGGGCTCTTTTGACAATACATCCTTCATTAAATTGTTTCATGTTTAAACAGATAATGGAAATAAAAATGGATGTCAGCGTTTTACAATTATTGCCTCTCTATATGTCAGGCTCATCCTCAATTTTTTGCAACTTTATACGCTTTTCTTCCTCTTTTCAAATATGATTGATGCGATGTAGAATTATAAAGGAAATTTACCAACAATAGGGATTTCTCATGTTCTAGTATTCTTAAGCAATGTGCGGTTGGTTGTATTTCATAACATAACGAAAAATAGTAAGATTGTATATTGAACATCTATTTATCATCAGCTGGGACAATGTCACAGATCAAAGATCATTTTTTAAGTAAATATTTCTGAGTTATTGCATGTAGATATAGATTGATTCAAATCGTTAAAAATTCGAACTCGAGAATTTGACGAATATCCACGTTTTAGAATTCCTTGAGTTCAAAAAATAAATTTTTGGAAAATATTCGTCTATCTATCTGTGACAAAGATAAATAAAAAACGCTTTGAATTAGACGATTGCAATTTTGTATATAGTTTTCACACCAAATTTTCAGACTTCTAGGAAATTTTGTGTAAATTCTATTCAGATGAACTCATCTGCTTGGTTCTTCGATTACAAGTTAACACTTAACTACAAAACGAAGACGGCTGGTTAGATGAGATTCGGTACACATATTTAGCATCTATAGTGTAGAGACTTGTCAAATTTTTAGCCAAATGCAACAATGGGTTGACAATCTGTCAATCTGTACTTTCAGAAACATGCAAATGCAATAATTCAAAAATGCAATAACTTAAATATATGAAGTTTGGCATGAGATTTTGTAACTACAAGTACAGTTTTGCGTCAAATCTTTGTTTCAATCGGTTCAGGAAAACCGAGTCTAAAGCTTAAATTTGATTTTTGAGTATTATTTATTTCATGTCAGGGATTTATAATCAAAATAATCCACAAAAAATGACGCTATAGCTCCAGTAAAAATTCTAAATTCAAGCCAAAAGTTAATATTTCGTAATTATTGTGAGCCAATGGCATGCAAGGCTTTCTTTGGCGTGGCAATTTTATTAAAGAGTTTGCGAGAACATTTTAAGGAGACCATTCCCTGTGGTTATTTATTCTCAACCCACATTTGCCAGCAATTAATAAGCACACACTCATACTAATAAACTGACCAACAGATAGTCAATCTGAAAGCGGATTTAATTCAAAATTGTACAGAGATCTACAATCCTTGTAATAAAATCGCATATTATAGTTCATATATTTAAATTTTTTAGCTTTAGATATGTGAAAAATATTTTTTTTAAAAATATCTTAAATGATACTATGGTTTTATGAAAAATAAATTTTAGGCGCAAAAATTGTTGATATTCCACATTATTCTTACATATCACAAATTGGGAATTTTCTTTCACCAGTTCATCAATGCAAATACGTTTACAAATATTTTAACTCAATAAATTTCTTTTAATTATACTATCATTTCTAAGTTTAATAAATCGTTTTGTCAATTCACTTTGCGAAATGCAGTTAAAGACTAAACTTTTTCTTGTAAATTTAAGAATGTTATGCCCCAATAAATAATATTCTGAAAAATTAATTATACATTCATGACATAAATTGGCTTTATATGTTTTAATAATATTCATTCTACGCAGTTCATGCATTATTAAATCTTGCTAATCTAATTTTTGTCAATCACGTACTATACAATAATAATTTGATTCCATGAGTTAAAAAATGGTTTTAAATATCTTTTTTCAGTTGAAAAATTCGTAAAAGGAATATAAAGATCATGAAGAACTTATAAATTCTTAAAATAGAAAATAAAGACAAATGGATTCGAAAAAAAACACCAGCTTAATTATTTAGAGAACATGCAGCTGTCTTAAGCCTAATTACATTCAATGGCTGAATCACTAAGTATGTGTGTCTGTATATATGTGATGTTTTAATAAAAACAACAGGAGCAAAACGCCTCCACTCTCATTTTATATTCAAACCATTAATTTTTTTATTCACGCTACTTAAGAGTTTAATCGCTGAAACGTGCATAAAATAAGAATTGCTTTCTCAGAATTCCATTAAATCAATTTATCAGTTCTTCTTTTACAAACAAAACTGAAATCCTTTCCAATTATATTAACGCCACCGGGCATTCTTCTTCAGCTAGTCCGATTTCTTTCCTGTAATTGTATATTCATGTTTAGCCGTGTCACTTCGTTCAAAAACAAAACAAAACAAAAAAAATCGGTTAGTTTAGGAAGAAGAAAAAAAAATCAGCTGGCGCGATAATTCTGGTTAAGTGCAGATGTCAATTCTTTATCAGCCAAAAGTCTTTTTATTTTGGCGACATTTTTGACACCTTCTTTTGTCATTTTTCCTTTTAACGATGAATGCCATTCTTTGCTTATAAAAAAAGGCAATTGATTCTTACAGTTCATGCGGATTAAAAGTCATTAAGCTGACGTTTGCATTTCTTTATTTGGTAGTGTGGTTTGTTTATATGCATATATCAACCGCAAATTGTTCGAAGACATTTTTATCTTTCTAAACATGTTCTTTCAGGCGCTTGTTTAAAGCAAGTTCAGCGAAATTTGTTTTGTTTTCTTTACATCGTCAACATTGTTTGGATGATGATGATAATGTTCAAATGCGATTCATCCTTGAGTTTTTTTTTTTTTAACTTTTTCGGAATTGTGAGAAAAATTAGTTATTATATTCTAAAGTTAAATAGTAAACTTACACAAAATTAGTAGGATTTTAATAAAATGTGTTACTTTCTATAAGTAAAATCTCAATTTCAATGATAATTTATTCCAGCAAACCAAACTGTAAGAATACAAATCAAATATATAATAATTATCATAATGACCAAGGATTTGAAGAATTTTGAAAATAAAATCATAAATTTAGAATTTTAGATAGCTATCTCGGTACAACACAGATTTACTTAACATGCGGCTGCCATTTTATTTCTGATGTATTTTAAATTAATCATTCACATTACCAATGTTTAACATTACGGTATTTGGTTTTCTGAGGTTTTAAAAAGATAAAATCCAACTTTACATATTATTTATTCCTCAAATTTTTAGTAAGTATAATATTAGCTTTCCTAGCTTTAAACCAGAGATAAGGACCTTATTTATTTGGAAGAAATATGAATGCATTTAGATTCTAGTTTGCATATAATGCTAATTTGAAAATCAAACTCATTTATATAAAAGCATGTTTTTACTTTTAACACCATTATTACAGCTGATATCTAAAATATGATAATCCTTTTGCATTCTACGCTATTCCGATTAAGACGCTTTTAAATATTTTTCTAAAAAAAAAGTATCTATTCAACAATATTTGAAATAACAAAAAAGGGCTGAAATTTCTAAAGAGTTTTCATTTCCCAGCGGATTTCTGCAAAAAAAAAAAAAAAAAAAAAAAAAAAAAAATCTTATTAAGTTTATTTTCAAATATTATCCAACACCCTATCTCACGTTAATATAAATTTATAAATATGCTCTGGTATTATAATTTGGGACTTATTGGAGCACATATAATGTACTGGTTTTTACAATTCCAGATTAAATACAATCAACATTCTGAAAGATAATCGATAACTAAGAAATTAAGAAAACTATCAAATTAAAATGTCAAAAATGATGTTAATTCTAAACTCAAGAACGGATGTACCACAAAATTCAATCTAAAGAATTTCAAAAGTAGGAAAAGGTAAGGTTGTCGAATCTTTATTAACACAAAATGCTAACAACACTGTTACGGTATCTCGGCAATACCATCTGGCATTCAGAATATCGAACAATATAGTGAAAATGTGGTGCAATATCTTGTGCTAATAGTCATCTTCATGAAAAAGTCTTCTTTGCCCCAAATTAAAACTTTAACGTTAGCTTATAATAAAAACAATTGCAATTGATTAAATAAAATGGGTACTTAAATTTGCTGAATAATATTAATTTTGAATTTAATAAATGTTGAATAACTGACAAAGAGATTATTTAGTATATAGACAATATAAACCTTACAAAAAAATTCCAGATTTCAGTCTTTTTCTGGTTTTAAAACACCTGTCTTTATTTCAAGTTAATATACACTTACAAATATCCTCGTTTTTTTAAAATTTAGAAAATAATTAAAAAAAATTAATTTTTTTCTACTCCAGATTAAATTTTAACTTGTTTCTATTAAAGAACGACATAATGCAATCAACATTCTGAAAGCCAATCGATGACTAAAAGATTTATGAAATTTATCATGCCAAAAATGGCACTGATTCTGCTATCATAAATAGAAGTACCAAGTCCCTCTCTGAATCACAATTTAATGAATTTTAAAAGTTGAAAAAAATAAGAAGAATGCGGAATCTCTATTAACACCAGACACCAATAACACTGCTACGATATCTTGATGATATTGTTTGGTACTCAGAATATCGAACATCATCGTGAAAATATTGTGCAATATCTTGTACTAATAGAATTACTTCCGATCAGTGTAGATAATGTATTTGTCACCTTCAAAGTATGAAATCCGGCATTCTATAGACTTTGTATAGAATGCCTAAAACTAGTCAACAACGATTCATTTTTCACACATTTCTTGAGCATTCTATAGAATGTCAAATGAGAAGCCGACAAAGTGTGAATTACATCTCCGATTACGTGAAAAATGAAATGAAATGTAATTCAAAATATCATTCAAGTCAACCATGCTACAACAAATAGGTAAATTTTAATTACTTATTTTTATACGAAAATTTTGTTTCCTTTAATAAGAAAGGCATGGATTTCGTTTTGTACAGCATTCATTTTTCTTCACGAATTTTGAATAAATTTTTAATGGTACTCTTATTATTTTTTCAGAAAAAAACATTTGTGTTTTTGAGGAATGCACGCCATTTATATAACCTTATTAGGACATTTCTTTATACTTTGGCTAAATAGCATTTGGCATTCTATGTATAGTGATTCAAAATTAAACGTTCAAATTTCGTGGGGTGGTAGGGAATACGTCAGGAAACTGATTTCACGCAGGAACGTATGTTCTCTAAAGTCGTCTACAAGGACAAAACAGTCAAGTGAAATGAATGCGAAGAAATAGTACAATTAATGTAACTTTTATGCTAACAAGGTAAAGTACAAGTTTACAGAAGGTGCTCAAAATTTCGACTATTTACACAAATACAGCGCCGTTGCATTGACCGCCGAGCGTTTTGAAAAAACGCATGCCATATCACAGGCAATAACGAATGACGGTCACAATTCGTGCAACGAGGTCCATTTCGCTGTCGACGAGGATCTCGTACACATGGTCTTTCATGTCCCTCCCATAAAAACAAATTCATGGGCAATCAGGTGACCTGGGTATCCAAGCGATCGGCCCAGCTCAGCCGATCTATCGAGCTCTGAATTATCGAGTTCAGGAAATGAAGCTCAACAATAGTGCTATGGATTGCAGCCCCTTCATGTTGATACCACATATCTTGGCGGATAAGAGCAGGATCAGAGCCCAGAAAAGTTTTTAACATTTTCTCGAGAAATAATAAGCATTTCCAGTCAGCCTTTTGGGGTGGTAACAAGTAAGGTCCCAACAAACAGTCACCAATGATTCCATCCACATATTCACGGCAAAACTATGTTGTGCAATGTGACTTCTCGTACATACTCGATTTACAGCGAAAGCGATCTGTACACTAAATGGGTACAGAGCGCCTTCTACATACGCATGCGTACATTTGCAGACATACTTTCCTATGTAAAATCGGTTTCCTGACGTATTCCCTTTTTCCACACGAAATTTGAACAATAAGTTTTGAATCACCCTGTAAAATGCTTAGGAATTATATGCAATATCTTGGGAAAGTATGTAATAATTCTCATATTTCATACTTTGCCTAAAATCGTCTGGCATTATATACAATGCCTGAGCATTCTATGGAATACCGGCATTCCATACTTTGCCGGTAGCATATCTGACGTTATCTGAAAGAAAAGGAAGTATTACAAAATAAAGAAAAATCAGACATTCTTCTTTTTCTTCTGTCATCTTTATGGAAAAATCTCCTTTTTCCCACAATTAAAATATTATGTCTATATTGCTTTGTTCAATAGTGGCGGGGTGGTAGGCTGTACACAAGTTAAAACTTTAACAATTGTTTATAATAAAGAAATTATAATTAATTAAATGAAATAGATGCTTAAATCTGTAGAAGAGTATTTAATTTCGAATTTCAATAAATATTTAATAACGTTGCTAGCAATAATATGATAAATATTATTTTAAATGACAAAGACATTGCTTAGAGTTTCAGTATATAGACTATATAAACCTTATAATAAAAATCTACGTTTCCAGATTTCGATCTTTTCTGGTTCATCAAACATTTATCTTTGCAATATAAACCTTTATGGCCAGTCATGTCGTTTAACACAATCAACTGAAGGGGACATTATTTTTTAAATAATCGTTTACCTCTCATGTCATGTCCTCATTATTGTTAGCAATCATAATTATCATTCTCTGCACTGTTAAACCAAAAAAAGGATACCTTGTCTGATTTATTGACATTTTATCATTGATTGGCGTCGGAAAAAAAACAAAGCCATCACAGTTAATTACGATCAACCCACCGTGCTCGGTTTATTGATCCAGACATAAAAAAAGTAAAGATCAAAATTATTTAGGAATCGATAGCAATTTCTCTTTAGATTGTTGGTTGTCTCTGGTAAACAGAGTCTATTTCACGATCAAGTTCAACAAATCATGTACTTTGATACGCTTTTGTTTGCTGATAAACATCAATCTTGCTTTTTCCTTTAATGTCAAGAGGATGGATTTATCGCCTTTTCTGTGCATTAACTCATCCGGTTAGAGTATATCGATGTTTCTGCGGGAATTTTTGTTGTTTGTAAAACAAGGTTAGCTAGCGCTCCTTGTTGTGAGGCATTTGTCAAAAGAAAAACATTTGAATACAGAAATTGTAAGCAATGAAAGAAAGTGTAAACAATGAAAGTAGTTCGTAAAAAATTGCAAAGAAAATTGTCATTTAATGTAGAATAGAAATAGGCAAACAGAGTGGCTGAAAGCAAATCTGAATTTTTGTATTTTTGATGAATATTTTATTCAAGTATCTTTAGACGATATTTTATGGTTATTCCATATAGTTTTTGTTATTAACCCGTCAACCGGCTGGAACGTAGAAAGTCGACTCAATGAAACTCCCATGTAATGGCTCGAACATAAAAGTCATTCATCATTTATTAGTCTAAGACCAGCTGGAACGTAAAAAAATCATTCTCTGAAAATTATCCTAATAATGATTCTGATCTAAAAAATCTTAAATACTTTCCACTTTTACTATAAGAGTCATTTTATGAAGATACACATGCTGAATAATCGACGGTTAATGGGTTAAAATATGCACATTCTATTCACATCTGTAAGTAAAAATTACCATGTCAGTTACAAGTGTTTGATAGATGTTCTGTTTTATCCAAAGGTAGCTTGCTCATTGGTATTGGAGACTTACAAAATTTTATTAGCTTCTAAAATTTATTGTAATTGATTTTACTTTCCTATATTCAAAATACACTAACAAAACGTTAGCATTAAAAAAAATCATCCTCCATATTTTCAAAAAAAAAAAAACGATACATTTTAAATTTTCCCTTATCAGAAAATTTCATTTTTGAAATTATATTTGTCTATTTCTCTGAAAGTATATATGTCTATTTCTCTAAAAGTATTTCCTGCAAAAATAAGAGAGCTAGATAAAAGTTTGTGGTACAATTTTTGGATCCTCTTTGTCAACCAGATGTGTCTATCTGTACATATACGAATATAAAAACTCAAAGACTCAACAAATCAAACGCAGAAGATACACTGATGATTGATTTAAATGTTCTGGTGAAAGGGAGCACTAAAAATCCCTCAATGTTAGCGGGTGGGAGTTGGGGGGGGGGGGATGGTATTCATATTGAAGAAATGAAAATATTTGCTTCCATTTCTGTTGGAAAAGGGATATTCCTTATCATGGACATGATTAGATCTAAAAATATTAAACATTTTATAGTATGAATTTTCAAAATACTATATGCAATATTATTTAATATGTGAGGTAAATGACCGTATATTTACTTACCTTAAGTTTATAATATGTTGCATACGTGCACCGGCTGAAATATACCAACAAATTTCGTATATTTTCAAATCAGTTCATTTTTTCAATTAAATTTCTTTTTCTCTTCTTTCCATTCCGTGTCATTATTGTTCAGAATATTATTTCAGTTCGTGATCATGTTGGGGCCGTCTCAATGCCTGTGCCCCAGTATATAACCTCCGTCACATCACCCCCCCCCTCCCAGATAGCCGGTCCTGATCTCACTACGGTCTATAACGTTTTACACCGCCCATTTCCGCTGGGAGGAGTTATCAACTTATGATTTGCGTCATCATTAGATGCTAAATCCTGATTTCTGTTTTGGCGTCTAACGACTGGGGCAAGTTAACTTTTATGTTTATAATATATTTATTTATATATCTGTGAATAAACAAGCATAAAGGACCTATTAACAAATTTAAGACAAAATTATGTACGCATCTATATCTCCTATGATAGTATTAGGAACAAAATTTAATTTTTCTTTCTCTTTGTGTTTTTAAATTAGCTCGATTATGTGTAGGCCGGGATAAACTTTGTTTCCTTTCTTTCTTTTCTTCTTTCTTTCCTTTCTTTTTCTCCCCCCTTTTCCTCCTTCTTCTTTCGTTCCTTTTTTTTTTTCACCATTTCTTCTTTCTTCCCTTTCTTATTCTCTAATTTCGTTTTTCAAACTTCATCCAAAGTTAGAAACAAATCTACAAGTTATATTAAAATGGCATTCCTAATTT
Organism: Argiope aurantia; assembly: GCA_026543865.1. Classification (NCBI taxonomy): domain Eukaryota; kingdom Metazoa; phylum Arthropoda; class Arachnida; order Araneae; family Araneidae; genus Argiope; species Argiope aurantia. Next base: position 96,645 of record JAPMOR010100858.1, read on the forward strand.
TATCTCACTAGTTGAAAATGTTGCATTTGTAATATATCTGTAATCTTGTTTTCGGATAGGAAGATATAATCCCAGCCAGAGGGAGCCTCCGAAATGTCCTCATATACTTTGAAATAAAGATTCTATCCCTCCCCCCCCCCCACTTAAAACTGTGGGCATTGGACAAAGGCATGAATACTCAGGCATTTAATTTCAGTTTCACGCACATTATTTTTCCGATCGATTAAAACAAAACGTGATACGAAACAACAAATTTAGTAGCAAGATTCTAGCCCAAATTTCATTTATCTTCTTGATTTTTTAATTTTCGCGTTTACATGCATGTGAATGTACAGACCAATGGGCAGTCAACCTCTTGACGGATTTAGTTTCGAAATTTGTGCAAATCGACACTTTAGATGTTAAAATTGAATACCAAATTTCATCCATTTAGTTCTTTACATTTTGTAGTTAAGTTGTTCTCTTTTATTTCCATTTTGAATGATTTTGTTTAATCTTTGGTAAAAAATCCACAAATTTAATGCAAAGACCGCATATCAAATTTCATTTATTAACTCAAAGAGTTGTGATCTAACCATGAGCTGTCCCGCTCACAGACGGATATAATTCCAAAAATATATTTTTTGGTTTAGGGAAGTCTATAACATGGAAATTCGTCAAGATCTCGAGTTTGAATTTTCTAACGATTGCATCATTTTCTGTTTGTATACTTGGAATACGAAAAAGGAAAAACGCGTTACTATGGAAACCACGTGACGTATGAGTTTCAATTCAAATTTTAGAACCATTTATAACCTATATTCTAGGATACATTATCCTACCTTTAACATATCCATTTCTTCTAAATATTTTTAAAATAGTATAGAACACCCCATTTGCATTTTGTCTCACGACAGGAAATCCAGGAAGCCAATCTGACAATAAAGTTCACGCGAGTGAAAAAAGAAAAAAAAAAAAAAAAAAAAAACACGAAATATGACGAAAAAGAAGGTCAGAATCACGTACTTTCGCCTTCGCTCCGGATAGTCCATAAAACGAGATTTTAAGGCGAAATTTAAAAGTTTCTGTGCTAGCAAGAAAGATATAGTAGCAGTCAAAACAATTATTCATCTTCAAAGCAGTTGCTTTATATTCCAGAGTTGCATGACCATATAATTTGAGATATATTTAAGGATTAGCAATCGCCTGTTTTATAAGTAAATTAGAATAAAGAGAATTTAATTCGAATTATTACAAGCTAACTTTTTTCGCAGTATTCATTTGCTGAGTGCTAAAGAAGAAGAATTCTATTTAAAATCTGTGTAGTTTACGAAACAAATAAAGAAATGAAGTTACAATATCGCAAAAGTTAAAAGATAGATTAAAAGTATATTTATTTTTTAAATATAATGCCTGATGTTATGGGACTGGCCTTCATTAAAAAAGTTTATGTGCAAATAATCTTTTGTAATAATTATTATAAATTAAGGATAATATGTGCAAGATAAATAAACTAACAGCTTTTCATTGGCTGACAATTTAACGGAATAATGGGAGTTAAATAATGAACTAATGAACATAATTAAATAATGAAGTTATATATAAACGGTTTAACTGAACATGAATATGACCAATATCCCCACCGCATCAGCTGATCGACAAATGCGATTAATTGTAAATAAAATTTAAAAGAAAGAATGAAAGGAAAATAACCATAAAATACTTTGCATTTTAGATCTAATTTAAATCAAAGGAATAACGATACTGAATTGCCATTTCTCTCTAAAATTAAATAATCAGTTTTTTCGAAGAGTTAAAATCAGAATGAACAAGAATTTCATTTTTGTCAATTTAAGTTTATCTTTTTAAATGTTAAATATATTGTACTGTTTACTTTTGAAAGTAAATAGAATATAGAATAGAATAGAATTATACAAAACAAATTTCATAACCGAGAATCCATTTCGTTTTTTTTTTTTTTTTTTTTTTTTTTTTGTATAGTGCAAAATAATTGGATTTCAAATTATTTTATATGATCGGCTACTGGTAAAGATAAAATGAATGGGAATAAGAGGAGAGTATAAAATGCTAAATTATCTCTAAAGGACAAACAATCTGCCCTAAAACGAAGTATAAGTTTAGATTAACACTTAAGATTCTCAGGAGAGTTTTCCAAATTTAGAGAACACTCCAGAGTGATTTTAGGCTTCATAAATATAAACCAATAAAAGTATAAATCAAATTTACTGAAACAAAGCTAAAAGAGATGTTTTTAATAAAAGCAATTTTTTAATACATTTATTTAAAGTATAGAAAGTTAGAAATTTTTGAAGATTTTTTTTTGAGTTTATAATTTTTTAAATATTATAAAATAATCGAATCGATATTTGATACTAGATGGCCCCACTAGTACAGAATCAAAATTAATTTGATGAATTGATTATACGATAATTCACTTCCAAACTATTAAAATAATGCAATGACAAAGAAAAAAGTCTGAAATGTAATAAATTTTAAAAGTCTAACACGTTAAAGAAAGAGAAAGAAAACCGATTAAAAATTCCATCCAAAAAGAAAAGATGATATGAGGGAATTACACAATTCAACCCCGTAGACGACCATATGAAAGAACAGAAACTTGTCATACCTCGAAAAGGAACCATGTTCTTCTTTCCGAGATATCGAGGATCCCATTTTAATATATTTCATTATTTTTCATAATCTTCCTTTTATTGTTTTTCAAAGTAAACTCCAAAAACATAAGAAGAAGACTCTAATGGAAGTTTTATTCTTTGATCGCTAATGGTTAAAAATTATATATAAAGAAAAATTAATAGTAATTTAAAGTATAAATTAATCACTTCTAAACAGCCCGACTAATTACTCTTTCTATTTATACTACCTTTAAATATTAAGGTTTAAATCGTTGTAGTCTCGAATTGAATTCGAATATGAAGCTTAGATATTTTTTCATATCATCACATTATTCTGAAAAGAAAATCCAATTTTAATTTATTTTATTTTAGTTTCATTCTTTTTAATAAAAATGAAAAATACAAGGAGGTAGGGATAAAATGTGTTATAAAAGCTTTCATAGAAAAATTTTCGAATACATTTATAACAAAACTCTTTCGTCTTTAACTTTTTTTTGCATTTTATTGACATTTCAAAAAATATTTCGTTTAAATCTTTACTTACTTATTTCTCTATGTTTTATTTCTTATTTTAAATTTACTCGTAGTCATAGGGAAACAAGCAGCATACCTAAAGAAGTTTTTCATCACAATATATAGTAAATCGATTTGGCATATAGTTAAATTAATAAATTTGTCCTATTTTACAGCATGGTATAAAACACCCAATAGAAAAATGAATCGAAAGCCATTTAGAAAAGGTCCAACATCAAAATTAGATCAATGTAATAAAGGATTTATATTTAAACCTTTTGTGAAAAATCCATAATTGTATCTGTAGGGCTTTCTGTAAACTTTACAAAAATGTTTTCTACTCCGATTTCACCTGAAGTTGTACGAAAAGCGCTCAGTTCAGCTGAACGTTTAGCCTGAAAAATAAAACTTTTGCTAATGGAAAATAGAAAGCATGGATATTATTCTAAGAAATCAAAGATAAATAAGCCCTGAACGTATTTTAATAATGTCTTATTTGCAGATGAGAATAAATTTATTGTTTTTAGTTTTAATGGCAGGATAATTCAAAAGAGAAGTTATTCTTGTGTTAGGGTGCATGCCAGCATCAGAACTAGGTTATTTACCATTTATTGAAGCAATGATGAATCAAACAAATGTGCGTGGCTCCTTTTCACTAGGAGACTGAAAATGCCCGATCTCAACACATCAAAATATTCGACCAGCCTTCCCCCTAGATAAGAAAATACAATACAAATACCTAGGGTTAGTTTTAGACGCAATATTATCCTTTAATAATCATGTTAAAGCGGTTCTCACCAAAGTTACGATAACGAAAGTTAAACTTGCTCCATGGAGTAAGATATCGATTAGACTCGAGCTTCTGTTCTATAACGCAATTATAATACCAATATTGATCTATGGTTCTCAAATCTTGGGTGGCCACTTCTGCCCACAACATTAAAATGCGCAAATGTTTCAAAACAAACATCTGATGAAGATTGCTGATGCATCTTGATACATTAGAAGGATAATACTTCATAATGCCCTCCAAATTGAACCTGTTTCAGAATTTATCATAAGAACGTCAATAAGGTTCTTAGAAAATATACCCCAGATTTGCAACGAGTTGCTTCAACGACCAGCTTTTCGTCTGTAAAAGGCCGAGTAGTAGTTGCACCGCAGCCATTCTGGAGGATTACGTATTCAAAATTATTTCTGTTTCGGCCCTATATAGCTATAATGATCTACACCCCCGAAATTTGTCTGGGTCTTTTTCAAAATACTTGAATAAATCAGTCCTCGATAGTATGGCACGAGAACGTGAAGTCATTACAGTTCTGCTTCCCCCATAAACAATTAAAATATTATTTCCTTATTAATAATTTGATCATATTAAATAAATAAACAACAATACCAAATTTCATGACGTTAAAACTTTATGCGTTTGTTTAAACTAGTTCAATTAATTTTAATCTTTCCCTTAAACTTACAAACTGTAATAGTTATACCAAATTATGGTGCGGAAGTGCTCGTGACCACGTTGTCACACTACAAAACTCCGAAACATCTGAACGTTGCCGTGAATCCTTATTATTTACTTAAATGTTTTTTTTAATTTAAAATTACTAATGCAAAAATTTCGTATTGGAGCTAATTTTTTTTTAAATTCAGGATAAGATCCTAAACAAACTGTTCTCAAGCTTCTTCTCTAGTGCCCCATAATTGCCCTCAAAATCTAGAAATATCACCTCACTCGTCGGATTTAAACTCAATACAGTTTATTGAAAAGAACTATTTGAAGTATGAAGAAACAACATTTTAGGAAAACCGAACTCAAAATAGTTATAATTGAAGGATGAAGAAGAAATGGTGGAGAAATAACAAAAGATCTAAAGCTTTCTATAACTAAACGTTAAAAAGTTGTTGTGGATGTTACAGGATATTTATCTTACCAAGTCAAATTTGATCAAAATATCAGAATATTTATTATGATGCATTGGCTTCTTTAACGAAGAAATTTTTTTTTTCACGAAGACATTTGTGAGATAAATGTTTTTTTCAATTCCTACTATTAGTTCACACACTCTCTCTATATATATTTATATATCTTGTTTAAATTTTCAATCGCTAATAAAATACTTTTTATTCATCCACTCAAGTTCAATTTTTTTAAACTTAGTGGATGACACTTTATGTTAACACAGTTTTTTCAAATATTAATTCATTAATTATTAAATTTAGTTAATTTGTAATACTTTAAATAGAGTTTTAGCAGTTTGTAATGAAAATAGAAATCAACAGGCAGTAAGCAACTCACTCGGTAAAAAGCAAAGATTTCTGTATTTTTCACGTGAAGGTGAAGAATGCGAGTTCAATTCTTGTGAAAGTAGGAATTGACTTTTTAAAAAAAATTATATTACTTGTTTATTATGGATTTTTCAAAAAAAAATTCTGTATTTCCTTAAAATAGTTAATGAAGTTTTGATAAGAAACAGACGAAGACGTTATTACATTCTGAAATTTTAAGTTTTAATCGTGGGTAAAGCAGTGTTTCATTGAAATTCTACGCTATGAACATTTTTGGGAACCGGTGTACCTAAGAATAGTATATTTGCTTTACTCATATCAGAAATTGCTAAATTCAAATATAGAAAAGATGAATATCGCCTTATAAATCTTAAGATGGCAAAGATTTTAGTTCGGTACTGACAATAAATAATCACGAGAAATTTAATTTTAAGGAGAAATTTAATCTCTCTTCAGTTAAATCAGTCAGCAATTGTTTTTTAACCAGCTCTCACTTTTCTAGTCCCACATAAAAAATCGAGAAAAAAAATATTCAGCAGCAGAAGTATTAACGCGTCTATTATTCGAATACGTGAAATAAGAAAACAAAAGAATCGGTTATCTAATTGAGTGTATATTTTCCAAGTCGCTTACGATTGAAATACTATGCAATGATGAAGTCAAATCTTTACGAAGAATTTGACCGCTGCTATTTGTTGTTGGAAGGCAGAATGCTTTACTTGCTATTTTTTTTCTGTTTCTTGCGTTGAAAAATAATCACTGTTTACAATTTTGTATATTTATATACATAGAGAAGAAGGAGGAGGATTTTTCATCATTGTACATAGTTATTTATTTTAGCAGATATTAAAAATATATGGGCATCTAGTAACATTTGAATAATAAAAATTATTTATGTTTCAGTTTTCGTAACTTGATTTCGAATGCTTAAAACTCCAATAATATCTTTAAAAAAACAAAAAAGGCGACAAAGAATTTATTATTCTTAATAACAGGTAATTCATCTGTTATTAAATGCGTGGAAACAAGAAAAAGGAAAATAAATGCAATATTCCAGACGATTCCATTTTATAGAAATGCTGTTTACGAAGTTTCTTTTGGATCAAATGTTAAATAAAATCTGTCTTTCGAACAGTTGAGTTGCAGAAAGAAAGAATGGATAATGCATTTTTTCATTTGTTATTTGTACACTGCACAATCAGCAAATCAACATCTGCGTGTGTTACCATGACCTTTCAAGGTCGCAGTGTTAACGCCTCTGTTAATATTCATAAAAATAAAAGGATTCATTCTTTCTATCTCGTCAATGCAAAGCAAGTTATTTATGTAAACAGATATTTCGAATACATGTAAATTCAATATTATTTTTGTGATGAAATATTTCATAATAACAACATTTTTATTAATTTTCTAAAAAGTAGTATTTTTTGTTTCATTGTTTTCTAGTTTCCAATTTTGTTTTTAATTTTATAATTCTTTATTATAAATATAATGAAATTTTGAAGTAAATTTTACGTTGATTCATTATTTGTGGTGGAAATTCTAGGGAATAAAAATGTAATTAAATTAGCTCAATCAACTGTTTATTAAATTATGGAAGCATTAAAATAGAATATTATAATATATAAGAGTATAGAATTTCAAAACTAATATAACACTAAATGAGCAAAAAAAAAAAAAAAGGATTAGAAAATATCATCTTTAAAAACATAAAGCAAATCGAGTTAAATATAAATGGATAAAAAAACACAATGATAACGAAGAAATATTTTTAATAAAACATAGAGGAATACATGTTATTCAGTGTTCCTAAACAAAAAAAAAAACAAAAATGAAATCAATATCCAAATATTTCTATTTTGTTTATACAGCAGTTTTTCTAAGTCGCTTACGAATAAAATGTTATCCAAGAATGAAGCAAATCTACTAAACAGTTCAGTAGCAACTGTCAACTGCAGGAAGGAAGAATGCATAATGCATTATTTTTTCATATTTCTTGTACTGACAGCAAATCAATGACTATTTTTCCTAGCAAGAAGATATGAGGTGAATTTTTCCCTATTTAAGCTTAAAAATACATTTATGTTTGCAAATTTTTTTCGAATATTTCGGAATCATTTTTTTTATTCTTTATTTATGAAGTTCAGTTAATATTCTAGAAAAACAAATAGTTTTTAGAAAGAAATTTTTCTTTAAAAATCAATGTCTGATAATTAAAAAAAATAATTTTCAAATGATTTTTAAGTTTGGATTCTGCAACTTTTAAAATTCAAAATTAAAATTAAAAATTATGTTAGTATATTACGTTTTACACACTTCCATTAAAAATATTTTCATACACTAATAAAAAATTTTAAAAAATACATTTTGGGTATAAATTTATTTTCATGCATTTTTCGAATACTTGAAAATCAAAATATTTTCATTTCCCTTTGGCACTCTTTCTTTTTTTAATATCGGATCCATATGGAAAACAATTTTTAAATATTCCTTAGCCTTTAAAGAAATTTTCAAACGATTCTTAAATTACAAATATTTGGAATGGGATGACCGTAAGTTCGCTAAAAGATTCCATAAAAGAGGATGCTTGTTAAATTAGAACTTTTCGTTTAATAAGTCTTCAGTCATCCTCAAATTGAGTCCTCAATTGATATCACAAACATTCTGACTAAGGTCTATAGAATCAGGCGCATATCGTAGTAACATTAATGATTAATATGCGTCACACTCTTGTTACCTTAGAGATAAATGTCCACTTCAAAACGGAATAACTTTAAGCTATCAACTCGCGGACAACTGTGGTTCCATTAAATTTCAGTTAAGATCACAACGTTTGGCAATCTGTCCTAAATTCTACCCACAAATCACCGAATATTAGAGTTCTATTTATAAAATGTAGTGATTTCGGGAAGCCAAAGGTTCATGTTCATATAGTTCACCTGTTGCTACGACTGATATGATATGGAATGAAATTGTGAGAAACCGCCGACAGTGGTCTCCCCAAAACATTCTCGCATACTCTCTAATAAATTTATCATGTCAGAGAACGCCTTGAATGGCACTGGCGTACAATAGTTAAGAAATTATAACCTTTGATGGGAATTTAGTATTTTTATTGAATCAATCGTGTGGCCAATGGCTAGTTACTTAGAGATTAATCCCCGGCATGCATCAATAGCAAACACAAAATCGAATTTGTGTTTCAAACACGTTTTTCACAACCGATTTGATTTCACACAAAACTACACTTGCAGTCACAAAATCCCACACTCAATATTATATATTTAAGTCATTATGTTTTTAAATTATCGCGTTTATTGTTCCTTCAAGTACAGACAGAATGACAGACAACCCGTGATTATATTTGGCTCAAAATTTGAAGGGTGTCTAACTATAGATATTAAATATATATATTGAATTTTATCCTTTTAACTGTCTTCGTTTTGTAATTTTCGTGTTGAATTATATTCGAACAGCTATGAAGACAGACTTCCTCTGAACATATTTTACTCAAAATTTGATAGAAGTCTGAAAATTTGGTGTAACGACCATATACCAAATTTCAACTCCCTAGCTCAAAGCGTTTGGAGTTGTTTATGTCACGGACAAACAGATGAATGTTTTTTAAAAGTTTTCGAACTCAGGGAAGTCTAAAACGTTGGCATTCGTCTACATATCGAGTTCGAATTTTTGACGATTACCTTTCTTATACCAACATATTCAAGAAAGTTAAAAAGACGATATTTTACCATTTAATATCACAAGTCATATCAATTTCATCACCTATATACATACGAATTGCTTCAAAACAAACGTCAATCAAATTAAACATTTTAGACGAAAGAGTTAACTCAAACACGGCAAATATAGGCAAATATGGTTCCTCATACACCTTAAAATAGTTCTGAACTCGAGAACTTCCAAAAATAAGGCATCAAGACATCTAAAACACATGATATATGGTTATATTGTTACATATTATTCATTTTTGGATTTTAAATAAAAGAATTAAATGTACTTAAAAAGAAATTGTCAGTAGAATGCATGTTTTTTCATTTCTGCTTTTCTTCCAAATGTATGACATTAGCGTAATTATAACTTCCATCATAACTTCCCTCTGAACTTGGAATTCTATTAAGATATCAATTTAGAAGAGAGTTTTGCTTGACATCGTAACAGAGTTTCTCTCTGAATTCTAGAGAATATTTTATTATGCAGTTTCCACTGGAGTGGAAAGATTCATTTATTTAAAAGAAGATCTCGACTGCAAAAAAATAAATATATATATATATATCAAACAGCTCTAGAACGGAATAAGTTCTGAGAAATAATTTTCGTCTGCAAAAAAAGAATTAAATTAAAATCTCGTAACCGTTTCCACAGACCATGAAATTGCACAAAACTCGTTTGCGTTCTTTAAGGCATATTAATTAAGATTAAAAAATTACTGCAAACGTTTATTTTCCGTTAAGTTGTAATGGGATTTATGAATTTGTTTTATAATAGAAGTGAAAGCAGGAATGTAATTTTCTCAAAATTCGAAAAGCAAACCTTTTTTATGCTTTATAATTAAACGATTATCAGTTGATTTTATACTTTCTTTTGCATTTATTGTAACTCCAAGCTCTAAAATCTTATTTCCTTTTTAATTGATTTTTTTTTCAAAGCTCAAATCATCTTCAAATTTATTTTCTAGAAATACTTTTAAAAAACTCTTATTTTGAATTCTTTTATTTAAAGATTATGAAAAAAATGAACTTGAGAACTGATATATCAGTAAAAAACTGATTTAAAAATTTGAATTTAATTTTTGTGATTTGAATGGTAATTTCTGTGAAATGTTTGAGGGCGTTACAAAAAGTCAATATTTACTATAAATCTCCATTTAAAAGATAAAATTTTAAAAAAATGACTTTAATTTGAAGATTAATAGAAAACAAGATTGTTTAATTTTTCAAATTTTTATGCCTAAAATCTCTTTTTGAGAAATGTATTTATGGAAAATATTTTCCTTGCCTTAACAAACTAATTGTTTTAAGTTCTAAATTGTTTCCAGGGAAATAGAAAAGATGAAGGCAAAATTATCCATATTAAAATAATTTATAGCAATAAATAATTTACAGAATACAAAAAAAATTACCTTAAAAACACTCAATTCATTCAATAATCTCTGTAAGGGTGATTGTGATTTTTGAAAAATTTCCGGCTGTCTGTTTCTGACAAAAATAAGTCAAAACAGCTTTGAGCTAGACGGGTGAAATTTGGCATAGTTTTTTTACTTCAAATTCATAAATTTCTTTCAGATTTTGAGCAAATTCTGTTCAGAGGAAGTCTTTCTAATCGTCTGTTTGAATATAAGTTAACACGATAACTACAAAGCAAAGAGAGCTAGATAGATAAGATTCGGTACATAGATATAGCAATTTTAGTGTAGGCATCAATCCAATTTTGAGCCAAATCCAACTGCGTCTCTTGGTCTGCATTTTCAGAAACATGTAAACGCAAAAATTTAAAAATATAATGACTTAAAAACATCAAATTTTATATGGCATTTTGTGTCGAATATTTGTTTCAATAGGGCAGGAAAAATGCGTCTGAAATAAAACTTACATTTTCGAATACTATAAATCGCATACCAGGGATTAATCGTCAAATAACTAACCAATTCTGACACTAAAGTTTCAGTAAAAATGATATGTTCACGTTGAGGGTTAATATTTCGTAACTATTGCATTTGAATGTTGTGGAAAGCATTCTCTGGGTATTAACTTTATTAGAGAATATGCGAGAAAGTTTTGTGGAGACCACTACCTCTGGTTTGTTGTTGAATTGATATTAAAACTATTTTCATTTTTTTCAATTCCTACTATTAGCTCACACTCTCGCTATATATATATTTATATATCTTATTCAAATTTTCAATCGTTAATAAAATACTTTTCATTCATCCACTCAAGTTCAAATACTTTTTTTAACTTGTAGTAGATGGCACCTGATGTTAATACAGGTTTTTTTTTTCAAATATTAATTAAATTTGTCCAGTAATTTCTATTTGGTCGCCAAAGTCGCCAAATCAGTTGCCACGTCGCCAAGTGTGTCGCCAAGCTCTATTTTGCCACTTTATATTGTAATTCTGTCATATGTATATACATATTTATATTAATTGTAATTATTTAATAAAAAGCAACTAAAATAAAATTAAAAAAAATTGTTGACCTAAGTAGGAACTGACTTAAAAAAAGATTTTTTATATGAATTACTTGTTTATTTGTTTACTTGTTTATTATATTACTTGTTTATTTAATAATCAATCGCAATATTTGCCTTCATTGTTGAAAGATAAGGAAGAAGTTTCTGTTATATTTATTTCTAAGACATGTGATTGATAAAAAAGTGAAGTCACAAAAAGCGGGAATCTTCTGAAATAGGTAGTCGAATACGGCGTACTACTATAGTCAATACTATAAGTCACTTTTAATAATACCCGACTATATTAGGATTATTCATTAACGCAATGTACAGAACACATATAAATAGGGAGTCGAATAAGGGGTACTACTATATTCAATACTATAAGTCACTTTTAATAATAATAATTAATAATATATTTCTTTAATGTCTATCAAATTTTGGCGCTTAAAAAATATTTTCTTATGTGAAATAATGAACACTAAATTTTATATAATAGATTGAATTGAAAATAAACGCAACAAATATTCCCAACAATTCAGGTGGCTAATTTTAAGTAATGATCACATCGAAAACTAAAACGGTTTATATTTAAAAAAGGAAAAGAAAACAGGATTTTCTTATAACTATGTATTTAACACTGCTTTTTCACTTTCTGGTATACGTAGTATAGAGAATGTATTGTAATCGTCGAAAAATTCAAATTCGAGATTTTGATAAATCTTTCCGTTTTAGACCTCCTAGAGTTTGAAACACAGATTTTTGAAAAATGTCCATCTGTCTATCTGGGACAAAGATAACTCAAAACTGATTTGAGCTATACAGTTGAAATTTTGTATACTGTTTTTACAACAAAGTGTTGTAGATTTCTATCAAAATTTGAATAAAATCTATATCAAGTCCGACTGTTCGAATATATGTTAACACGGTAATTATAAAACTAAAAGAACTATATAAATAAAATTCGGTATATAGATTTAACATCTATTGTGTAGACACCTATCAAACTTCGAGTAAAATCCAACTACGTGTTGACTGTCTATCGGTCTGTACTTTCAGAAATAAATAAATGTGGTTACTCAAAAACGCAATGACTTAAATACATTAATCATAACGGGAATTTAATATATTTAAATTTATGAGAATTTGTGAATACCAATGAAATTTTTTGTCAATTTTTTTCAATCCGTTGAGAAAAAACATGTCTAAAACACAAATACAAATTTTGGGGAATATTAACACATGCCACGGATTAACCGCCAAAATATCTCGCCAAGAATGGCACTTTAGATTCAGTAAAAGCGCTGAATTCCCATCAAAAGTTAATATTTCGTTATTTTTTGGAGGGAATGCCCCTTATACGCCAATGCCATGTAAGACGTTCTTTGGCATGACAAGTTCATTAGAGAGTACGCGAGAAAGTTTTTGGGAGACCACTCCCGTTTGTTCCATTTAATAATTGAACGTAACAATTTTCTCCACTGTTGAAGGCTATGAAGAGAAGTTTCTGTATTATTTATGAATATTTTACACGACTAATAAAAAAGTGAAGTCGCAGAAACGGAAATGTTATGAAATAGAATATCCTATAAGTATCATTTAATAGTTCTTGATCTATAAGGATTGTTCATTAATGGAGCGCATGTAAATCGATTAAAGTAACATTGCTTTGATGTTTGTCAGAATTTGGTGCTTCTAAAATATTTTCTTTGTGGAAATAATGAACACTAAGGTATATATAACAGATTTAATTGAAAATAAACACAATAAATATTCCCAGCGAATCTATTTTTTAAAAAATACTAATCACATCAAAAGTTAGAAAGGCTTATATTTCTTTAAAGAAGAAAATACTATTTTGTTATAATTACGCACAAGAAACGGGCTTTTTTTTTTATCTAAAGCAAATAATAATGTAAGAGAAACTATAAGTTTAGGGTAGAAAGAAAAATCAATCATCCCTCAAATCTGGGCTGCCACGAAAACATTGCTTCATATATTTCCTCCTTCTTTCTGCCATAAAAATAACCTTTCTAGTCTCTTTATATTCCAAAAATTTTCTACATAGATTTACTGCCTTGACTATTTTACTCACCTACGACTTTCATAAAGCTCTGACCCGTTTCAGGTATATTCTTTCATAACATTCCTAAGTTGACATCGAAAACGAGACATGACTTCAGATTCTGTTTTCAATATAAAGATATCTCCTCCTCTAAAGCGAAAAAGAATGTCTCCTCTATTGCTCGAAAGGTAAAGCAGGTAAAAAAAAATGTTTTAAAGGTTTTCTATATCTGTCTTATTACATGTGAAATAAAAGATTTCAAGGTACTGGATTCAATTTTCTTCGATAGAATCATTTTTTTTTCTTTATATTTTAGAAAGCAATCTCTTCACTAATGAATCCTTTCTTTCAAGAAAAATATCAGCACGATTTCTTTTGAATATGTTATATTGAATGAAAATAACTAATTGGGTTATGTAGAGTAAAGCATTTTTTTCTTTCTTGTATAAGAATAGAAATAAAAGAATCAGCATTCAGATTTTGATAAACCTTGCTATTTAAAACATTCTTGAGATTGGATAAAGCATTTTTCTTAATATAAATTTATGTCCGTCTTTTTTGTGGGCATTTTAGCCAGAGATGTAATGGAACTAAAGTGCTGTCTATCGGCATTGTTTTCTTTATTTTAATAGAAATATAAAATAAAAATATTATGAAATACCTCCTTACTTTGACTTTACAAAATATAATTAAAATGTCATATCCTTAACAATAATAAGCCAGTCGCAATCGGTGAAGGTAAGGGTTGAAATATTAAAATCACAAATTTATTTTAAGTTTCGATTCGAAAAAAAAAATCCATTACATTCCCTATTCGAGTGAACTCTGATGAAATGATGCGTATGACGTAAAAACTGCGTAATATGAGTCGAGTTTATATTTATAAAATAGGAGACGGATAGGAATCAAAGTTTGGAAAATATTCCCGGATTTTCATTAAGTATTCTCAATTAATTCTCAACTCACAATTAATATTTTTTAAAATCGAATTTAAATAGTTGCCAAAGGACTAGCTATTCAAAAAGACTTTCAAACACATATGCGCTGGCTGCAAAGGAAGTTAATGATAGCCAAAGGAAATAAATAAAAGTAAACCAAAAAAAGTACTCGGCATAAAAAAAGTATGTTTTAATGATTCAAGCAGTGGAACATACTTAATATTACACAGTAACAATATCATCAAACATAATTTGTAAGTAATAAAATTTACCAAACGTAGGAAATTTAAACTTAGAAAGGAGAAAAAAAATTAGAAAAATAATTGGAAGAAAATAAAAGAGTCTTAAAGAAAAGAGAAAAAATAATAATAAGTAATGAAAAAAGAAAAAAATAAATAAGAAAAATGAATTTATACGTTAGTTCAGTAGGCATGGTAAGCAGAGTCTTAGCTTGAAAAAGGGGTCATTTTGCTTTTTTTTTTTCCTTATACTCACCAATTATTCTTTGCTTTTAGCAATGCTTAAATTTCTCTGTGCATACTTTACAGGGCTCAGGTAATGGAAGAGTCCCATTTAAAATTTGGTACTGTTAAAAATGCTTTGGCACTTGAAGATACTAAAGAGAAATGCAAAAATGTCATACAACAAGGTATAACCAACAAAA
The DNA here is from genome assembly GCA_026543865.1 of Argiope aurantia. Classification (NCBI taxonomy): domain Eukaryota; kingdom Metazoa; phylum Arthropoda; class Arachnida; order Araneae; family Araneidae; genus Argiope; species Argiope aurantia. The sequence continues at coordinate 111,936 of JAPMOR010100858.1, forward strand.
ATTCCTTTTGTTTTTATAGTGAAATAACATATGGCACCAACGAGTACTAAGTGCGAGTATTCATTCAATATCAATATCAATCCATACTCTATTATGAGATTACTTTAAACAATTTTCTGATCCAATTAAAGTAGTTTCAATATCTTCTGAAGACAGACGGTAAACTGAGATGATCATTAAAGATGATTTGCAAGATAGATTCAATGAAAATACTGAGTAATCGTAAGATATGCATTTACTAGCTATTTTTCATCAATGCAATGCAAGGCATTTTCAGCCTTACCGAAATTTATACACGGATATGACGATAAGATATATATTGGACAGTATGTGATAACGTTTAGAGATTCATGCATCAAATTTCATCTGCCAAGCTCAAAATATCTTCGAGCTATCATGTTCGCAGACAAATGTACTTAGAAAAACAAGTTTTTGAACTCAGGGCGATCTGAAATGCAGTGATTCGTCGAAATTTCAAGATCTGAAATTTTCGGCAAATGCAATGCTTTCTCTTTGTATATTTCATAAATTTGAAAGTAAAACATAAAGAGTAGAACAATTCCATGTTTCCTGTTATTAACAGCGTTATTTTTAGTAAACTTATAAATATAAAAATTTGTAAATAAATAGCCATATCATTTTATTAGTTGTTATATGTTTTTTTGAAAATTTTCCTCTAGTTTTGCAGTAAGCAAAAAAATAAAGGGAGTTTTTTTTTTAAAGGGAAAGTTAAATTAAAAACTGCTTCAAATTTCAAAAAAGAAATATAATTATTATACGCACATATACGAGTAATGATGTATAGGAATGAAATAAGTTTGAAATAAAAACGATCCATCATTGTCAAATCTGAGTTGTCACCGAAACACTATTTCATCATACATTTTCCATTTTTTATTTCTCCTTCGCTGTGGTATAAAAATAATGTTCTTGAAAATATTATGATTTGACCTGCTTTAGCAGACTTATTTTAGACTTTGACAAAGGTTCTTTATTCAGATTTCTGGCATATTCTTTAATATTTCTGACTTCAGAAACAAAATTTCAATTTTCCACAGTTCCAGAGTTTAATATGAAGATCTCTCCTACACTAAACTGATAAAAAAAAATGTCTACAGCTTCAGTGTCCATATGACGGTATCTTCTTCACTAAATTGAAAAAGAACGTCTTTTCTGTTTCTTAAAAGTTAAAACTAGAATAAAAAGTTTAAAGATTTTCTATTTTGGACTTATTTTGTTTGAAATAGAAGGATAGAAGTATGGGATTCACTTTCAAGGATGGATTATTTTTTTTATATAAGAAAGCAATTTTCTTAAATGAAACCTTACTTTTATTTCTAAGATACTTCTGAAACTTTCAAATGAGTTAAATTCATTCAAATTATTAATTGATGTACAATATTTACAGATTTAAAAATTCGATTAATATATATAATAACTCGGTATTGCAATTTTGAATTTTTATTCATTTAAATCTTTAAAAATTTATTTTATCACAGCTTATTAATTTGTATTTGAAAATACAATATTTTTTATGAACAGTTAATGTCATCTACAAAATATATGCCTGGACAAAAAAAATTGCATAAATTGCAAGATGACTCAATAAAATCATGGCCTGACAAATGTATGGAAGATAATAAACAATATTTTTTCATTGACAGTTTTTTAGGTAATCCTTTTTTTAATTACGAATTCACAGATGATTAGAGAGACAAACATAACTTAAAAAAGTTAATTTATCTAAACTTGAAAAATTATAAAACATGGTGGTTGATGAGGACATAAATTTTCTGACTGGCTTATTTCCGGTTCAAAACTCAAAGCAGCACAATGAGAACTTCCAATATCTAAATACTGAATCAATTTTTCACATTTTACCGTCAACTTAGCTATTTTACGATCAGCTTTTCTTTACAAATTGCACAACATTTTTTCTCTATTTTATATCGCTGGATGCCCCATTACAATTTAAAAAACAAAGAAGGCTTAACACGTGTATTGCTTAGAAATTCATACGATTAATAGCCAAGAGAGGAAAATTTTCCGTTACTCGAAAAAGATTTAAAAAAACAAAAAACTCCGGAAGATTATTTATTAGTGTTGCCACAAACGATGTGTCAAAAAATACAAGTAACAAACATTATAGTTTTAAACTCAATTGCTATTAATTTGGTATTAATTAAAGCTTTACTTTTTCTTTTTTGTCACCATTTCACCATCAAGGGCAATTTAAATACAACGGCGTAATAATAATTTTCGTTAAGTATTTCACATAATACTGGCAAAACAAGCCTAAAATGTCATGGGTCAGGTGACAAGCCATCTACCAATCACAAAGCTTATAAAGCACAATGTTTACATCATTTTTTTTGTATAGTAGATATAAATCAGACTCATTTCTTAGATTATGAAATTTCTGGAAACAATTTCACGATAATTAAAACATCAAACGATTGACAATAGTTTAAATAAATATTTTTATATATAAATGAATTTCCAGGATTCCAAACATTCTTCGCAGCTGTGCCATAATATATATATTATAAAAATATTTAAGTTTAGAAAGATCTATCTCTATACTATGCATAATCCTTCAACTGTTTTAAAAATCAATTTGCTTAATTTTTGGACTTTACTGTTTGCTGTTCAACTTGTATTATACAAAACATACAAACTGTAAATACTCGACGTTAAATATTTTTATACGTAATTTGTATTTCTAATAGCAATATAAATTACGTATTTATTTACTGATTTAATACTTTGAATTGAAACTATAAATATATAACTATTTTTAATAAAAAATATTTTCTCTAAAGTTAGTTAGCATTAGTATCTTTTTCACTTTTATTTTCTTAAAATTCCTAAAATGAAAAGAAATACTTTAGATATTATTCAACATCTATATCGATTCTATCTATTAATAGTTAATATTTGGATAAACTTTTTTCAGAAATAAACTTAAAAGCTTATCTTTGTTTTAAAGCTCTCTTTTTATGGATGATGGAGTTCAATGAAAAGAAATGTTATAGGATTTGTGTTGTACTTTAATAGCCATAATGATAAAGCTAAGATAAAAATATCAAAGCTTGTTAAGATGGCTTATGGGCAGCTAAACCTATACGGATAAAGAATAATCCTTTTATATTAGATTTTAAGAACATTAACAGTACTTCAAATTGTTTTAAGAAAGTTTTTCCGTGGAAATATCTTTTTTCTCGGCAAAAGCAAAATAATGTTTCTGATAATAAAATCTTCAAACAATTTAATTCTTCTTAGGGATGTTACTTTACATGTACAAGTCGAACGTAAAATAGATATTCTAAATCCTCCAAAGAGTGTTATGTAACAAAATTCACAAACAAATATAATATTCCGATTTACAAAAAAAAAAAAAAAAAAAAAAACATGTAAAATATGTGAATTTCCAACTTTAGGAAAACAGAGTAACCATAATTTAACATCATCAGTTTGGTGGCATTTGCAGTTGAAATACAATCATTGAAATGAAACCAAATTTTTTATGGATATTGTGAAAGGCACTAATAGATAAATTCAGATTTTAAAAAATCAGTAAAATAAATCAGCAAAAATAGGAGAGATTATTACGCTATCGCAACGTTAAAGGGTCTAGGGAAGGATTCCCAATAACTACATTAAATGAAAAGCTATATAAATGCATGGTAAATTTCATTAATTTATTAATCTAATTTCATTCATTGAAAATTAATTCATTAATTTTCAATAATTAATGAATGAAATGAAAAACTTAATGCCTGAATTCACAGAAATACGATTTTATGAATCAAAGCTAGATTTTTCTGATTCATGTACATTTTCATTGTGTTGATCGTTCCTGTGTATAAGATAGTTTTACTAAAATTTGTGGCTTTTTTTTCCTTATATGAAATAAAGAGAAAATAATCTAATCATCAAACAATTCTAACTCGAGATTTTCATGAAACTCTACGTTTCAGATTTCTTTGAGTCCAAAACGCACATCTTCGACATTGTATCTTTCCGTTTGTGAATATGATAAATCTAAAACGCCTTAAATTAGACTATTGGAATTTTTTATATGGAAATACCACCAAATTTTTAGATTTCTATGAAATTTTGAAAAAATTCCATCATTAAAAAATCTAACTGACTGGCTGTATGAGTAAAAATGAGCTCAAAAATTTCAAAATTCCAAGAGCTAGATAGATAAAATTTGGTGCACAAATGCAGAATCATCAAAATTTGAACCATATCTATCAAATTCTTGACTGCCTGTCGCCCTGTACTTTCGCACGCATGTAACCCAATAACTCATAAAAGCGAGGAGTCAAATCAATGAAATGTGGTATGTTATCATGTGACTACAATTGTAGTTTTGTTTCTAATTTGGGTGTCAATCGGCCAACAAAAAGTGTCCAAAATATATATTCCCACAATAGATTTACTAAAAATTCAAGATTCACATCAAAGATTTATATTTCGCAATCATTATTCGCCAATGTCATTCAAGGAATTCGCGGCCTTATGCCTAGGAAGTAGGATAACATCCTTACTGTAGCGAACAGCCTGCAGTTTTATGGAGAGAATGACAACAAATAAAATTTCATTTCATTCTGTTTCTTAATTATAGCCTTAGATGTTGAGAACAAATAAGGTATTTTATAGTGACTCTGTGTGTTGGATCTCTTTCAAAGAAGATTAAATATATTTGTTAATAAGACACAGAAGGGGCGGTCCCCCTTCGCCAAATTTTCTCGAATACACTCTGATAAAATGTTATTTCTTTGCCCAATTCAGCATAAAATTTCTGACCTTGGGACAGGCCGTGACCACCACGAGTCCTATGTATGTCCGCACATGAGAATTGTCTACTGAGTAATAAAGCAAAGAAAACCGGTACTTGAGCATTATTTACCTTATACCACGGGTGAGCTATAATTACGGGAGAGTTTCTTAGCAATGCTAACTTTGGCAATTTTTTGGCACTCAGTTACTGATATGCGGTTAACACACAAGTACCAGAAACCAAATTTGCATTTTGATTTCTATTCTTTAATCGACTCAAATCATAATTTGATATAGACTACAAGTGTAGTCACAAAATCTCATATATCAAATATTACAAAAGTAATATTCTTTTATGTATTTAAATAATTGCGTTTTTCAGTCATCGCGCTTATGTGACGTTAAAGTACAGACAGAAAGGTTTTTGGACCTTTAACGAACATGGTTTTAAATATCACAAGTATCGACATCTCAGATGTGAACTCTGAAAACGAAATTCCATTTATTTAACTCACTTTGCACCGTGGTTGTTATGTTAGCTTATATTCGAAGAGCCAGACAGACAGACTTTCTCTACCAGAATTTCTTTCAACATTTGATAGAAATCTACACATTTAGTGTCCAGACCATATACCAAATTTCATTCGCCTGGTTCAAAGAATTTTTGAGTTGCTATATCTACAAGCAGGTATAATGCAAAAATATGTCTTTTGGATTCAGAAAGATCTGAAACGTGACGATTAGCCCAAATCTTGACTTCAAATGTTTTGAAGAATTACAGTACTTTCTTTTTGTATATCTAGTATACAGAATTTAAATAGAATGTAATGTATTCGAATACATAAAAAGAATTTCTTACAAGTGAGATCACGAATACAAAAGAAAAGGATAGAAGTATCATAATAAAATTAAGTAACAAGGCATTTTTCATTATTCTAACAATCTTGTTGTATCTGCATAAAATTTTTTTAATCCCCTGTACTTTCTGAAATATGATATACACATTAGATAACATAATAATGTTGAGTAATTAGCTAGTTAATGCGAAAACAAGATTATTATTATTTAACTAATTGTGCATAGTGTGCATATATTTTTAAAATACTAATTATGTATTTTTCAAATTTTCAGCACAATGAAAAGTTATTAATTACTTTGAGTAATAACTAATATCTATTATTTTTTTTCTGCAAGGCATAGCATTCTTTTTGTTTGAAAATTTTCATTACAAATACCTTTTTTTTTAACAAAGTAATTTAATAATCTTATGAAGAAGTATAAAAAGTCAGTTCTTAGCTAAAAATTACTCTTCGAATATTATGAAAACCCATCCTTCGTAAGATTATATTAATTAATGCGATTAATATATTACAAGACGAGAGAAATGAAAAGCCATGGTATTTAATTATCAAACAACGAAAAATTTTAATTAACATTTGCCATCGAAAAAACTTCTTAAATTTAACATTGCTTCCCAAGATTTAAAAAAAAATTTAGTCACATGTATAAATTACGCTATTTTTCGAATGCAAAGAGTGCTGTTATCATATTCGGTTTCATTCCGGTCACGGTTATTATTTTCTTGCAAAGATGGCTATTTTGTGTTCGATTTTTTACGGTTATTATTTTCTTGGAAAGATGACTGTTCTTCTACTCGTTTCTTATTCCTGTAACATTTATTATTTGATACTATCCATCTTACTACCCAGCTGGTTTGTTATAAATATTGTTTTGCTTAGTTTAAGTTTATATTCATAATTGCTTCAACGATACATTTTTAAGCATCAAATGATGATGAATATCATAGACATATAACAATAATAGCCTTACACCTGTTCTGCTTATAGTATACATGAACCATCCTAATGGATGCTCATTATAAGCGTAACCTTTTCCATTGCAATTAAAAACTAGACAGTTAGAGTAATAAATAACATTAATTTGTACACTTTTTTAAGGTGCGATAGCCCTTTTTGACTCTTAATGCAAACTGCGCGGATAATACACAAGCTGTTTCCTTAGGTTTCAACAACGAAACATAAACACGTATTTAACATGATTCCATTTGTTTCATTGCAACAACAAAATTTATAGCTAAAAATCATACAACAATATAGTTTAAAAAATTTTTAAATTCAGAAGAAAATGTCACAGTTAAATCGATTTCATTAAAAAGTTATTTTCGGACATGTATACTAAAAAACCCATTTTTGTGTACAAACTTTTTAAGGTATTTAAACTAAAAATATTGAAAAACTCCCTTGATTTCATGTAATCAAAATTTTGTTGGAAATAACGAGCATGCAAAATAAGACAGATAAGTTCCTTTATTATTAGTAGAGTTCGATGGTATATAACTATACTACTTCCGGTGAGAACACAAAATCCGTAAATGTCTATAGATAGACTATTTTTATTTATTTACTCTTGTAAAATTCAGTCGAATCAATTCGAAATTCAATCGAATTTATCATAGTGCAAAATTGTACACTTAATTTTACACATTCGTCGAAATTTCGAGTTTAAATTTTTTGGTCATGAATCTTGTACATTTGCAACATTGACCTGCAGCACTTTTCAAAAATGTATCTCTATCTAATTAAAGTAAACTGAATTTGATTCTTAAATTATTTTTATCTGGATATTTCTAGAATTATTTTTAGAAGATATCGTAGAATTTGTATCCATCATTTAAAACACTTCCTCCGGCATTTACAGAAATCGATATAAAGAGGCTACTTGGTATTCAATGTTTCCAAACTTTTAATGGAAATCTGGAGTGGATTTCGTTCTTGATTCTCTAATGTGGGTTTCTGAATGTATTATACATGAATATGATCATTGAGACATTCTAAGAGAGATGGAAAATAAAAATGTATTGGATGTATGCTGCCCATCAGGGTTTTTTTAACTTTTAAAGACAAATTGCCTTCCTCACAGATTTTTTGTGTCTTTTTTTAAATTTTTTTAATAGAATATGTAAGCAATCATTTAATTTCACATCGTCTTAATTACTATTTTCGAATATTTTAAATTACTGTATTATACTATAAAGTTTTCTTCAATGATATTGATAAATCGGACTGAATATGAGTTTTGTTTGTTCTGAAGCCAAATAATCCTATTTCATTATTCAAGAAAGTTGTTAAATAAGTGCAATAATTAATATTTTTAATATAAATAATGATAATTGCATTTTTTGAAATTAAATGAAAAGTGTGTTGAATGAAGTATGTTGTTTATATGGCAATCAAATATAAGATTTTTTTAACTTTAATGTCAAATGGCATTTTATATAGAAATGGCTTAGGTATTTTTCAAATGTTTAATAGAATATTTAAACAATTGTTTGGTTTAAAATATTTTTAATAATTATTTTTAATGCATTATATTATCGTTTGACATTATAAAATTCTGTTCTAAATAATACTGATAAATAGAAAGGAAGGCTACGTTCTTGTCCGTTCTAAAGAGATATACTTCTATTCTGTTATGCGTTAATGTTGTTAATTACGTATAGGGCAGAACAAATAATTTTTTAATATTAAAAAAGTAATAGAAAAATTTGATGACGATAAAAATCGAAGAAAATTCTAGTTCTTGAAGGTTCGAAATTTTAAAAAAAAAATTTCAGTAGAATGTATAAGCAATCGTTTGGTTTAATATAATGTTAGCGATTAATTTTTAATGCATTATATTATCGTTTGATATTCTAAAATTCTCTTCGATTCTACACTATACTAATAAATAGGACAGAAGTCTAAGATTTTGTCTGTTTCAAGGAAAAATAATTTTTTTCTGTTATCCGAGAATGTAATTTATTATGTATAGGAGTTTAAAAAAAACTAATATTCTTAATAATAAAAGGAAAGTAGAAAAGTTTGGTTATAAAAGACTGAAGAAAATTCTAAAATTCCCGAAGATTCAAAATTGTAGAAGAAGAATATTTCTTGTGAAATCTGAAAAGGAACAATATAGCATAGCCTCCTTCTTTCTTTACTTTCGTGTAGAGAAAGGTATTTTTATGCCAATTTTTTATACACTGATAGCAATCTTCCCATATTATTCAGAGGTAAATTCTGTGTATGTTTACTTAAGATTTTTTTATATTAATTTTCTCTTCTCTTTAATATTTCTTATTTGTTTATTTGTAGATTTGGACCTGTCCCTTTTTCTTTTGTTTACTATTCAAATTCAAAGGTTGTAAGGAATCTGATTTATTTTTATTACCTTTTCTCGACTTTCGAGTTCTTTTACGCTTTTTATTCAATGCGTCTTCTCGCCTTCTAGTTTAATAAACATTATACGTTTTTTGTATCATAATATATTAACTGCACTTTCAAGCATTTAACGATCTTCGAAATAGGAAAAGTTAGAATTTTTTTTAAATATTTATGTAACTTATTGCTCTAATAACTGCTTAACATGCACTTTGTATGTATGTGATAATTGATGAAAATTTGTAAAATGTATTTGTTTCATTAAAAACTTAAAACTTTGTATCTAACGACTTTCTTTTAAGAAACAGTAATATTTTTAAGTGAAAATGGATTTAAAAGCACCAATCACACAAATCTATTCAGAGAAGTTTCAGAAAAATAACTCTTTATCAACATACATGTTGCCGAAATTAGTTTTAGAAAAGAGTGATTTTATTCACAGGTTATCTTTATCTTGTCTTTGCGAAAAAGAGTATAGAATTTAATTTTGCTGCCTCAATTTTTTATAATGTAATTTTCCTTCAACTAAACCTAGCTTCTTTGGAAATGTAGTGGTTTAATTATAGTACGCGCAACTACAGTATGTAATATGCAACTACCATGCTATATTACTATTATCTTCTAAACTATTTCAGCTAAACCAATTTTAAGTCTTCGTCTCTTTCTGAAACAGAAATATAATGTGGCACAGTTCCAGACTGGTAGTATTAATATTTTTCTTTTAGAACAACATTTTCTGGGCAATATATCATATCGTCCAGAACTTTGCTTCATATATTATAATTATATATCAAGAGTATTTTCTTGTATTACTTTTGTAGGATTTAGTTATATTTCAACAAGCATTCATTGCTATTTACTTAAAATATTCAAATAATGTACTCTGATGAGAAACGAATACGAATACCATAACATAAAAAAGAAAAGTAATGCAAATGGTAAATAACGTTCTCATCTGCAAGTGGCTCAATAATCTAAAGCATGCTAAGGTTGAGACATATAAATTAAAATGCTAAATTTATGAATTCATCCTCTTAATGCTTACTTAATTAAAGCTTTTTAAAACTAATAAACGCTTGTTTAATTTGGTTATATAAAAGTCCAATTTTGAAATTTCCTAAAATTATTTTGAGACTAGCTCTGCAGTCTTCAACTACAATCAGATAACATGGACTGTACATGAGCTGGTACCTCCTCATCTCTAAATTTCCGCACCATACCAGCAACAAGACCTTTGTCTCACGTTTAACGTGTACCGGGATTACATAGATGACGAATTTTCAGCATAATCGTTTTTAACCTTGGAATCTTTGGGTTCCAATGTCGAACCTTACAACTTATCTGTTGTGGCCTAAACAAACGAAATTCCTCTTAGTAAAAAACATTTTGCTGCAGTTTGTACTATTGGGAGATGCTCTCTTGTGTTTTTTTAAGCCAACGAAACACAAAAGTTATCAATTTCTCTTTGAATTACTTCAAGAAGGCAGTCTATCGCTTTTCATAAATTGTACGTACTCATACTGTACAAACCGTATTAATCAGGTTTGTGAACCATGTGTTTTTTTGGTATTTCAAGGTTGCTTTAACAAACAGAAGATAACGCGTTTCTTCTATATCAGTATCCTATTTTATCTGTCCTATTTTCCACTATTTTATCTAGTCAAGTTCTTAACCCCTGAATTGGGCTAGAAAAAGAACTAGTTTAAATGGAGTTTAAACCACAAATAATACTAGTACAAGGCAACAAAATTGTAAAATATTTTCTGAATGTACCATTTATTTCATACTTTAGCCATTGAAAAGTTATGAGTTGTAAGCAGCTAAAAAATTAAAAATTTTATATCATAATATAATGAATTCATAAAACTGAATAACAAGACATTTATTTATTAAAAAGTACATTTTCATTCAGTTTTGTTTCTTTGTATATGGAACCAGCAGGAGTGGTCTGTCCGAAACTTTCGTGCATGCTTTTTAATAAAAATGTTATTCTTTCCCACCTCACATGGAAATTTTTGGAACACACCCGTAAATGCTACGAATGCTCATGTTTTTCATTTTAAATTCTAGCACACGAGAACTGCGTGTTTCATATTTTAGTAAAGCAAACTCATAGTTGTGTATGAAAATATGCCATTGGCGAATAATAGTTACGAACTATCAAAATCTGGCTTAAATGCAGAATGCGATCTTTGACGATATTTCTCGTTCGGTTAATGCAGAAATACCAGAAAATGAATATGTATTTTAGACTTCATTTCATCAGCCAATTGAAAACAAAACTTGACAAAACTACAACTGTACTCACAGTATCACATACCAAATTTCATTTTTTAAATAATTGCTTTTCTGAGTTATTTCGGGTACATGTACAGACCCAAAGATAATCAATCTCTTGAGAGTTTTTGCTCAAAATTTCACAAGTATCTACATTTTAGATATTGAACATGTATGCCATATTTTATCTATCTAGTTCTTTGAGTTTTCTAGTTATCATGTCAATTTGTAATTGGGCAACTGGATAGACAGATTTCCTTTGAATGGATTTTATTCCAAATTTGAAAGATATCTACAAATTTATTCTTGAGTGTATTTACGAAATTTCACTCATCTCAATCGAAGCGTTTTTCAGCTATCGTGATCACAAATAAATATGCAGCCAAAATTCCAAGGACAGTAATTTTCAATTTCAGAAAAGTATTAAACGCTAAATTTCCTCGAAATCTTGAGTTCGAAGTTTTTGATTATTATGATACTTTCTCTTTGTATACTACTTATACGAATAAGTTATGAAAATTGTAATATTCAAAAACTAATGTCCTTTAAGTTTTGATATATCTTCACATTTTGAATTTCTGTGAGATCTGAAAAAAACACATTTGAAAAGTTAAGTCTGTATGAATGACTTTCTGTTTACTAATCGATCAATTTGTAACTTTTTATATATGTGAAAAGGATCATTAAACGCGACAGATTTATGAAATTCATCAATTGATCTTTAAAATCAAAAAATGTAGATCTGTATACAGTTTTTGATGGAACCCTTCCTAGTGAGACTGGCTAAATAGATATATCAAAAAAGATGAACGAAATTCTGTATTTATCTTTGCAGCTCTTGTAACATAAAACTGATGAGTCAGTATGTTACCACTCTTTTTTGAAATGGCTAAATCTCAATCTATTAATCTCAATAAATAAATTTTTTCTTGGTAAAATTTAAATTTTGATGATATTTAAATTTTTTTCTTGATGAAAAAAAAATTAATATTTATAAAAAGCATTTTCAATCTAAAGGCATAATATTCGTCCATCTGTCTAGTAACACTCAAATGACAAAGAAATATGTTTGTTTAAACAAGTGCTATCATAAAATTAATTTTTGATATCATTACAGAGTATTTATATTTTTACAATCTTTCAAAAAGATCGCTCTACATACATTGCAACAAATGGAAGTCTGAAGGAGCTACATGTTGGAAATACTTCAAACTAGGTAACCTATATTAAAAAAATGTTTTTAATGTTTCATGGAGAGATCCTACAATTCCACATATCGACCGAATTCGACATATTCTGTATGCTTTTGTAATTCTTTCAGATTTAACTCCAACTGTATTTTATAAAGATTACCATCCAGCAATGCTTTATTTCTTTTTTTGTAATTTTATATGTTATTTGCACTGAAATGATTACTTTTAAACCATCATATTACTCTTACTAAGCGCTATCCGATAGAACATGTCCACTTTAAATTTCCAACATTAAAGAAAACATATCTTATGTAGTTTACTCGCAAAAAAATGTGAATAAAACTTGCCTTAAAAGATACTTCAGCATAAAAGCACTTTTAGTAAGATAAAAATAATTACGATTCAATATTTAAGCAAAAGTCAGATATAAACTGTTTAAATAGGCTGTTGAATTTTGGAATTGCATCTTTTTCCGAGACTTAATTGCCTACAAGAAGTATGGACATAACGTCTACTAAAAAAGCCGAATTATTACCCGGTATTTATTACTATATAACTTTGCATGAATACTAGTTAAAGCATGTGATAAAAAATATTTCCTGTCTTGAAACATATTCTAAAGAAGAGTTAATTTTTTATAAATAAACAATAATGGCAGAGAAATGATTAGAAATAAATGAACACATTTTTATAAGCGAATATTTTTTCAATCTCAAAAATACAATGTCATTCGAAATACTTATTTTAAACCTTCATAATAAAACATTGTATCCATGATATAATATTTTTTAAAAATGTATCATGAATACATCTATTTAAATTAAAATAGATGTATTAAAAATTAATCATAGAATCATGATGCCATCTATTTATTTTAATAAATCTATTAAAATATATAGATGGCATCTTGATATCCGAACTTAAGTAATAAAATATTATAAATAAGACGATAAAAATTTTTTGGCCCAGACACCATAATCATAACTTTCTTATTATAATTATTTGTGCTTCTAAAGTGTATTAGAACGAGGCTCCATTTTTTTCCTGTATTATTAAAAGAACAAAATTTTATGGTACTAGATTTTTGAAAATGATTTGTTACTAACCAATTCTCTGCTTTATTCTGGATTCTTCTGCTAGACTTAAGATTAATTAATGTACAGTCATCGAAAAAATAATAGGACTCCTCTATAACTTTCCTATTTATTGTCGCATCTTCACAAAACTGGTGTCGATAGAAATGGTTCCAGAGAACAGATTTCTTTAGATGGATAGTTCATTAACTACGTTAATTAACATAGTTAATTAATTAGTGTCTCGGGAATTTCTCATTACGCTTGCCAATTTTTTTCTCGTAACTTATTGCTCGTCATGAAAATAGCAACAAAAAAACTTTTTGTAAACTTTTGATGAAAATTCAAGAGTTATAATATTTTTAAAAATGGCACTTCCAATGTTAAATGAATCGTAAAATCTTTTGATAATATTTCGGAAACTATATAACATTTCTCCAATCTTTTTTCATTCATTTAAAGAATATAATTTTGCTACACAAATGAATGAAATAAATTTTTAAATTTAAATTTTTTTTACAAATTTTTAAACACGGCTGTGATAAAAAAATGAATTTTGATATAATAAAATTTTTATATGACAGCAAAGCTGGGATACTACAATATCAGAATCTTAAAAATTACTTTATCTGTAGTAATTTTTGAAATAATTAGCAAGATTGCAATATTCCCAGTGGATTGGTAGCGTCTTGACATGCCTACTTGATAAAGGACTGTATATTATCTTTATTTTTTTTATCGATATACAAATCATGCATTTTGATTACTGTTATAAAATCGCTATTGAATAACTTCCAGATCAGGTGATTTTTATATAAAGTGGGACTTCCTTCCTTATTAAAAATAAATATATTTAATCAGTTGATATAAAAGATGCAGTATATTAAAAGGAATTTCTTATTATAAGAACTAATGCTTATGGTGCTGGATTTCTACTTTTAACGAATCATTTATATTTTGTCTTTCTAAGATTTAATAACCAATGACTAGATGTACTGGTAATGTGTATTTATGATTTTTTAAGTAAAATTCAAAAATTAGTCCTATACTTTAAATTCTTTAAATTTTATTGGGCATAAAAAGTTTCAAATAAGGACGATAAATATGCTGTATTTAAAAATAACCTAATAAAATATTATATAAATATAAAATTTCATTTTCAAATGATGGATGCAGGATGTGAAGCAACCTATCATTAAAGATGTCCTCACTTTACATCCTAACTTCTGCGTTTAAAAGAGAAATTGGGCCCAAAACGGCCAATTTGGTACATAAGTAGCAGGACCGATTGGGCTGGCTGAGAAGTTGGAGGGTTAAACGAGATTTTATATTTTCCTGGAATAAGTAAATGAAGATAATACAGCTCAAAAAATTAAATCATTGAATGTAAATTTTAAAAAATGATCAACGGTTTGCCACGAAGATTGAAGTAAATAAAATTTATCTTCACTTTTTCTGTCGCAGCAATAAGAGCCTGAGCTTTGGATTCAATCACATTTATAGAAAACCTCATTTTAGAAAGTTGGTGTACAATTACTAAAAGTAGTGTCTCTCAAAGACGCAATCGAATAATCAGGAAAATAAAGAAAATAAAATTTCCTACTTTAGATAAAGGTTGGTAAATTCCTCTTCTTAAAACGCCATAATGCGAATTAGTTTTTTATTACTAATGACAGAAGAATTCAATTAAGAATACTGGTACGAATGCATTTTATTCCCAATAAAAATATCTGGATGGTCTTGAAATATTTAGGATCGAATCAACTATAGAGGTAAATTGGAAAATATTTTGAAAGGTAATGAAAGGTTTAAATTTCCACACAAAAAATAGCAGTTGAAATTTTAAGAATGTATATTCATGCAAGAGATTCGTTCTGAATAACGTTTGGTTAATTTTTTGTAATCCTAGTTAAATAAAATGAAAGAAATGCATTTTTTTTTCATTTAGCAATTTGAGATTTATTGAAAATATCGTCCTTAGTGTGTTGGTTATTTTTAGGCGAAGATTTAAACAAACAAAATTAATTATAATACGCGAACTGTTGCAACAAGTGTTTAGAACAAAATTTGATACACATATATAAAAAGGCATACGGATCGAATTAGTGTATAAAATCAATTTCCGTAATGGGAAATTCCAGATATAATTAATTAACTATATTTATTAATTAATTCAATCAATTTTTTTCAATTTAAATAAACCTGTCTTCTTGTGCAATTTCCACCGATATCAATTTTGTGAAAATGTGATAATAAATGACAAAATTATAGAAGTATCCCATTATTTTGGTTAACGAATATGCGTTCACCAAAGCGGAATTATTTTGGGAGATTTCTCGCCAAATGTAACACAGACAATTTCCATTAGAACCCTAAAAGCCACTTTGTTACCATTTCTAAAATACATCTCTTTTGACGAGTTTTTGGACGATTGACACGATTTTGAGATGGCGAGAAATCGTACCGTAATCCAAATCTTACCTAGAATCCATTTCCCTTTCAACTAATTGGGTCGTGTCAGAGAACTGAAGTTCTACTGCGAATTTTAAGTTACGAATAAATTAGACGGAAATAATTTTATTTCCTTTGAAAATGAAAGAAGAACAGAAATGAAGATATCCTGCAGAACAACTAATTGGTACCATCCTTGAACCCAATTAACTAAATTTGTCTCTAACAAAATGACAAAAATTCTCGATTAGGTAAATATCACTTAATTCCGGCAATAATATTGTGTACAAATTATCTAGATAATAAACAGAATTCCTGGGTCGATACTTAAACTACGGGTTTCATTTTACTTTTTTAATTTTTCATATTAGTTAACCAATAGATTGCTTATATAATCCACCCTTGCTCTCCCATACACAAGCTCTTGTTAAATAAAAATTTCACTCGACCCAATTTTTCAATTTTGCTATTTCACAGATAGCAGCAATATTTTGCATCTTTAAAGTATTTAGTTAATATTATTTACATAAATATGTTAATATTTATAGAAAATGTATCTTGGCATTTACGTAAATTATCTAAGCGATTTTTAACCTAGCTTTTTCCATACGTTAAAGTGAGAAATATTGTTTCATCTTCCACATCATTTCCTTAGGCAGCAGATTATCCGGATAATCTACAAATTATCTACTAAGGACTTGTTAAGTAAAAATAAAATGAATCTCGAATAGCAGCAATGTTTTATATGTTTAAGTTATTATTCAGACAAATAAACCAATAAAACTCCGTGCTACCGATTGAAAAGTATGCTATAGATTTATTCCTTGATGTTATAATTTCACTTTAAAATCAAAAGACTGTAAATCAGATATACTAATAATTGTTGAAGTAAACATTTAGTTATTTACCAATTAATAATGTGCACTAATCACCAGAATGTAAATGAAGATACGAATGTTGTTGAACTTAATATTATTTAGTTATTTTATGGAAAGAGATAAACAATTTTTTGCCTTTTAGCGATTTCCAATACGTAAATGTGAGCGCAGATGTTTTCCACACTTTATTATTACATACGTAAATGTAACGATAAAATGTGGGTAACATATTTTTTGATGATTTCACTTTTTAAAAGAACAAATCAGTCAATCTACAAAGCATTAAGTTAATGTGCATATTAATGTAGTACATTTTCCAGCTATAACGGTAAGAGCTAGACGAAACTCAAAAACGCATTTTTCACTTCACGGATCAATATCATCTATTGACATAAATTCATACTTTGATTTTATTTTTAGTTGATAAAAGCATAAAAAGAATAAAATCAACGATAAAGCCGTTATCAAATAATATCTGTTCTCGGCATGAATGTTAGTTAGCCTTTGTAGTTTTTAAATTAAGTATACCTGAGATTTTACGAAAAAATATGAATTAGAAAGAACGCTTAGCAAAACCGATATTGTAAAATAAATTATCTTATCTGAATTTGTTGTTAGGAACGTTTAATTAATGATATATAAATATTTTTATTGCCACCTTTGATAACCAACTGGTTCGCCAGAAATTATGTTCATTGAATTATAGTAATCCCATTCTTTATTCATTTTAAAAAAAGAATATAATGAAAAAATGTTTTTAATGTTAATGTAATAATAAAGATTTTTTTTAATGCGAACATCTTCCCAGCATTTCCTTACGCGTAAACTATTATTTTCAAATATTTTTGAATTATAATTTGAAACCCCAATTAATTCTATCAATCATCATAGTTACATATTTTACAGTTTTTACGGAAAATAACGAGCTATCTAGTTTAATAATGCTTTAGTAATCATAAGAATGAACTATCATCACAGTCATAAGTACAAAAAAAAATTTAGTCCAGACAGTCAGAATGATAAGATACAAATATTGAAAGTTTCCACCATATTAAATTCTCAAAGATATTTAGAAATAGCTATTATATGAAATATAAAATTCAAAATATCCGTGGAATTTCATTATATGGAATCGGAAAACTTTTAACAAAATAGGTATTACGCAAAACATGCGACAATAAATTATAGGTCACATTGTCTGATGTATTGTTAATTCTTCTTAAGCTTATACAGTACGTCATAGTGCAGTACATTATAATGTTTCATTTAGATTTCGTGCAAGCCATCAGAATAGAAAAGCTGAGCTAGAGTTAAAGTTTTACTATAGCAGTGAAAGATGATTGACGCTTCAAGAAATTTTTTCAAGTTTTCATTTAACAATCCTGATTTTTTATGACATAAAACGCAAAAAATTCAGAGGATATTTTTAGAATCTATTTCGCAGTTTAAAAATTTCCGTTTTGAATATATTGATACATATATTTAATAACCTACTTATCAATATAAAGATGATTTTTTTCTTTTCGTATCTTTTATGTAAATCTACAGTTACGTTCAATATTGAGGAAATTTGAAGTATGTTCTTCTTAACGTAAAGAACATATTGTTGTCCTGAGTTCGAGTTCCGGTTTTGGGCATGGTTGTTCTATCTGTGAGATGTGTGAATGTGCACTCCTGTAAAAAGGGGTTGTGCAAGCGAATGAGTGATGCGTGAGTAGCAAAGTCGTACTTTTGTCCCTAGTTGGCGCTACTAAAAGAACAAGAGATGCTCTGCTACCGGCTTAAATCACTGTCTTCGTAACAGCGGGCTTGTCCATGACAAGTGCCATAAGAAACAACAACTCAGCCTTCTAATTTTACAAATTGGAGTTTTGAATAGTTCCCCAATTCAGTTAGGAAACGTTACTTTTTTCAAAATGTTTCTCTTCTCAGTAGAATATAACGTCTGAAACGTAAATATTTTGGAATTTTAAGCATCCCTGAAATGAGGTATCGAAGAGGGGCTGCACTGTAAACAGTTCGGCGACCTGAAAATTTCAATTCAGATTGCAGCAGTAGCATTTTCCATGTAATTTCCTATTTTCCCTAAAATTTTACTAAAATTGTGAAATCCTATCTTTTCAAATTTTATTTCAACTTTTGGAATATTTCTAATGTATAACACCGAATAATAAAAATATTAGGAACGACCTATTACTCAGAATTAATTATGGGAAACTCCTCTGGCTTTGATGGTAGTAGCTATTCATTAAGATTTGATTTTTATGGGCTTCAGAAACTATTTATTAGGAATTACAACCCATTAGATGGCTACGTTAAAAAGTCGATTTTTTAGAGGGAATTTACAATTTTTCAGAGGGGAAATGATGAAACTTTTTTATTTAATATTCTTTATAAAACCATTAGAATTTTGCTTCTACTTTTTGTAAATTTACACTGATTTTTATATTTGCATTTACATACGATTTAATGCTATTTTACTTCTTTATATACTATTTTCTCAAATTTTAATCTTTGATAGAATTTTCTGACCAAAAATTTCCTAAATTAAAATCTATTGCTTATTCTTTGTTCAAATTTTGCATAATAATTTCTCAAAATGTTCTGTATTTTCTGAATTAAAGAATAAATAATCCATTTAGAAATAATTTTAGTTTTTTAATGCTTTAAAATGTGAAAAAAAAACTGAAAATTTCGTATTGTTTTACAGTTGAACCCCAATATTTAAAGAATGAGTAGAAATGCATCCTATTTTTTAGTTCAGAAACTAAATAATATATTTCTTATTCTTTCTGAAAAATGTTAAGTAAGTCATTTGATAAACCTCTAAATTAGAAGAGGTTAAATAATTTTTTGCTTTATATCTCTTTCTGGCCAAAAAACTCCTTTTGTCTAATTTTCAAAAAAACTTTTGCTACTTAATTAGTATATTTTGGCTTCAAATATATATATATTTTTTTCAATATTTTTCATGCAAATATTAAAAAATAACTTTTTTTGTGTCGTTTTTAAAAAATTCAGTCAATTACCTTAATAAAATGAAACCACAATACCACAAATAAATCACATACATATCCTACCATCAGCACACTACAGAAGAAATCTGGATTGTGAGACTAAACTATCATTTCCCTTTGATCAAATATTCAATTTAGTTCATTATTCCAACTGTTATTATATACCATTTATTGAAACAAATTCATTATACAGAGAGCAAGAATATGAAGAAAGGGAGAAACAGTCTTATAAAGCAAGAATATGTTCTGTAGATCCTAATTGGTGCACTGCTACTCTGTTGCATTATAGCTCTTCTGTTTCTATACACAGTATATATAATAAAAGGCAACAAGTTTTTTTTTTTTTTCGTTTCGTTTAGAAGCAATTTCCAATTGTGCTTGAGTGTGCTTTTTTTAAGTCTTAATTGCCATCTTTAGGAAATTCAAGACCCTATTATTAGTGAAAAGATAGTTTTGGAGATAACTGGAAAAGTTCCTTTTGACGCAAGGCCACTCAAATATCTTTGTTCATCCTAAACAGACGAATTTCAATGGTAGTGCTCACTAAGGAAAAATTTTTTAACAATTAATTCGGTTTATAATGCATTGCAAGGAAGATCTAATGTTATTTTGTCTGTTTGTCTATTTTTGTTTAATCTAATGGTATTTTCTTATATCTTAGATAATCATTGCTTTTTTGTAGATTTTTGCTGTCTCTTTAACAAGGTAAAACAATATACAGACTACAGAAAGGAGGAGAAAGCAGTTTCCATTTTTGCTTAAGATTTTTTTTATCTTAACTGCCATTTTTTGGAAATTCAAGACACTATTATACGTGAAATGGTAACAACAGTTACTGAAATAAGTGGAATAGCTCCTTCTGGTGTATGGTCACTCAAATAACTTCTTTCATCCTAATCAGGCTAATTTCAGTAGTGTTGACTACTAAAATTCGCCTGATTAGGATGAAAGAATTGCCGTTTAGGATTCGCCGAAAGATAAAACTTTTTAACAAACAAACCGGTTCGTAATGCCCTAAATGAATGTGAAAGATCTAATGTTTCAGTAAGTGGCGTTTTCCAATATTTTAGATATT
The DNA here is from genome assembly GCA_026543865.1 of Argiope aurantia. Taxonomy (NCBI): domain Eukaryota; kingdom Metazoa; phylum Arthropoda; class Arachnida; order Araneae; family Araneidae; genus Argiope; species Argiope aurantia. The sequence continues at coordinate 132,908 of JAPMOR010100858.1, forward strand.
TAATATTTATTTGTAGATTATTCTTAAGCCTTAAGAAAGTAAAATAATATACGGATTACAGAAATTTTTCCAAAGCGTTAGAAAATCCTCCGATTCCATAATAATAATAAAAAAAGCTGTTCATGTTTTTTTTTTCTTTCTTTAGTGCAATGAGTAAAAGTATGAGTGATCTTCTACAGTTCGGAGAACCTTCGTTCTGGTCACAGGGCGTGGTTTTCATAATGTCTTTTACATTCAGAACAAGTAAATATAGCTTATCATCGCTAACAATATATTCCATTTGAATAATTAAAACATCTCACCGTATGTTGAAACTTTTAGTCCAAGAGTCATTATTCATTTCCATACATTGAGATAATTAATGTCTAAGTATTTGCTCAAATGAGTATTTTGCTAAGTATATGTTCATATGAAACAGAAAGAATTCATAACCTGTCCTCGACTGGCATCTTGTTTATAAAATGCTGGAGTTTCCAGAAAGTAGCTTTCTAAAAATCAGATTTTTATAATTATGACGAAATACTGCCAACCTTCTGAAATCTGAAGTGAAATCTATTTTTTAGTTTTCATCAAGTATTAAACTGAAAACTAAAAGAATCAATTTCCATAAAAAGTTTTGATTTTACTTTACCTCGCACAAATAATATATTCAATCTAAATTATATCACAATCACATGATATTTTTTTTTACATTTACTGCTACTTTTATTTCCTCAGTATAGGGCGTGTTTAGATTCTGTTGCTTATCTTCCTTTTGTGGATGTTTCTCTTAATTTCTGCATATATATTTTTCGAGGAATCTGAAAATGAATTTAAATTATCAAATTTTTTATACTATGCGTATATTGATATTTTCTATATATACTAATTTTCTAATACCATCAACTTCACACGATTTTTGGGTCAGTCACGCGGAGTCAATTTTCAGATGTCCCACATTGAATCCGCACCTGGATGTGACCATTGACGAAGTCCTCATACCATGTCTTGATATTTTTCTTCCTTTCTTCATGTTTAAACTGATGTTTATATGGAATTTCTAAGTTTTTTGTTGTTGTTGTTTTTTAATTTTCCAAGTTTTTCCACTATAGGCAATGCACAAGGCGGCTATTTTATTTTTATCCCAATAATTAATTTCTAAAACATGATGCATAGGCATACCATTTACAAACAAGCCAAAAACTGCTCTCAGTAGCGTTAGAATAATACTTATTATTTGAATCTATAAATACATTGTTGAAACAATTGTGAAATAGAAATTTTTTTATAGTTGGTTCTAGTAATCATATCTAACAAAATATTCTTGACACACTAACGCTATAAACAAATAAATTTCCGTTTTCGGTTTACTAAAACTGGACGAATGACCCTTATGGAAAGGGTTTTAAATTATTTAAAATAATTACACTCGGAGTGTAATAGTTCTATGCAATTTCTTGGACAAATGAATGCCCAATTTATGATATTAAGGGGGTAAATCAATACTTATGGACAGTATGCATATTGTAACAAGTATTTATCTTATATGGGCATTATTAATTGGCACAACATTATTTAAATTACATTTAACGAACTGTCAGATTAAATGAAAACTTATAGTGGGTGTGTTGTGATTTTTCTAATGAACTGCCCGGTTTTAAATATAATATTTTTAATCTACATAAACATTTTTAATCTTCAAACTACAAAATTTACAAACACACATAGAGAATTAGGTTAAAGAAAACAGTATGGTGGAGGGATTCCACCGTTTCCAACCGAAAGCATTCGGTGTTGGCGCAAGAGTTGCGCATAGGGACAAAGTCGACCTCAGGATGCAGGTCTCCCTTTCAACTGCTTGTCTTCAGTAAAACACCACAAGGGGGCGCTCTCTGCACAAGGGAAAAAAGAGGTGCTAAAAACTATAAATATGTTTCGGAATTTCTAGAATTCTCCAACATTAAAATATTACTTATAATGCGTAACAAAAATTTATTGAACCCTGAGAAATAATATAATTAAAATATATATTATAATTATATTTATTATAATGGTGCATAATTTCTAACGAATTTATACTTAGCGTAATTTATAAATACATAAATAATTAATATGTAATAAATTTAAAATTGTCAAAAATTATTTTGTTCACTGACATTTCGACATTTCATAATTTCGGAAGGTAGGGGATTTTTTTTCTTTGTCTTAAAATATATAGAATTAGACTTTAGTATCAGATATTATATTTTCTGATATTTTGGTTTTATTTTTTAAAATTCTCTCGTTGTTTCACAGTTTATATTCTCATGTTTTTATATCGTATCGGTGCATGAATATAATATTCAAATGTTATGAGATTCGCATTCATAGATTATGAAACTTTCTACTAAATTTTAAAAAGTCATTGGTCACTTTTAATGAAAGGTAGAATTTAAATGTCTTAATTCCGTCAACCAAAGATCACATTTTTTTTATTACATCATGATTTCTATTCTCGAATATAATGGAGAATATTCGAATTGTTATTTATTATGTTTAAATAAAAGATTGTTAAGAATTTTTCTCTCTTTCAACTCAGTTCATTTGTATTCTGGAAACTGCAAAACGTTTGGCTTTATCAGAAAAAAAATGAATTTAATGATTTAAAAGGCATGAAAAGATATAACAGGAAATGGTAATTTAAAACACTTTTGAGCTTAATCTTATGCATGCAATTGGCAAGTTAGAAATTTAAACTGCGAAAATAATATCATTGAAAAGAAGGTACATTTTGATAGATTTATAACAGGAACATATGTTGAATTATCTTTATTGGTAATAAGACATTATTTAAATTACTGTGTTAGGCTCATATAGAAAACACGATAAGATTTAGGGTAGTGAGGTTTTAATGGCCTTTACTGTACATGAGGATAAGCATCATTTGCCACACGCTATATGCGATATCCCTATATAGAAGTATAAAGAAAATCAAAGAGAAAATAATATCCAATTTTTTTTTCTTTGCTTATGTGAATTATCTTAACAACTTATAAGATAAATCAAATATAATTGCAAAGTGAAAATGGAATTGTAAATGTTTGTAAATTTTTCAAATTTAAGTGCAAAATTAAAATTTTGATGGAATAAAAATTTAAATTATGAGCAATTTTTTAAAAAATACTTTAAAAAATAAATAACTTTCTGAATGAAAAATGCTATATTATTTATGACGAATTTTTGAATACTGAATTTCAAGAATAAAAAGCCTTTTAATATTTATTTTACTTAAAATGAATTGATAAATATCATTTATTTTAATTTTATTCGAGAATTGATTGGCTCTTCCAATCTTAATTTTAACCGTAAAGTTTTCATCTATTTGCAATTAGACGCGGTTTCATTCTAGAGAATAACCAATACATTGAAGTACTTGGTGATTCTTAGATTAAGCAAAAGTATACTGCATAATTTTAATTATTTCTGTGACTTGGATATTAAGAATGATTTCTTTGTAATTTTCATTCCATCAAGGTTATCAGAAAATAAAATTTAAACTTTTCTAACTAAAATTTTTAAACATTCCTCTAAACTATAGTAAGCTGAGAAATCAAAATGGCTTTTATAATAAAATTGAAACACTTCATAAACAAAAGCATTTCATGGGGTTTCAACAACATGTAGTTATTTAATTTAGTTATATAATATAATGGTAAAATAAATTAATGGTAAAATTAATAATAATGTATGTAATAATTAATATATAAATTAATGGTAAAATAAAAAATTTATTTTGTGAATTTTTTTAATTAAAATGAATTCTCCTTCAGAAAAATTAAAAATATGCCCTAACTCCTTTATTTTTCTACTTTAAGGGGATCTGGGAAACATTAAAAAAATTATATCGATTAATTTAGAATTTTAAAATTTTTTGTACTGATTAACCATCTTACTAATAAGCAAAATCATAATGTAAAAATTTAAAAAAATGAATTTTAAATTTAATTTTTAAAAGAAAAAGTGAGGCTTTTTTAATTCGCTCAAACTCAAAATATTCTTGATCAATTTTCAATTTTTTTTTAAAAAAACACGCTTTAATTTTGATTTTAAAATTTAAAAAAATTTTAATTTAATAAACAATAAAAAAATTTTGAATGAAAATTTTTAAAAATCCTAAGATACTTTTCTTTAAAAAAAGTCACATTTTTTACAGTACATTTTTTTTAATTGCTGAAGTTGAATTAAAATAAAATGTTTAAAAAAGATATGTCCAAAATTTCACCCCTTTATCTTTATCGGTTCATAACTTATAATAATCTGAATACAATAAATCTCGGAAAAAATGCATCATGGGAAAAAACAGGTTTAAAGTTTTAAAGTCAGAATTAATAGTAATGAAATGCATAAATACCTTTTAAAGCATCCAAAGGAGTAAGCAACTCCTTCTTTTTTTTTAATATTTGATTTAATTTCATTTTTTTCAGTTCTATTTTTTTCTATAAAGTTCTCATTTGATTTGAACTATGCTTATCGCTTATGGCGCGTTCGAAGTTGTTCTAACATGCTTATAGATGATTGGCATGGAGACAGGAAACCGAACAACAGGTATCAACAAATTTAAAGCTGATACCTTTTTACTATTATTGAAATATGATATGCCTCTAGCAGCATTGATATCTATCCTTACTTAAGGGCAGTTCATACTTTTTGAATAACGATTCCAAATAACATTATGAACTGATTTATTCCCGTTTTGGTCTTCACCTTTTTGAACACCTTTCCAACAAACTATTTGAAGCTAAACTTTGTAAAACAGGCATCATTTTTGCGACATCTTCTCGCAAAGGAGTCGCCAAATGACTAATGGGGTTTTGTTTCAACGCCAGGGCTAGATCAAAGAAGCACCAACCTTTAGACCCAGCAGGGCATGTTGTACGTTTTGGTTTAGAGTATGAGGAGTTGCAGTATATATCCTCTTCATCTTTTGAAAGTGTGTTTGTTCTTAATTAAGATAGAAACATGATTCAAACGTCATTTTAAGCAGAAAAAGACAGACAATTTTTAAAAATATTTTTTTTACAAAACTTGATTATTTTTGTATTTCGAACCCCCTTTAAATATTCATTTTTTTAAAGTTAATTTATTTAGATCACTTTGTATTTGAATTAAAATATGCACATATGCGCTAACAGGTAGACACATAACATAATTTCAAAATCAACAAGATTCTATAATGTGAAAATTAATCAAAATTTTGGAGTTGTTTTACTTGTTTTATAAATATATCACGTAAGATAAAAGTATCACAAGATCAATGAAAGACCGCTTGTAAAATTTAGTTGAGGATGCAAAATTATTTTTTTATAATTTGTAGCTGAAATATTTACTGAAACTGCTTTCAAATACACTTAATCAATTTCTTTTACTCCTTCAAGACAATCTGCTTTTTCACACTCGATGACGTTTAAATTAAAATTATGGGACTTTCTGCAAGGATTATACGTGATAAAGTTTTTGGAACACATAGTTCTTTTGATAATAAAACAGCGCAATTGACTTCGTTTGATGTTTAAAATAAATAATGATCATAATGATAAGATTATTACTACTGGGGAAATCATTTTATTTTATCGCAAAAAATATCTTTAAAAAAGAAAAACGCTATTGAAAGTATTATTATTGCTTTATAGAAAATAAATATAATCATGTTAGTTGTATTTGCTTTTTTTTATCAAATTCAAAATGGACTTTCCTCAATTTTTTTCTTATAAATACGGGAACCATCAGAATTTTTTAAAGAAAGGCTCCGGACATTTAAATAAATAGATTTTTTTTACTAACTAGAAACTATGTTTCCATTGCACACGTGAATTGGGAATATTGTGCTCTCAAATAATTCAGCTATGTCTAAGATTTATTTTGTACATGAATTAAAAAAGCCAAAATATGGGATACAGAGATATTTAAATAATAGGGTTAGCAGGAAATAAGTCACCCACTTCAGAGGACTTTAACCAAATCTTATTGATCCAAATAAGATAAAATTTGAACTACAGATTATTGAGATGATGCGCTTTACATTTATTAAATAAAAAAATTAGTACAAAAATTCACCGTTAGGTGACGTTGTAATACTCATAAAACTATTTTATATGGTTTATAATTGTTAACATAAATTAATATTCCGGCAAACTCACTTCGGTCATCTATAGAAAATCTGGTTCTCCGATTAGAGCATATTGTTGAAAATGAAGGAGGACATATTGAGCAATTTTAATTTAACTTTATTTAACAATTATAAACTATATTATATTTTTTATGTGTATTACAACGTCATCTAATGATGAATTTTTGTGCTAATTATTTTTAATTTAATAAATGTAAAGCGCATCATCTCAATAATTTGTAATTCAAATTTTATCTCATTTGGATCAATAGAACGCATTTTAGAGTCCTCTGAAGTGGATAACTTATTTCTTGATAACCCTGTATATTTATTTAAATTTATTAGTATTTAAAAATGTATCCTTAATTTTGGAATCGTTTCAAAGTTTCCTTTTACTTCAAAATTGATTGAAAATTTGCCAACATTCATTAAACATTGTTTGAAGATTTATAAACACTTTTGAAAATGATTCTATGCTGAAAAAACACTTTTAGATTCTATGCTGAAATCAACTCATATATTTAACTAAATTATTCAGAACTGTTTTAAAATTATTAATAAACTAAATGAAAAAAATCACTTTTTGAGTTTTATATAAATCGCTTGCAAGAATATATTATTTTTTCAGAAGCAGAATTCCGCAAATTAAATAAAAAATAAAATTCCAGACGATAAAATTAGTTTTATCACAATATTTTATTTAAGATAATCTTTTGTATTTAATATAAATTATTTAAAGAATATTGGCTTACGGATCTGCAAAGATTCTATTTAATGCTTATATTAAACAAATTCTTAGTTTTAGGATACGACGCATAATTAAAATTATCCTCATAGTATTGAAGTATAAACAACTTTTGATGATATTTTTGTGACAATCAATTTAAACTGTTAATTTTCATTAGTAAAACAGCATGAAAATTTTATCCTAAGTAAGCCTAAGTACATCAACTAATAAAATATCATTATTGCTCTCATTTAAGGCTTTTCCAATTAGAAATATGCTCATTTTTCTAGCAGTTTATATATTAGTTAGTATATCAGGACTGAAATGGGCACCATGTATTATCCCAATTTGAAATCAATAGTAAAATTTGGCCAATTTCACATTACCTTATAAATTATTCAAAAAAGTATATACACAACTTTTCATCAGGAATGCGTAATTTTCTAGTATAGAACATTCAAAGCGAAATGCTCTAAATATGCCATGCAACCAATTATTTGAACTCTCTTAACATGACTAATTAAAATTGAAGCTACAAATTTCCTTAACGAAACGTTTTCAGAATAGTAAATGCAGTAGTTTTGGTAGTTATGCATTCCTAGTGTAGCCTTTGCTGTTCAACGTTCTTCCATTTAATTGCTAGTTCAACTTTTTTACTACTAATTAGTTCAACGAACTTTTCATTCTACTGCAAATACGCCTAAATTGATCTTATAAAAAATTTGATCATTAATTCTGGTTCTGGATTCGAACTTAATTTTTTTTTAATATGTATTAGTTATTTGAAAATTCGAACAAGTAATTGGCAGGAAAGGGATGAAATGTCAGTCATAATTTTTTTTTCTAATAACAAGATATTTTTAATCGAAATTAAAGATATTCTTATTATGCGTTGAATAAATTCAAATAATTTGTTAAAAATTTTTCAGATCTAACTTTAAATTATTACAATCGCAAAAACAATTGTACAAATGTATTGATTAAAATTGCAAACGATAACAATTAAACTGCAAACGAATAATATTAAAAAAAATTCAAAATTCAAGAAATTTGTGAATAATAATGAAATAAATAATTTATAAATATAAATAATTCTTTTTTTTTTCTTCCAACTAATTTTAAGTTCAGTTTTTAGAATTAATTTTTAATTATAATTATCACGTTTCCTTTAAATAAAATTTTAGTTTCTGTTTCATTTCATGGTATTTAAAAAACATTCATTGATCATTTATTCATTTAAATAACACAATTTAGTTTTATATAATTGTGATTGTTCTTCTTATATCATAAATTAAATGAATAATTCTTAAATATGATAAATTTGAGCTTATGGTTTGTTTACTAATTTGCCTTTTACCGAAACTATTTTTAATTTTATTGTATGACAAATATGATCATATGTTATATCTAACTTACAAAAGCAATATAGTATTATGGTTATTATTATTAGAGATAGAATGTAAAAAGTGGAATAATAGCAGCCATATGTTTAAGAAAAAAATAAAAATATTGTAGAATGCATCGACTTAACGTACGATGCGTACGTTAAGTTACGATTACGCGTTCTTTTTTTCGTATCTAATAAGTGTTTCTTTTGATTTTGTGGTTGTTTTTAAATGCCATGTGAATAATTTAATAAAATAGCTAAGTACTTGAGCAATTAATAGTTTCATTTTCTAGTATTTAAAAAAATGCACTTTCATTTAAATATCATTTATCCATATATTATAAAATTGAGATTGTTCTTTTCATATCGTAAGTCAAATTAACAATTTTTGGGTACAAAATATTCAGTGTTATCGTTTGTTTACTACTTTTCCTTTTACTGGAACTATTTTAAATTTTATTGTATGGCAACAACAGTGTAAACGAATTCCCAGATTTGTGGTATTAAGTGGAGAGATCAATACTTATTAAAAGGACGGTATGAAATGGATTACTAAGTACTGATCATATACAAATTATTAATAAACATAAGATTTTTCGAATTTAATTACATAGAACGATTTATATTTGTTATATGATTGTAATACCTCGTGTATTAACTTTATCAAAATATATGTTATATTATAATAGAATTCCAAAAAAAAAATCATCGTAATGTGGGTCTTTTATGTCCATTTCCATACCAAAATAATAACCAAGTAAATATTTGTGTAAGTAAAATATCTATGAAATTAAATTATGTATTAAGTAAAATTTTGGTGTCAGGATCGAAAAAAATTGTCATCTATTCAAAGTTATAATGCCATTGACTTAGTGTGTTTATACATTCAGATGGAAATAAATGTTACTATATGTTCTGCACCTAAACTTCTGGTAAATCAAGGCTGCGATAACGCACTTGTAGATGATACATGGACACCACCGAAGAACTGTTGTGTGTTGTTGTGACAGTTATGCGTCTGCGATTTAACTCAAGTGAGCGTCTCTTGTTTTTTCAGTAGCGCCAACTAGGAGTACGACTTAGCTACTTCATGCGTCAAATTCGCTTGCACAACCCCTTTTTACAAGGGCGCACATTCACACGCCTCACAGATAGAACACAAAAGAGCAACAACCATGCCCGAAGCGGGACGCCCAGATCACGCGCAACACCTATTCCAGGACGCCGACCACCAAACCCAAAAAATAGTAACCATAGTAATGAACCAAGTGACACACTAATGTTGATATACACATAGTGGCGCACACATAGCGATGCAGAAAACAAAAGAAAAAGAAACTATAAGAAAGACATTTTTCCGAAATATAACTGAACAAGCGGTTTTGTTTTGCGAGTGATTTTCAAGTAATGCTACAACCTATTATTGGCTAATTAAAACCCCAAAAGTTAGATGCTGAAAAACATAGAAAAAAATGGTTCTTTAGAATTTAGAGAACCTTTTAAGGTTCAATTTGTTAATAAATAATTAATTTTAAAAATATTTTCAAATTAAATTTTATTTATATATTTTTCCTTTTTATGTATTATTGAAATGAATGCAGTGGAAACAGTCCTCATTTTAATTGCTTAAAGCAAATATTTTGTTAGCAAATTTAGAAATTATAAGGACACCCGAAGAACTCAATTACGCTGACAGGATTCGAATCCGAAAATAAAGATGCTTATTAATAATTACCTCTTTGCAAGCTGTCAAATCAATTTCCAAATTTCAGCCTATGTGAGAACACAATAGTAAGGAAATGTCTTAATTCAAGGGTTCTTTCTAAATATTCATCAAGCACGGAAACTGTGGAAATCATCTTCACTTATATTTAAAAACTGGCATCTCTTTAGTAAATCAAGAAATTACTAAGGCACTCGGAGAATTGAAACAGGATACCTCAAAAGAATTCGAATTTTTTCTTGGAATAATTGCTATTTAAATTTCAGTCATGATGAACATTTCCTCTATACGGGCTTCCAAATCGATTCTCAGATTTGAGCGACTCCAATTAAGAAATGCAGATCTCCACGTGCTTATGTTAAGAGATCCTTATAAGCCTAAAATTCGTCTTTACATTAATTGCTAAAAACTCAGATTTCTGTAAGAAATCAAGAAATCATCACGGCTCTTTAAAAATTCAAATAGAATGATAGGATACGGAGCTATAGATTTTGGAAATTTTGGAACTCATCTATAATTACCTCGTCCTCTATAAGAATGTCAAATAATTTTCCAAATATCTGCCTAATTAATGATTTTCATTCAAAATTATTTTATTGAATTCATCTTTATCTATATACTTAAAATAAAGCTCAATGTGTATGTGTGTTGGCGCTCTACAGGCCAGACCATTTAACCTACAGCTACCAAATTTGGCACGTGTATACCTTAGTGGCCGGAAATGTGCACCTGGGGGCTATTTTTCGAATTTGTAATTAGAATTTTATTTATTTAAAAATTAAGCGAAATTTTGGCGTTTTTCTGCTATAACTTCCGCACAAAAAAGATTTTTACATGTAGTTAAAGATCAAAACATTATCTTTTAAATGATACCAATGTTTTAACCTTAAAATTAAATTTCTATTTTTAATGAATTTTTAAATAAATATTTTAACTATATTTTTCAACAATTTTTTTTAATATATTTTTCAACAATTTTCAACAATACAAAATAAAAATAAAATTTAAGCTGCACGAGCACGTTTCGCATTCATGGGAAAAATTAGCTTTTTTCAAAGTGTTGACATCACACTGATTAAAGTTCCAATTAAAAATAAATTAAATCTTTTTGGAAATAAAATCTGCAAAAATATAATTTTCGGCACGTGTCTGTAGGAAATGAAACAAATATGAAATATTATTTTTTCTAAAAAATAAATTCAAGAAAAATTATTTTATGATCTTTTACACTATCTATATTATTAATCGAATAAATCAGTTTTATTTTAAGGCAAATTTTGTTTAATATGAACAGGATATCCATTCAAATCAGGGCCACACAGCTAATTTGTAAACCTTTAGTAAAACACAGATCTGCTAAAATGATTAAATGGAAAATGATTATATTTTATGTAACTTGATTCAATAAATGCTCTAATAAATAACGAATTTTTGATTTTACATAAATCTTCTGCTGTGGAAATCACGATTAACAAAAATGTTCTTGAAACACTAATATTTTAAATAAAAAGAGTTAATATCCAATGAACTAAATCAATCACTTATACTGACTGATTTATGAAAATTTGAATATCACTATTCAATAAAAAAAGGATAATTTTAGATTTTCCATCGATCGTTTCAAAAAAAATACGCCAATCAGCGCGCAGGTTTCTCAAGATTAATCTTCCTAAGATTATGAAAATTTTGAGTTTTTCTAAATTTTTAACATTCAAAACTTCATAAATAAGACTTAGTTGATCGTGGAAAACAGAAACACTCATTCATTTATTTAAAATTTGGTGTGTCCAGAATATTTCTCAGAATATGATACCTTACTGCATTAAATTTAGACTTCGTAATTTTTGAAACATATTTATAGGCCGGAACAAAATATTATTATTGATTTCATTTCAATCCTTTTGAAAGCAAAACTAAAAACTGAATTTTATGCTGAATCTGAGAAGTTTTTGTTGAATTATTCTTTGAGATATTACATAAATTATGAAAAATATTTTGTAGTTCACATAAGACTTTAATACCGAGCGATTCTGTTTGCAATACTCATATTCAATAATAATAATTACAAATAAATATCAATAAAGATGATAAATAAAATAAAATGCTTGGCTTTATAAAAAATATCTTATATTAATTGCAATTTCATCATTTCCACTTTAAACTAAAGTTGAAGTTTTACTGGAAATGACAGCAAATTAGTAAAATATATATAGTAAATTGAACGAAACGATCTAAGCAACAGTATAAGTTTGGTATAACTATCCAAATTTGAAGATTAAAAATGTTTTGTCTGAGAATCTATTAAGAGACCAGTTACTTATAATATTTAATTGAAAATTGTAGCGAGCGGTAATACTGGCGAACCGGTTGGTCGCCAAAATCGGCTAGTGCTTATATAAAGCTCAATGTGTGTGTGTGTGTTGGCGCTCTACAGAGAAAACCATTTGACCAGCAGCTACCAATTTTGGCACGTGTATACCTTGGAGGTCGGGAATGTGCATCTGGGGTCCCTTTTTTTGAAATTGTAATTATTAATTAAAAACTAACTTTCCCGCCAAAAAATCTTTTCATTTTCCCCAACGCCAAATGAGTAAGGCTTCATTTTTTTTTCAACAGTAATGAGGCTAGGGTTAACATTTTTCGGCCGATTATTTCAAAAGATTCTGTTTATTTTTTTTTAATGTTTGATGCATTTAAAATTAAACATTGTTAATTAATCTTTCTTTTAGATTCATTCTGAAGTACTTTTGAGTTAAAATAACACAGAATAAAGGAAATTGAAAATTTCTAATCTGCATAGCGTTACCCCAACTGGCGTAGAAAAATTCACGCATTTGCGTTACCGTAACTGGCGTTGAAAATTCACGCATGTGCATTGTGTTCTGATTGTTGACAATATTATCAACGCATGATTCTTGATTTAAATTATTAGGTTAGTTGCATCTTTTTGTAATTAAATTGTATTTATGCTAGTTATATATATTTTTTGTATATACTCATAGTTTTAAGGACATCATTTTTTAAGTAGTTTTTTTAAACCTGTTTTCGACCGATTATTTTAAACGATTCATTTTATTTTCTTAGTGTTTGATGCAATTAAAATTAAACATTGTAAATTAATCGATCTGTTCATAATGAATCTGCAGAAAATTTTGTTGACAAATTCTTGAGATATAACATAATTTAAGAAAGATATTCTTTAGTGCCCATAAAGTTTAAAAGCTCAGTGACTCTGTTATCAGTAATCATATTATAAAAAAAATGCTTTGTTTCAGTAAAAAATATTATTATATTAATTGCAGATTAATTCCTTCCACTTTAATTTAAAGCATAAATTCTACGAGAGCTGACAGAAAATGAGAGAGATACATATTACATTATGACTGAAGGCCTTTATAATATTATGAGTGAATTATATGACTATCAAAATTTGAAGTTTTAAAATATTTTGATGAAGAATCTATTAAAGTAGGAATTGCGTAAAATATTTAATTATTAAAATTTAAACGAACATTAAGATTGGCAAACCGGCTGGTTGCCAAAGGCGGCTAGTTTAAAATAAAAAATAATTTTCTCTTGCTTATAATTTATTTCTTAATTTAATGTAATTTTTTAATATTTAAAACAATTTAAAAAATAAAATCCCTTATTTAAGCATCTAGAAGATGCTTATTTTTGATTCTTTAATGCTGATTAAATATTGTTAAAAATAGATATTTTTTATAAACTATTAATTAAACTATTAACTATTTTTATTAACTATTAACCAGACTAATAACCAAACTAAAATTTATTTTCAATATCTTTAATTTTATTCTTTAAAAATTCTTATCCAGCTTCTACTTTTTCTGTCTTAAGCACGTCAGAAACGAAATAGCTTTTGAGTTTTCTCTTAACAAAACTAATATGTACAAAACTATTACAAATTTTATAAAATTTGCACAACCTGGAGCTAAATTACAATAAAAATAAATAGTTGTCTTTATAGTTTGACAAAAATAATCAAATGTTAAATTAAAATCAATATATTATATTAAATATATTGAAGTAATTTAATTTGAAATTAACATTCAATTAGTAAATATACACATAAATAGAAATACTGCAGTTTTAAGCATTTCTATAATAAAAAGAAACTTTAAATATTTTAATGTATTCACAAGAAACAGAAATTTGAAAATGTAATTGAAACATAATTGATAACTTTACTGACTTCATATGAACTTTTTATCTTTACTTTCATTTCTTTGGATATTCTTTAAATAAATGAAAAAAAAATCAATTTTTAAATTATTAATACCAGCTAGTTCTCTATTGATTATATTTAATTTCAATATATTCGCTTAGATATATCATCATGTCTATGATTCTGGCAAATTGTCAGACATTAAATCCCTGTTATTTTAATTGTCTCACATATGTTCTGCCCATTGCGTATATGAACTCTTCTAATGGAAATCTGTCCCATGACGTCATAGCTCTGTTAAAAATGCAATTGTCTGAATCATTTCTCTTCTAAATTTTGTGGTATTGCATATTCACTTTTTATTTGTCTTTTTAGATACATGTATATTAAACAGAATATTTCTTTTTTAGCTTTCAACAATGGAAGAAAATCGTGCAATTGAATATTTGATGAAACAATGAAAGTGGTTTAGATTTCTAAGCAATTGTGCAATCTATTACTAAAAATTAGACAAAAAAATACTTTTAAAAATTGTCAAAATTCGAGAAAGATTCACACGACAAATAAATTAATATCATTAAGAAAACAATTTTTTTTTTAATTTTGAAACAATGTAGAATTTTATTTGTATGTAATAATATTGCAGAAAAATGCTAAAATTCAACTTAATTTTTAATAAATAAAAAAAAATTAAAATCTCTCAGATCTGCACTTTTTTCTCACCATGTGCCACATTTGATAACTCTATGCCAAACGGTCTGATTTGTAGAGAGCCCACACACACACACTTTCATCTTTATTACGAGTGATAATTGCTTGTGATAATCAGTTAGTTTATATTGAAGTGTTGATTATATCTAATTTCAGTAAAATCCCTTACATATAACTTCATGCCCTTGATTCCATCAAATTATAAGACATAGAAGTCGTGTTGTTTTTATTGTATTATATTCTGTTCATTGTATACATAAACTTTTCTAATTGAGTTGACCTCTAGAACTCCACTATAGACAGCATTCTTCTTTATTATTAGAGATAATCAATAATAGTTTGAAACTTTTGAAGTGTGTTTCTTGAAAAATAATTTTCGCCGAAGCAAGATTATTGCAGTAGTCAAATAACTAAACAATAACTTGATCTTAAGTAAACTTGAATCGTAAGAATCTGATTGGCATTTTGAACTAAATCGATATATCGATAATATTTCTCTTTAAAACTAAAATTTCCTTAATGATTAATTTTCTCTCGAATAACACCAAACGATTTCTATAACTACGATTTCTTGTTTTTCTGTGTAATGAAGATAATATTTGAACATTCCAAAATTTTATTTCGTTCCTTCAACCAGACTAATTAAAACTGTGAACATAATTAAGTGGAGAGGGGGGGATTTTTATTTAAAACTTCCATATGAAGATGGACTTTACTTTAATTGCAGAAAACTGATATTTCGTTTGAAAACGAAGAATTGATCACAGTTCTCGTCAAATCTCGAATCAAAGATAAGACTCGAATTACTCATTAGAATAACTGCAATTCTACTTTCGGATAAGATGAAGATGGTTAATAATTGCCGCTTTTCATCTGTCAGAGAATTTTCCGAAATTGGGCCTAATTAAGGATATATTATCTAGGAAATATCTAGAATTTTCTTCTTATACTTAAGTTAATAGCTTCTTCCTTGCCAGGAAATTAGCTTGACATATAAAAGTGTACAAAAATAGCATGCATTTAATTAAATATCAGAAAATTGCTTATGATTATAGACATTGTTTATTAACCGAATAAGAATTATTATATTTTGGGAATTTAACAAGATATACGCAATTTCAAAACAATATTCAAAGTCTTTAAATATGTCATTAACTATAATATTAATTATACAATTGGTTAAGGAAATATTTTTCCATTATTTTTAATATTATAAAAGGCAAATAATATTGTTATCTTTACTAATAATAAAGGTAAATATTGGTATATATGTGTATCTACACAGAAGGTTAGAACTACCAAATTTGGCGCATATATTTTGAAGGATAGTGATAGGCACCGTGGAGTTGTTTTTCAGAAATTTAATTAGAATAATTAGTTAAAATTTTAGTAATATTTTGGTGATTTTCGCGATAATTCACAAAATATTATAGCACAAAAGTAAATTTCATATAAACTTAAAATTCAAAATAATATCTTTTTTTAATAATATCAATTTAATATTTGTGAAAATTGTTTAATTTTTTACTACAGATTACGTATATTGTTGCACTGAAATTCAAACCATTTACATTGCTTCATCAAATATTTAATCACGTAATTTTCATTGATTATTAAAATCTAAGGAAAAGAGATTCAGTTTTATATTTGCTTTATTTTTGACAAAAAGGAAGCTACAGTTCTCGCAAAAGTTATAAGAAAAATGAAATGGACATTTGCAAATCTCATTTAAAACATATTTATTTTACGACGATAAAATAAAATAAAATCTTGTCTATCGCCAAATCTTTATAGAATTCATAAAAGTATTTGATTAAAGATTGTAAACGATTATCTACTGTAGAAGTATTTTTTTAATCAAAGAAGTACATACGTGCTTTGATATTGAAAGCATTTTTTTATGTGTATACAACAACGTTGCTAAAATCGAATCTTTAAAATAATATAAAGACAGACATACATATTATGGTATTTGTAATCGAATTTAAAATTTCAATTTTCATTAAATCTTCTTTATTTTTTTTAATTTTTAAAAAGTTAAAGAAAGATGAAAGATGCATTAGTATTTAAACATCAAATATTACAGTAGCATGTAAATATTTAAATGATGAACTTTTGTTCCAGAATTTCGATATAATTTTGTTATCTAAAGAAACCAGAGAAGAAACAGAGAAAAATATTTCTGTAAATCATTCTAAAATTAAGAAAAATTAAGAACAGATCTTATGAATGATTAAAAAGTTCCGCATATGTAAATGTTAAAATATCCATAAACGGAAAATTTTGTATGTTAATGCTTTTCAATAATTAGCCAAAAAAACTCTTTAAAGTTCAGTCATATTTTAAAACGATCCATTTAGTTTCGAAGTTGAACATATCCTCAAATTATGGCTAAATCCAAACAAAATATTTCTTCTTAATGAAACTGAATTCCAGTAAATATTTTTATTGATATTGGCAAGAGAAATATTATCTTTTACATATAAAATAAAGAAACTTCTTAAAATGTATTAAAAATTATTTGAAGAAATATCTAAATTTTATAACAAGAATCTAAAAGCTCAAACCTTTCAGATTACCATCTCTTAATTTATCCATGTATTTCAGAAAAAAGTGCAATCAATACTTATCCTTTTTACTCTTCTGTCAGTGTAGTTTCTAAATCACCTTACTTCCCAAAAGCTCATGATTTATTTATTGTTTTTACTCATTATTAACTTTAACTTTTCGAGAAAATTATTACAAACAGTAGTTTTGCTAAATAGTTAACAAAAGTAAACTTAGGATAAAAGTTTTTAATATTTTTAATAAAGAACATTGCTAATTATTATTTTCCATAAAGCTTATTTCTTTTTAAAAAAATCGTGTGAAGAAACTAGAAACTTCGAAAAACCCTTTTATCTGAATCTTTTAAAATTTCCTTGAATGAAATGTGAAATCATCGAAACTTAAAATGGAAAGTGAAAATTGAGCATTTTTAAAGTTTTCTAGAATCGGATTTTGTTCTAAATTTTTTTGCCACCTAGAACCTTTTCTCGATTTTAGATTTTGTGAATTCGGGTAGAAACAATTCTCAAAGAATATTGCGAAGTTTAAGATTTACTTTTACTTTTTTTTGTTACTAAAAACGGAATTTTTATTTTTTATTATTTAATTGTTTGAAAAATAAAGGAAATGGACGATAATTTGTTTGAAAATTAAAACACATATTATTACTTTTATCCATTATTTAATTCCAGATTCTTTTAATATTTAATTTAATAATTTTACTGTGAATCGAATCGAACTGAACACTTAAATTACTAAGAAATATTTAAAAGGAGTTCATTTACTACAAATTTAAATCAGCTAACTTGTAAAAAGATATAATTATAAATAGTTTAAATTATTTTATTTTAAAATATATTGTGGAATTACAGTCAAATTGGCATCTATGAATTAGTAGCTTGAATGCAAATATACAATAAAAAAGGTATATACGTATTTAAATAGGAAGAAATTATTCAATACAAATAAATTATTATATTCATCATCATTAATATATCATCATTCATATGAATATTAATCAAAAATAATACCAAAAATATATTGCGTAAACAGTTTTGTGGATTCTATAAAAAGAATGCAAGAGTCAAGAAGTACAAATAACCAATATTAACTTCCTAATTCATTCCAATTAATATCAGAAAATAATAATTTTCATTCCAGTCATTTAGCAAATATTTTTTTCGCGATTCATTCTGCTTTCAAAGAAATAAAAAAGGAAAACAAAAAATATCTTTAAATTTTGAAAAGCTAAAAAGAGAGAATATTTAGCTAGCTACATTCACTTAAATATCTTTTTATTAAAGCAAAATTTGTTTATCAAAAGCGAAATTTTGAAAATCACTTCTTAAAAATAATGCAGACGATATTATGAATTTAAAACAATATAGCGTTTAAAGCTGCTGTTAGAATATTTTTTTCTCAAACATAGCAATTATCCTAAACGCTTGATCGTGATAAAGAATATTAAATTAAATTTAATTGTCTGATTTTACAAAGAAAACATTTGCATCCGATTAAATTTAATAAAGTGAATGTTTTCTCATTAATATCTTAATTTTTACTAATACATGCATCAACAGAATATAATAATATAGTATTTGACTGAAATGTCTACATTTGTGATGTTTATTCAGCTAGTTTATAAAATTTTAATTTAGTTAAATATAATTCATGAATATAGAAAAAAAATTATTATTGCCAACTGTTTGATTAAAATTTAACTTTTGATTAATTAATAATGCATATCTGTAAAAAGAAATCATTTGCTTTAACAATTTGGTGCATGACAAAAACTGACTATATTTTGTTCCAAAATAAATCTACAAAATATCAGTCGGAAATAATACAATAGCGAAAAAATAAAACATCTCATTCATTTCAAATATTGATAAATAATTCTACTTAAAAATTATTTAATTTCAACTTCGCATTATTTTCCTATGCTTTATACATAGTGATTTAAAAATCAGACTTAATTAAAATGCTGTAGTTATCAAATGAATAGATAGAATCTCTACTAACAATAAAAACGAATGTGTACTTCTGCTCTACTGTACAAATCGTTACATATACAAGTACAGGATTTATTCAAATGTTTAAATGAGAGTATTCAAATCGTAAACGATTTTTATGACATAAAACTGTCCATTCGCTAGCTACGATTGTGCTGATTGGCTGAAATTTCTTGCGTGGCAAGATATCATCAGATTTGAATTACAAACAAAATATCATCAGATTTGAACTACAAATAATGCATGAGCAATTATATAGAATATAATATATAGATATACAATAGAATATTTTTATATATTTTTGCGGTGCAGGATAATAGTTTTCTAATGATGCCATCGCTGGACATAAGTGTGTAATAATCGCAAATTAGCTTTGCATAAAATTTTAAGTTTATGTAAAATGGAAACACCTTCAACTAAGACGCTGATTCTAGAGTTTTTGCAAATAATTTGTGAGGCGCTACACTTATAAAAATGAGAACAACAAAAATGGCCATTGAAATGTAACTGAAAATTGATATTAAACTGTAAATAATTAAAAGTATTGTCTCACAAGACTAGCAAATATGTGTTTATATAACTAAAACTGCCAGCCAGAGGAAATATTACATCAAAACGGAAGAAAGAAACTTAAAAAATTCAGAATTGAGTGAATGCGACAGTCACAGTAGAATCGAATAGGAAATTTGAAAACGATGCTAGGTTTCTTGTTTTTAGGTGATTATCTAAAATTGGACTGATATCTGGCTGATTTTTCTAAATCAGGTACAAGTTAATGATGATACTCGACGGTATTTGATATTTTTTGATGCTTTTGTAGCTGATACAGGAAGTTTCTGATTCTTTTCCTGTCCGAATAAAACCTGGGCTCGACTGACATTGGTTCCAGAAATTGGGCCGAGACTAGTAACTGATACTGATACAAATACAATTTCAAGTGGAAATTCCATTTCATTTAAAGAACTATTGATTGTGATATGCCGACTGGTCTTGCTTTGACAGTGATTGATGGAAGTATGAGAAGAGGAAAGAAAATACTTAGTTGATATAGCTAACATGAGACAAGATGGAGAATTGTTAAGTGAAAATTTCACCAATGCAGGGGTAAACAGCAATAAAAATTAGGGATGAAATATATGTATTTAAAAAAATATCATGCATGTTAATGGCACCGCCAAAACAGAGATTCGAAAGACGGTTACATTGATTTCAATCGTTGTATCATACTGATATAATATCATTTGACAGAAAACGAATGAGGTCGAAGAGATTATCGATCGAGTTCAAAACTCAATACCTTGTACTTGATGTAATGAGATTGCATTAGTTTTGTGTACCTGATACTTTTGCGCGTCTGATGCAAAGAATCCGGCTAATACACTTTCATCCAACTCAATTATCATCTACAGATCATGTGCATATATCGTTCATTTCATACAATTTGAACTGTATGTGTGCCATTTCAGCTGATAAAAATCCTTGACAGATATGGCTGACTTGTGGTTTTGCATCATCTCTAACCATCACACTGCTCTGTGTAACCATTATAACAGAATATATTGATGATTAAACTGCATATCAGTATCAGGCATTCGTTATTAGGATTTCATCTCAACGCTTTCTATGGTACGGACTATGAAGTCTATGGTACGGACTCTAGCTGACCTTAACCCATATTTTAATTAAATATAAAAGAAAACTGTGAAATATAACTTCTGAAGTTATTTTTGCAAGGTTTCTCACTCTTCCATCTCCATAAAAGGCAAAAAATTATCTTTTCAGTAAGACAAATTTAGTTATCATACAATTTTTGCCTTAATTTAAATTGAGACTCTTTCGTGTCATTTAACTGAAAAAGATGAGGATGAAGTCTTTTTTTTTGTCATGAAACCAGAAATTATTAATTGAATTGTTTACAATTTAACCTCCAAATTTAACCTAATTTTGAAAAGCATTATCTAAGATAAAACTTTAAGTGAAATAAACAGCTACCAAATTTCCCGACTTTCCTAGTCAAAAATACAGATAATAAAAAACGATAAATCTGCTTAAAGAAACAGCTCTCCTGAAACCCAAAAGGAAATAAGCATTATTATTTTAAGCTTATTATTGATTTAGTTTTAGTTCTTTTAGTGGCAACAATTTATGGTATTGTAATTTTATATTATAACATATAGTATACCATGTTTTTGTCTTAAACATTTTTACTCCTGATATATATTTAATACGATTATTAAAATACAAACAAAATATATCCCGAGAACAATTAACTTCTATTCTAAAACTAATCTTTTTTCGATGATTTTATAGAATCACTTTTTCAGATGCAAACAAATTTGCATACTCTTTAACTATTTCTCCTTATTTCTATTTTAGGTGCTTTTCTAAATACAAAAAAAATACTAACTATCATGCGGATAAACTGATTTTTTAAGCTTTATTTTTTTACTGATACAGAATTATCTAGTCGGAATTCAAATGAGTTTGTATGCAATGCAATCATTTCACCTTCTTTCTTTTCCAGTTGTTTTTAAACACAAAAAATACTGTTAATAAGTTTTTTTCCTTGACTTAAACAGACTTAGACTTTTCCTTGACTTAAATCAGAGATACAGTATGAAAAATTAATTATCTATATTAATTGTGTTAATGAATCCATTTAAGATTGCATGAAAGTCCATGAAAATAAAATTTGCAGGTATATTTAAGACAAAGTCAAGACATTTATTTTACTTGATATGTATCTCCCACCGGGAGACAACTAAAAATGACAATGAGAAACTAAAAATGAAGGTTGGTTCTCGTCACCCGATGGGTACAGAAAGAATGGGAGTCAATTACCTCCAACCGATGAAGGGACGAGTTGTACCGTGGTTGTTGATGGCCCTTAAGTGTGAATCTTATTTCCCCCTAATACCGTCCGGTCAGCCAGATTAAATCCATGTGCATTAGTGGCGAGTCGATACTGGATATATATTTTTATGAAACTTTCAATTATGCTAGTATATGATTCAGATTCTAGATTCTAGTTATGTTTCAATTTTTCTTTATATCTATTGATTGCAAATCAAAATTGGAAGAACTTTCATAATATCGCTTAGAATGACTTCTACAGAAGCCTAGCTTTACTTAAAAAGCAATACAAAAATAAATCTTTTAAAATTCTAAGAACTTGTAGTCAGGACATAGTTTTGAAGAATATGAATTTACCATACATAAACACGAGTATTTCATATTTTGTGTTTTCTTTGAAATCAACTCATGAGGTTATGACAATCTTTTCGCACATGTTAAGTGTAGAAAACTATCTGAATCGAATTTGCTCACTAAATAATATACTACGTTATTTTTATTTCTAAAACAGAATCGCAGAATGTATATCAGAAAATTAAAATTGAATAAATAAAAATGAAACTGTAAAAAATAGCTAAATATCTCTTTTAATAATAAGCAGAATGTGTATCTATAATTGCATTTGTTTGTTTCTCTCTCTCTCTCTCTCTCTCTCTGTGTGTGTGTGTGTGTGTGTGTGTGTGTGTGTGTGTGTGTGTGTGTACGAGTGTGTGGTAAGTTGATATGATAAATATTTATATCGTGAGTTGATCTGATCAACCATAAAATGAAATTATTAAATTTTTCGTGTGTGTGCGCGCGCGTGTGTGTGTGTGTGTGTGTGTTTGTGTGTGTTAGAATGCCATAATCCAAACTATTGGACTTAGAATTATCAAATTTGGCACACAAATTATTTATAGAGAGAGAATGTACATCTCAGAATATTTCCACTTGAAATTTTAGCTAGAACATTTTTTAATTAAAATGAAGTTAGATTTTGGCCTTTTTCCGACGATAATCTGTGTGTAATTACGATACAGTAAAAGGAGACGTGCATCTTAAAATAGATTATCCAAACACTTGAGCGTTTGTTGGAAATATGAAGTCATTAGACTCAACTCTATTATTAAGATTTATGCACACAATAAACAGAACATTTGCAAGACAATAAAATTAAAAAGGCCTTAATGTCTTTCCTAACTAATATTCTCAGCGAACCAGCTGGTCACCAAAGATGGCAAGCAAGTAATAAAATGAATGTAATTTCATTTATTCTGAATGAAAGCACAAGGTCGTAACCATAACCAATTATTCATCTTTTTTTTCCTCCTTACTTTTTGGTAATATATTTTAATCCAGTCGATGTTATCGTATTTCTTTTTAAAAATCTATTTATTGAGGAAAACAATGTTAATCAATCTTAAAAGTAATTTATTGACAATATTCCATGTGGTTTCCTATGTCATGTGTTTCTATTTAAATATGAAATTGCTTTAGAATCATAGCCTTAATGCAAACATATTTAAAAAGACATGATTTTGATTTATTTTTTTTTACATCAGGAAACTTATCAGAATTTTAATTTGGATTTAATACTATAAAACGCTTCACATATTACATAGATATTTAAATAGAAATTAAATGCAATCAATATTACATTAATATAACTGTCAATGTTAAAGAAAATACTGCTGGAAGTTTGATCTTTTAAATATTTCTCGAGATTGTTACAGAAACACTAACTGTATTAGAAGTGAAATTTTCAAATGTAACTGTATCACAAGTGAAATTTTTCACATGTGACTTTTTTTTCCTATTTATCAGTAAAATCCGTATATATAGAAATCGAAAATTCTTGCCATTTTAAAATTTAACGTGTGTTTATGATTTTAACAGTCAAAACTTTTTGAAAGTTCTGAAGAAGAAAAAAATATATATTTCAACTATTTCCAAAGATTTCATTTCCAAGAAAGATCGAAAACTTGGGAACAGATCATTCACATCTTAAAAGGAAGGAAAAAAATATCATTCTTCTGGATTCCTTTTTAAAAATGCATAAGACGAAGGGATAAAATCTATTAAAATATGTAAGAAGAATTTTTGGCTTTCATTTTAGTGGTAAAGAAAGATTGAAAAATAAAGGAAAAATGTCAACCACATGCAAGGACAGGAAAAGATGCTATGTTTGTATCAAATATGAATAATATTTAATATTTGAAAAGATAAAAGTTTGAAAAACACTTATAATAATGAAACACAGAAGCCTTTAAAAAACTGAAGCATCCTCGCCGTGCTATTCATTAAATCATTACATTTAATGCGACCGCTTTTCAAAGCTTACTTTTAAGGCTGTAATATCATTCTAAGATTAAAAATAATCCACAATTCAAAGATTTTGTAAAAGGGATTTTGTGGAAAAAAAATTAATCAAAAATGCTTAAAAGGCATGATAGAAAAATGTCACGTACTTAGCAAATCGAATTTATAATTTGAAATAATTTCTTACTATGTTCATCTAGTTTCAGAACATATTTTATTATGAAAGAATTACTATTGCATAAAATCTATAAATTGATGTCTCTTTCAAAGCAAGACTATGAATTTTTGCTATAATTTATGCAAATGAATAAATGCAAATAATAAACATCCCCTTTCCCCGTCATTGACTTCATCGTTGCACTTCTTCGGAACTTGAGAATTGTTGCTATTGAAGAAAAGTCAGATGGAACAAAGAATGGATCTAGAGAAATAAATGGGCATGGAAATATAGAAATATGATGTTTTAATTGGGTATTTGACTCAAAAGAAAACATGTGAAACTGCGTAGGAAAAAACCTTATCAGGCTTTTTTGGACATTTTCAGAATATTCGGCGTAGGCCAGGTTCCTAGACGATCCAATCAGCATCCTGTAAGAATACCTGTATTACTTTTTTTCTAGCCATAAAAGTAGCATAGTAAGAAAGTGATACTATAGATGCATAATTATTCTTTCCTAATTCTAAGGAAAATTGCGAAATTCCTTTATATTTAAAAAAATAATTCTAACTTTTTTTCGACATAGTAGTAATTATTTGAAATGTTTTTTTAATTATTACTAATCATTAATGGCTATTAGTTTGTTCATTTGGAATATTATAGTAAATCTGTATTTAATTTCATGCAAACCTCATGTACATGTCTTGGTATTCTGGATTCCTTTAACAAAATATTTTCAAGTAAAAAATTGTGAACGGTATTAAAAGCATGTAAGGTTAGCTTTTATATAAATGTATGATGACACCTTTTTATTACATATGAAACCTATGACTTCATAGTACCATTAAAAAGTTAAGTGTCTCGGCAATATATTTCATATTGCACATTGTCTTTCCGATTCGAAAATAATTTACTTTCTAATTTCTCATGTAAATAGTCCAAATAAAAAGCGAATATTTAAATTTCAACAGTGGAAGAGCATGGTGAAAGCAAATATTTGAAGAAACAATAGCAACAATTTATATTTTACTGCAACAATGAAATCTGTTGATGAAAACTATTTATTTATTTAAAATAAGCACACTGCAGAGATTGACTCCATTTAAAGAGTGCATTAATCAAAAACACATAAAGTAAATTAAAATACGCACAGCAAAGAATAAAGAATTACAAAGTTCTTAATCCTATATAAATAAAATTGCAAATAGCTAGCAAGTATCAAAAAGTAGAACACTCTCAAGCATAATACAACATAGAAACATGAGTACACACAAATATTACAACATGTACATTAAGAAATGTGTGTTCTTGTTTTTAATGGCACTTGTCCTAGACAAGTCCACTGATTTTAAGAAATCATTTATGGATTAAGCCAAGAATACGTCTCTTGTCTTCACATTAGCGCCATCTAGAGCCAAGAGTAG
This sequence comes from Argiope aurantia, assembly GCA_026543865.1. Taxonomy (NCBI): domain Eukaryota; kingdom Metazoa; phylum Arthropoda; class Arachnida; order Araneae; family Araneidae; genus Argiope; species Argiope aurantia. The sequence goes on from JAPMOR010100858.1 coordinate 159,057, forward strand.
GACTTAGCTACACACACGTCACAAACCTTTTTACGGGGCGGTCTTCATTCATTCAACCACAGACCGTAATTTAGACCTGAATCAGAGAACGATTACCCCTAATCCAGTACCCCCAGTGGTATTGTTTCTACTTGGATGACTTTGTGGTCATGACAGATTTATACGTGCGTCAGCCACCACACACGCTGGGAGTCTTCGGCCGGCGGGGTTCGAACTTGTAACCCAAGGGACGCGCATCCAACGCCCTACAACCAGGCTATCTGGTCTAAGAAATGCGTAATCGAGTATTAAAAAAATAATAAGAAAATCAATAAGAAAGTAAAGTTATGTAGCTGAAAATTGAGAACAAGTCGCTTTAAAAAAGGCTAGGTGCCATATGATGATTTTATGCAAATTATTACTTCTAAATATTGCAAAAATTTCCACAAAATTTGCATAATATCTAAATTGGCATAATTTAATGTGTGTGTGTGTGTGTGTGTGTGTGTGTGTGTGTGTGTGTGTGTGTGGGTGTGTGTGTGTGTGTGTGTGTGTGTGTGTGTGTGTGTGTGTGTGTGTGTGTGTAAGCATTATTTTTGAAACATTCGATTTTTTAACTTTGTTTTATTTCCGTCCCGGGAGTCATGATTTTTTGAAAAAACAGACCGACACAACACTAAATGAGGAAAAGATGATGAAAATTTTATCCTTGTGAATATATACTGTGAGATTCTAATAGGGATTTCTAACACGTGTCAATCACATGTAAGGGAATCATAGGGATCTTTAGAAAAATTTGTGTAAGTCAGCAATATTTTATCCCTTCCCTCGGAGTGTGGGAACCGCTGACTAAAGCATTTTCACAGAGCTTTTGTTGCATTAATTGAATATAAAAAGTGGAATGGGATCAAGAAATAAGAGAATATTTTAGAATGAAGTTAATATGAGCTAATTTAAGACAAAACTTTGAAAATTAATTAAGTTTAAATTAGATTTTAAAATATCATTACACACACACTCATATATAGAAATTTTCAAAGTGTAAAACTAAAAATAGAATGAAATTTGATTAATAAGGAGAAAATACCAAAGTCTCGTTTAAATTGTCATTAAAATTTCAAAAAAAATTCTCTCCAGGGTCCACATTTCCTTTTTTTTAAAGTATATCTATGTAACGTTTAGTATCCGTAGAACAAATAGTTGGTCTGCGGAGTGCGAACACATGCTATCACTCACCATTTATGTAATATTATTATTTTTAAAGTTTTTTAAAATTATTGCATTATATCCCTTTATTCTTGGACTTATTAAATACTCAAATTATTGTTTAGTTATGTTTAGTCATAAACTTTTTTTGTAACTTTGTTTAGTGTTAGTCAACAGTTTAAAACGAGAAGAAGAATTAAAATGTTGATTTCAATTTTTTTTTATTATTATAATTTTTTTCCAATTTTTTTCATGAGGGAAAAAAAAGTGAAAATGAAGAAAAATAGGTTTTCATAAAAAATAAAAAAAGTGAAAACTGAATACACTATACGAACCTTATTTTTATAATTTTTTTTTAATGAAAAGCAATTCTGTTTAAAGTTAGTAGTTTCAGAAGTTTTAGCTGTAGATGTGGCATTCCTAGACAAAATCTATTCTGAACAACAAAATAAGAATCACTGCTGCAGTGCCTTTTCACGAATGTCGAACATGATTAGTCAAAGTTGAAACCAGAATCTTTCGCTTTTGTTGTAAATATTTTGAAAAGAACATTATCTCAGGGTTTCTTATAAAATATTTGTTTGTCTGCAATTCACAATAAGGGTTTTGTGTACAAGGAAAAACTGGATGGAACTTGTTGTTGAAGATAAATTATAAAACTCTCAACTCAAAGATCACGAACATTTTCGATGGAATGGATTTTGATCGATTGAGGATATCAAAATGGAATGTTTTTCAAAAAAGTAATTCTAACATTCAACTGAATAGGAAAACATTTCTATAGTCAACATTTCTTCATCAGTATAATATCAGGATTTAAAATAAAGCAATTTTTAAGAAATATTGAAATATGTCAAATATCTAAACAATACTTGTTGCAGTTTCACCAGCAATAAAATCAAAGCAGCTCTAGCATAGTGGTGCGCCAATTGATGCTTAAATACTTTATAAATTAGAATCTAATGCATATGTGTTATTCAAAAATATACATTAAAACAATATATGCATTAAGTATATAGTTTCTCAAAATGTTCTGCAGTTCCTGAGCTAGAGAATAAGTAATCTATTTATTCAGAAATTTGTAGTTGGTTTGGGCTTCACAGTATGAAAAAATTCGTAACTTTCGTGTTATTTATCAATCGAATCCCAATATTTAAAAGTGGGTAGAAATACAGCTTATGTTTTAATTCAGGAATTAGATAATAAATTTATTAAGCTACTTGCAAAATTTTCAGCAAATCATTTAATAAACCTCTAAACTAGAAGATTTTTGCTTCATACATCTTTTTAGCCAAAAAAAACCCTTTTCTCCAATTTTCAGAAAACAAAATCTAGTATGGAAATCTAAATTTGATACACATTTTAATTTAATTATATTTTTCCAAGAGTTTAGAAAAAAAAATGTTGTATAATAATATTTTAAAAATTAAAATATTAAACAAGATTATTTTCAAAATTTAAAATATTATTAATTTAAAATAAATGCATTGGTCTACAATTATCAAACGGAAGCATAATGAATTCAATTTATCTAAGTTTCTTGAGACTTCGACTCTTTTTTTCCTTAAGCATTGTTGAAAGGAAAAATCCGTTTTAGACTGACAACAACAATACGTAGAATCCTTACAAGAGAGAAAAAAAATTTCAATTTTGACTTTGATAATTTTTTTAGGATTTTTTTCCCTTCATTTTTGAGCAAAGTAATTTCACTTTTTCAATCTAGTGGATTAGAGTCGGGGCGGTTAAACTCGGTGGATACCTCTTTCAACTCTGAATCGATGTGATAGAATTTCGGAATTAACTCAGATGGCTTTACCAGTAAATTTTTTTTTCACTTTCCTATTTAAAAAAATGAAAGAAGAAGGAATGTAGAAATCACCTAAATATTTAACTTCTTGATTTTTGGCATATTTCTGAATCTGAAAAATCATTTTTATTTTGTAAGCGAATTTCTATAGCAAGAGAAAATGTAAAGAAAACGTTTCTTCAAAAGATTCGTTTTCGACATTTGTAAGTATTTCCAAGTTATATATCCATCTAGGTTCAGTTCTGTAATTGCGCGAAACATTTTTTACTTTCTCGCATACGTAGTATAGTAAATGTATAGTGATCAGTAAGAAAATTCGAACTCAGTATTTTAACGAATCCCCACATTTTAGACCTCCCCGAGTCCTAAAAGCGCAAGTACTTAAATATATCAAATTAGGTATTTTGTGTCTACAAATTTAGTTTTGTGTAAAACCTTTGTTTCAATTGATTGAATAAAGCATAAATTCGATTTTCGAATGCCTTTAACTGCAAGCTAGAAATTTAGTGCCGAAAAGTTCGTCAAGGATGATATGATAGATTAAGCGAAAATGCTAAATTCAAGCCAAAGGTTATTATTTTGTAAATATTGTACTCCAATGCCATGCAAGGCGTTCACTGGCATGACAAATTTATTAGAGAGTATGCGAGAAAGTTTAGGGGAGATCACCCCTCTGGTTTATAGAGCATATATGCCTGTTTGTTGATGTGAATATGAGCATAATAATTCAAAGCCTTAACTTGTTATAAAGGTTAAACTTTGAAATATAGATTTATAACAAATTTTGGATCAAGCCCATTTCAGAGCTTCTTTCTAACTGTCTATATATCCTTCCACGTGTAAACATGGTAAATCAGTATTGCAAATTGCCAGATAAATATAATTGACTCAGTTTGTGGTCTTTAGACTGAAAATAACAAAATTGAACTCATAGACAATTGCAGAGAAGTTTTGGATTTGATCCAAAATTCTGAACTTCTATGCAAAGTATCAATCCTGCGGAATTTTGGATCAAATCTGTCAATGAAAGAATATTTTTCTGAAATCAATACTCAATCTATTTTCATAATTGCAATATGAAACATTTTTAAAAAACCTTTGGGAGACTACTATCTAAAGCTTTCTAGCTTTAATTCTAATCAAGAAGCTATATATTCCTCGCCACCTCTCCATGTCTATGTAATTCCGCGAATACACTTGCAGAGTATTCGTGGCATACTCTGCAAGTGTATGAATATAATTAGTGTATGAATATAATACTTGCAGAGATATTTGAGATGAATCTAGGATTTTTACTGGATATATCCTGCGAATATGTAGTATGGATCTTTTATTTTCGGCGGACTGAATCCAAAATTCGACACGGAATGTGTATCAGGGTCTTTGAAAAGGTTAACAGATTTTTAAAAAAAGCATGGAAGTAGTTATAAAATAAGCATTGTTATTTATTTATTTTTGTTATTTTTCATATACTTTCAAGACTGTTTTCTTTGAATAATAATTTTCTAAATAAATAATGAAAAGAGATAAAATTAAACGATAAAAAAAATCCAATATTCACTTTAATAGAAAAGGAAAGTTTAGAATACTACAACGAATCTGTAATATTGTGTCTTTACGCATTTAGTCCTAGCGTTAAAAAGAAAGATTTGATCTTAATAGATATAGAATGAATGCCAGCTCAATGATTCAAGGACTTCTCAACAAATTTAGTGACAAAAGGAAAATTCTATTTGGATCTATCTCTATTAGGAGCCGAGATTTGGAGACTCTTCTTTAAAATTAGGAGTTCTGTTGGAAGATTACATAAACGGAGGTGTTCACACTAACATTAACTTTCACTCTTCTAAATATCGATCGTGGAGTGAGCTCTCTAGCTGCAGTCTGAGAATTATTCTGCTTTTACTGATTTTAATACCTATTTGCTGTTCGCGTGCTTGTTGTTGATTTCTGCAGGTGTTCTCTTTGTGCACGATTTAGCCATGTTTTGATGCCTGTGTGTCGTGTTTTCTTGTGAAATAAAATGTCGTTAGGGTCACTTTTGCTGCTATATATCCTATGCTTTTTTCATTTAAGATTCAAAGTATTACTGTCTGTGATCAAGCTAATTAGGTTCTCCTTTCTACTGAAAGATTTTCATAAAAATGTATTTATTAATAGCAATCAAGATCGATTGATTGTACAGCTTCTATGTAAAATTATTTGTCATCGTAGATTGTATAAGACTTTCTTTTGCATCAGAATATAAGATAATTGTAATTATTTAAATTTAATCTTAAATCAGAACTGATTTAACAAATTTTGAATGCTTTTTTGATAAATAATTATCTTCAATTTATGTTTTTGACATTTATTTGATATATTATGCCATTTGAGATGTGGAGAGATCGAGCGAAAATATTTTTAATAGGTGAATTTTACTTCAGTTTTCATCAACCCACATTTTTAAAAAATCATGATTATTTAAATGTTTTATTGAAAATAACTTATAAATGCAAACATTTGCAAAACTGCGTTTAATTCATATTTTAGAAGAAAACTAAAATTCAGGGACAGCGATCATCTGTTGATAGGCCTACTGGAACTAAACTCAGTTTAGAGGCAACAAAAAAAATGAGCTTCAAATAACTTCAATCGGCATTTTTCAAATTGAAGTATCAAATGAGCAGTGTTTAAACATTCAAAATTCATGGTAGTCTTTGAAGTAGCGTAAACAGACATGTAATGGAAGCAATAATAAAGTAACTATGAACCTTTTGTGCTCGAGATTTCCTGACATTTTCGCGTTTGTCACTTATGTTTATCATTTTTAGTTCTCAATATTAAAGCTAAGTTCCCATTAAATATTATAAGCAAAAGGTAAGAGCACAACTTTATTTAATAAAGTATTTAAATATGTATTTTCAATGCTGATTTCACAAATATATTACATTCTATTATCTTGCAGAAAAGCAAGGCACATCTGGACTAAAAGGTTTCTCTTATGCGACATTTTTAATAAATTAAATGCTTTCACCCTTTGACATGCATATTAAGGATATGAGTAATACTGTTTCGGACATTTTAACACATTCTAAATATTTACAAAAATACAGAACATTTACCTAACTTATGAATATTCAATTTTTATGGAAATCTCCCTTGAGCTTTTGGGATTCCATGTAAACCACTCTATATTTTGAATACGTGGCGATGTTCTTGATTTTGAAGCTGTCTTTGGTGTTTTAATTTAAATAAATTAAGAATCAATGAGATTCATAAAGTAACATGGATTTGTATTATCGTCAATAAGGAATTGTTCTGACAGATTATTTTTCAATTGTTTCTCAAATGCAATGCACAGCAAAAAAAATAGAATAAGGTTTATAAAAGAAATAATTAATTTTTTTTAAGATAAATATTTTTATTTTCTCTTAGAGGAACTGTACAAGGATAAAGTATTGTAATCATCAAAAATTTTCGAATTCAAGATTTAAAAAAATTTTCTTGTTTTAGACATACCGGAATCCAAAAAAAATATTTTACAATTATCGTTAATGTTCTAGAAATACGATTATTCAAAACAAGCAACAAACTAGAACACAAACACACAGAATACAAATGCGAAATTACACTTAATTTACTCTATCAAATTTGGACGTAACTCGGCTACCAAACCTCTGTCTGCCTGTCCATTCATGTATATTGTAACTCAAAATTTTAGTTAATATTCATGTTTTAGATATATTTGAGGGCAAAAAATCACTTTTATAATTATCGATATTGATCTAGAAGCACAATGATTTAACGATATTTGAATTTAAAAAAACTATTATAATTATTGTTATTGCTCTAGAAGCACGATAATTCAAAACAAGTAGCAAACTAGACAAATCGAATGCAAATGCGATTTTTATGCTAAAATTCTTCTGTATTAAATTTGAACGAAATCCATCTGTGAAAACTCTGTTTGTTCATCAATGTGCATGGTAATTCAAAATTTTGATTAATCTTCATGTTTTAGACATATTTGAGGTCAAAAAATTACTTTTATAAATCGTGATTGATCTAGAAGCATGGTGATTTATAATACTTGAATACAAAAACTGTATTTTATAATTATCGCTATTCGTCTAAAAGCGCGATAATCCAAAATAAGAAGCAAATTAGACAAACAGAATACAAATGCGATATTTGCACTAAAATTGTACTCTATCTGGACGAAGCTCATTTACGAAAACTCTATCTGTGTGTCCATCCATCTGCATAGTAACTCAAGCTTTCAATGAATCTTCTCATTTTACACAAATTTGAATCCAAAACATTTATTTTATAATTATCGCTATTGATTTAGAAGCATGAAAATTCAAAACAAGCAACAAACTAGACAAATAGAATTCAGAAATGATATTTACACTATATTTGTACTCTATCAAGTTTGGAAGTAACTCAACAACACATAGAGCTAGATAGACGAAATTCTGCTCTTAGTTTTATTGGGCGAGATTTTTCAAAGTGTTGACATTTTTGTCAAAGTGTCTATTCGAACTCAGGTAAATATAATAATTGAAAATATAACTAGCGAAATAGGTGAATACTGTTATATTCTGTCTACATTATGCTCTTTTGACACCATAATTATTTAGTTCAGGGAATATGAAATTGACAAATTTTCCATATTAGAAATAAAGTTTTGCTTACCCAGAGGATACAGAAATTATGGTATTGCCTGAGTAATGAACACATTATATATACCGGCTCGTACTTCCCTTTGAAAAGCCTAGGGAGGGAGAGAGGGTTATTTCTTCGTGACTACACCAAAATTGTAGAACTTTGTCAAATTTTGAACATGTGAGCATGATAACAAGCAAAATTAGCGTGATTTGCCTTGAGAGTTTTAAAAAATACAGATCTATACTTAATTTAAAAAATCAATCAGTCAAAAGAATGAAGTCCAAATCAATTGAGCGAATAGCGCTCCCGCTAGCTTTTAAACGGTAGAAAAGAAAAACAATCCATTCCCAAAAGCTATTGGAAAGTTTATAGAATGTTATAGCAGCAATTATTCAAGAAATTCTCTAATTGGGAATAGTTTCGTCAGTTTTTTATTTTTTTTTATTACCAGTCATCTTTTTAAACAAAATTGAAATTAGTGAAATCAAACTCAATTATACACAATAGAAAATTCTTGTAAAAAATTCTGTCAATCAATGCTGTTAACAAAAGTTTCTATATTTAAAACAAAAACACTTTTACAGGAAAGCTTTTCAGTGAAGATTCTGAAAATAAGAATAGCAGAATATATGATTCAATATATATACTTAATACTTAAAAAAATTATCAAAATATTTCTTACTTTTAAATAGCAATAATATAATACAAGCTATCTTTTGTATCTTTCATTGTGCATGACCATAGTAGTCAATCTTTGAAAGTTTTCAAACGTCCGTCCACCGAAACTGCGGAGTATGTCCAAAATGCCTGGATATAACTGCGAAATTTTCCCCCTTTACGTTAAGTATGATTGATTGAATACCAAGACATGTGCTTTGTGTGTTAAATACTTTCACCTCAGTGAGTTTTGAAGCTTTTTGAAAACTCTCAAAAAATATCTAAGCATTCATTTGCTTAGTAGCCATGTTAAGCGAGACCCTTTTTTTGAATATCAAACTCTTAAGATCATGGATTGCCTTATTGCTTTCTAGAAGGCCAGGGATTACATATCTTTCAAAGAAAAAATTGGAAGTTTCAATTCTCTGAGATACCTGAATTCGAACGACCTTAAGAATGAGAGGTTAAAGCACAAGTTCTAATGAATATGTTTCAAGTGCTTCTGAAATTGCATTATGAACAATTTTAGAGTAAATATTAACATCAAAATTCAAAATAGAAATTTACATTTAATAATAGAATTTTTTCGAATATTTGAAAAGCAATTCATTTGCAAAAAGAAGAATTATTTTTTAAATGCAAGAAGCTGCAAACTCATTTTTAAAAAATCTTTGAAAATCATAAAACTTTTGCTTAAATATTTTCATATTATTGGTCCATCATAAATATATAAATGGCTTTCACAAAAAGAATAATTATTTTTTAAATGCAAGAAACTGAAAACTCATTTTTTAAAAATCTTTAAAAGTTATAAAAATCTTACTTAAATATTTCACAAATTTTGATCAATCACAAATGTATACAGTGGCTGAAACAACTGAGAGTACACCTTACTTTTGCTTGATAAACTTACCCCAAACACACTGCACATAACATCAAAATATGGTGTCTTTTTCATAATAAACAACTATTACACACACCACCACAGTACCTGAACATCGATATGTATGGGGCATAGTCGAAATAGTAGTTCAAAAACACAAAATTAGAAACAAATCCCATTTAAATCCCAGATACCACCAAAAATTGTCGAATCAATACCACGACATTTAGAGGCCAATATAAAAGCCAAAAGACATGCAACTAGATGTTGCCACTTTCTTTCTATGCGAGATATTACAAAACTTTTATTGGTATATTCTCAATTTTTTGAGGCAAAAATATGAGTATGTTTATTTAAAATGCTTCTGACACATTTCAGTTTAGAAGTTTTCCGTTGATTACTCTTTATTCTTACTTTAAATTAAACCATTTGTTATGGGTAAAAATAAAAAACATGTTTGCAATTCTAGATAACGTGCTATTTATATTGAAAATCATAAAAGTAAGGTGTGCTCTCAATTGTTTGAGCCACTTTTCACATGTGGAAACAAAGTCACGGTTTTCAAAACTTTATCACTAATCTGCCAAAGTTTTGTTCCCAGTCGTTTCGTAAAGAGTGACTATTAAATATTAAACCGAGCTAAAATGAAAAAAAATATGATTTAGCCACTTTAAATTTTTAAAGACTGATTTATTAATTGCACTTATTGACATCTTTAGTATGAACCAAGATAACGTAATAATATTTAGGCCATTCTGATTTGATTTCATTGTGTTTCAAAAAATATCTTTGTACTTATTCTAATGTTTAGTCAAACCACTTTCCGGAATGATGGCGAAACATAGATCAGCTTTTACTTCAAACTTAATTCACGTCCACGCATACATACTAAATGTACCTTTAGTGTCAAATTCTGAAATCTGTTCTGCTTCTTTGATTTCCAATTCCTATATCTAATATTAGGCGTCATACAGTTTGTATTTGATGGCAGATAATAGATCCATTTACTTTTATTTAATGATTATGACATCAGATTGATTACGATTATTTGTATTTCATAAAATAAATTTTTGATGTTCTTATTTGCAATTCGAAATAGAATTACGAGTAATTTAGAACACATTAAGAAACAATAATAATTGTTACCAAATAACAGAAACGCAGTTAGTTTATAAATGATTTGTACAGACGATTGTTTTGAACAAAAAACTACTTTTTTTTCAAATCGCGTTAAGATAACTGACAAAAGATATTTAAATCATTTCAAAACAAATCATCAAATACATTATGCCAGAATTCTTTATAAATTTCTTCTTTTCTTTACTATGTCTGGTTCTAAAATTTGTTTCAATCTTTTGTATCCTTTTAACAATGAAGGATAATTATGCTAAAAACATTACTGTTCTAATTTCAATAAATGAGATTTAAATAATAGGTTAGTTATATTAATACCGTACTAATTATGCAAAAGTTTCGTTTATACTGCTTTCTTCTCCTAAATTCTAAAATGAAAAATAAATAAAATAAATAAATGGTAGAAATACAATACATTTACGAATCATTAAAATCAGACAATCATTTTAAACAAAAAAAATTATTTCATTTTCAAAAATGCAACATTTAGAAAATTATAAACATATAATTTCATGACAGAATATTAAATGTGTATACAAAAATTCTTCAGAAGTTCTTACATTTCTAATATACAATTTGCACAAAGAATTTATTTATT
>JAPMOR010100876.1:0-13178 GCA_026543865.1 Argiope aurantia
ATTGCAATTACGAAATGGTTGAATTCACATAAACTTATATAAATGTTATATTCACTGGTTTAAAATAATTTCCAGAGTAACGCACCATAGAAGATGAATAATTAATTTCAGAATACAAATAAAAAAAAGAAAATTTGTAATTAAAAATTGCAGGCCGTATGAACTACTTAAACGCTCAACTCTTATACATAGTTTATATTGAATGCAAACAATGTCACTTGAAAGCAACTAAAACAGTTTTTTTTAAGAAGAGAAGATAAAAAAAAGAGTAATACTTGAAAACATGCATTCTAAGAATTTTAAGAATGCTACAGAGGATCTAAATAATCAGAAACAACACATGAAACAAAAATAAGTTTTTCAAAACTCGGGGAGAAATATGTATGACGAAACAAGGTTTAAAATTAAGGAGCTTCATCTGTTCAGCTGAATATTCAATGCTAGAATTTGTCCAAACATGACAAATTTAGGTTTCAGCATCTGAGCAACAGCTCATTGGAATGTATGAACTGCATCAGATTGTTCAATCTTCTTTTCCTACCGGGATTTCAGACGATATATCGAAACCAAGCAATTTTATGAGCATTTGAAAGGTAGGATATGATGAAAGAGTAGAAGGTGACGTTGAGAAGGGACGAATTTTCCAGGCGCAGTTTTTCGACTCAGTCAATCTGAATTTTTCGAAATAGCTCGGAAATGGCCCAGTCGTAAATAAAATTTTGTTCCTACTCTATTGAAATGTTAACGGAGAATTTAAGATAAACAAAGATTTCTTTAGGAATGATGAATTTTATGGTTATGATCTGTAGAAAGATTGGCATGTCCTTTGTAGATTAACCAGCTATTATCTTCTATAATGTTTCGGACAAAAAAAAAATCGATATATGATTTTATTTTATTTTTTAAAAATGCATAAAGTAGTTTTAAAGTTTCTGCAAACTCTATGCATTTTACAAGACTATACAAGCTGAGGAAATTAAAACTATATTTGAAACAAGAAAACCATTTTATTTTATGAAAAAATGCAAACGAATTTTTTTACATATTCTTTCAAACTTGTTACTGCTTTTAAAAATTGGTTTACCTTAACAATTTCAAACTATACTCTGCGGATATAATGTTTTGAAATTTTTCACAAATCTACCTTGATGATATATGGAAGTTGATATTTTAAGAACAATGAATTGATAAATCAATTGTTCATGAATTTTGATTTAATATGAACAGTCTCATCTGTTAATGATTTTGAAAGGAAATTATTACCAGAATCAAATTATTTATATCGATAGATTATAGATTAACAATTAGAACATTAAAAACATCAAAAACTTAGCAACTTTTCACTTAGCAAACTAAATGTTTATTTTTTGAAACTGTTTGAATTAAATTTATTGAACAACACAAACGAGCATTTTGAACAAAATGAATTAATATAAATGGCATTGGCCTTAAACTTCTGAAATCTAAATTCTAAAATAGCTCATTTAGTTTGCTTGAAGTTATATATTCTAATTCAAAATATAAATAAAAAAATTGATTTAAAAAAAATCCCTCAAAATTGCAAATAAGTTCTTCATCTAACAATTTGCTTAAAATTCTCTGCGTAAAAAATAAACTCTCAGCATTCATTTTTATCTGCAGACATTCTGTAAATTCTGTTCCCGTTAATTATAGTTCCTTATTACCTTGCACCATACTTGCCATAAATAAATTTCATTAACTGGGAGAACAATATCGCACAATATGTAACAATGTTCTAAGAGTTTAAAAAAAATAATAATAGAGTAAAATTGTGGAACAGAAATAATAACTCCAGCTTAGTAATTTATTTCATTTTAGATTTTATTCAAAAAAATTAAGAGGAACACTTTTTTATCAAAAGCCGAATATTACATAATATTGTGATAACAACATTGAATAATTGAATTGTACTGCAAATTCTGCATTTATCAAAGGTGGTTAACGTTGTAATGGTACTATAATAACTTATATACTTAATAATAAGATATAATTATTATTTGATTTATTGTTCATTTTTATGTATTTTAGGTGAAGTGTTGATATAACTGGAATGTAATTTTTGGCATCCTGATTTAGATACTTTTACTAAATCAAGATAATAAATAAAAAAATTACTAATTAAAAAAATTAGTTCTGGATACTAATTTAAAAAATTCGATTTTTAATAAAATGCTTTAGTTGAACCGTTTTTTATATAAAATAAAATAAAGTAATGTTAGAAAAGGAAAATAAATTAAATGAAAAATATAATAAGTATAGTAAAAAAAAAAGATCAGGAATTAAAATTTTGCTTCTGAAAAATTCTTCCCAATTCTAAGCAAAAATCGTGCACATTACAAAGGTTTTATTCTGTTTAAGTTATCCATCCGGATTTTTGTGAGAAACATTTGTTTTTATAGAGAACTTTGTTTAATTTTTTCCTTAATGATAAATTTTAGTTTTCATAAACAAAAAAGCGGTAAATAATTTCTGAAATCTATAAAGTTTAATACTCCAGGTATAATGAAAAGTTACCTTACCTACCAGGTATAATGAATTTACCTATTAAATATATGCTATTAAATAATTTTCGTAGTTTCTTCAAACAGCAAATCTTAGTTCCTAGTGTAATCGCTTCTTTGTCTTTAAATCACAGGCTCAATTCGAAACTGTAAAAATGAAATTAATTTAAAAAGAAAATCCAAAATCAGATTAGAAATCCTTGATATTCCTGTCGAGCCAACCTTAAAATTATCATAATCTTGAGGTACTTATTCAACTACCACTTTCCCAAATGAAATGATGCTTCCTCCAGATTGAATGATCCCAGTCCGAATCTTAAAATGAATGAAAAGAAAAAAAATCAAAAGCAACAATGGTTAAGGAATAATAAAGAGATTCGCGGAATTGTTTCATATTTTTTCCATGATAGCCCAGGTGATTAGATTGAATTTTTAGAATATCTGTAATGTTAGAAACTAATTCGATGATCACCAGAATGAATACACTGTACAATACTAGGACCCAAAATGACAAAAATTTTGTATTTAATACTATATTGTACATACTATACTATATTGTAAAACAATATTGTACATTATTAGACTTCCAAATTTTATGATGTAATATAATATATGTTACTTGGATACTATATAATTGAACTTGGAGAAAAGATATTTAGCCTGAATTCCAAGTAGCAATCGAATATAAGCTTGGAATTCCAAAACTGTAAAGTAGCAATCGAATATAAGCTTGGAATTCCAAAACTGTAAAGTAGCAATCGAATATAAGCTTGATTAGTTGTAGTTATATACTGTTTTAATATAGAATGCGCCATATAAGGTAATTATTTTTCATTCGCTCCATCCATAAAGCCCCTAAATAGGTTACTATATTTGAATATAAAATAATGCATTAGATGCCATCGTTCACAATAAATTCCAGTTTTTGACTTTTTTTTAAATGGTATCTAAGCACTGATCTAGGCTTTGTGCTATCTAGAATGAAAAGTCTGTAAAAAAGTAAAAAAAAAATCATTAAAAAATGCGCAAGTAGTTATTATCAAATTATTAGTTTTCCCAGATAAGTTCTCTTGAACTTGAAATTCTTCAAAATGATAGTTTTGTGGATCAAGTGGGGGAGGAAACTCTAAAATAAAGCAACATATGAAATTCTATCTTTCCTCTCATTGTATGAGCATTAAGCAGTGAGCTAAAACATATACGAAATCAATAATGTATGAAATTTGAATTCTTTGGAAAATCAACAAACGGAGTTTATTACTAATTTGACGTTATACAGATGAAGATTCGGCTATTCTGAATTCTTAGGATTAGATCTCAAATAAAACTTTTTTAACTATGCATTTACAGTGATGATTAATTATATGAATTAAAATTATACGTTATTCATCACTTATCCGGTTACTTGATTAATATGGATATTACCTATTTACTAAATTAAAACACACACTTTCAGATATTTATTATTTTATTATCTTACTAGCCGCCTTTGGCGACCAGCCGGTTCGCCAATCTTAATATTCGTTTAATTTTAATAATTAAATATTTTACGCAATTCCTACTTTAATAGATTCTTCATCAAAATATTTTAAAACTTCAAATTTTGATAGTCATATAATTTACTCATAACATTATAAAGGCCTTCAGTCATAACGTAATATGTATCTCTCTAACTTTCTGTTAGCTATCGTAGAATTTATGCTTTAAATTAAAGTAGAAATAATTAATCTGCAATTAATATAATAATATTTTTTTACTGAAACAAAGCATTTTTTTATAATATGATTACTGATAACATAGTCACTGTTGTTTAAACTTTATAGGCACTAAAGAAAATTTATGTTATATCTCAAGAATTTGTCAACCAAATTTTCTGTTTATAATTAAAAATAATTTATTATTCATCTTCAATTCAATCAATTTTTTAGTCAAAATCTTAATAGGTTAATTTTTAGCTCTAAAATTCGTTACAGATGCGAAATAAAGTTTTTTGGAAAAGAAGTTAAATTTTCTTCTTAGCTGCTAAATTAGTTCGTAGACCATTCTAATTTTTCTTTTTAATTAAACTCACCTTTCTGACCTCTTCAGAAACACATTCTCTAGAACAAAGATTTTATAGAACAATTCTAACATGTAGACAAAGTTTGTGTTTTACAAAAAAGAAAAGAAACAAAAACCGAAATAGGCTTGTTCCATTTGTGGGAATATTGTCCGTCGGGAATTGAGGGTAGGATTTCGTTTAATGCTGAGTTGGGTGAAAGAATCGTATGAATTTAAGCTGACCTACTGGGAAAAAGAACGAAAGGATTTAAAATATAATGGATGAAAATAAAGGTAAAAATTTCTGGGAAAACAAAGATAAGCCAGGTTTACCTTTTTAAAGATAAAACTAACTTATAAAAATTATGAAAAAAAGTTGAAAAGCATAACAAAATTCTGTGTTATTGGACAAGTTAAATCTTACTTGGCACATTTTTACTTCTGTTATGTTTACAACATTCACAAAAAAGCTAAGTATTTTGCTCACAGCAGACAAGTGCATTCAATATTTAAGTTATATCTTCATACTAAGAAAATATTGAATGCACTTCTGATCTTTGATACATTAAAGAGGGAAACCAAGTAAATAGCATAAAATAAGGTTTCTTCCTCAAATTTTGAATTGAAATTTTTTTAAAGAGTACTAAAATAATAATATTATCAGAATCGTTAAGACATAGAAACAAGCTTGGAGTTATTTAATGATAATATATACAGTAAATTCCGTAGAATGACGAAAGTAAACATTTCGTTTCTTTTCGGAATGAATATGAAATGTGAGCTAATTTGTGAGAATGCTGCAAGACATTATTTGACATACTTTCTTGTATATGATTCAGGCAGAAGTTAAAATTATTATCAAAATATAAACTTTATTTCATTAACTACGTTTGAATATTTCGATGTTGAGACGTCGATACAAGTTTGAACTCTATTATTTAACTGCAACATGGAAGAATGCAGACCATCCGAAATATCTTTCATGTAGCTTCATAATGGAAAATATGTAATAATAGAAATATGTCATAATGGAAAATGAGTCAATACGTAAAGAAATAATTCTAGTTTATTCTGATCTGCTTTATTAAATGTTGGCTTACATTGTGCATTGCACTGTACATTGAAAGGAATTTGAACTTTCTATAAAAATAATCATTTGTACGAATAAAGTCATTCAAGTAATGGGAAGATAAAATGTATCATTTCTTCGACTGCCTTATTATTTATTCCTATCTTTGGTCATTAAATAGTATAGTATATTTTGTTCCAATGTACGATAGGGAAAAGATAGAAAAATAATGCTTTCAACAAGCTTATAAATTCAGTTAATTTATTTTGAAAAATAATTTATTTCCGTATTAAAAATAAAGTATTTTTGGAAAATGCAAAGGCAGCACATTTCTAATAAAAATATATCGTAGCATCTACCCAAACAGTGAAATGTAAAATTAAATTAAATATTTGTGTTTACCCCTAATTTATATAAACCATATCATATCTTAAATAATTATTTTTAGTAATAATTTCTATCACTTGCATGAGTGAGGTAAATGAATGATTTTATATTAACGAGACAAAAAGCCTTAACTGGGTCTAGCTATGGTAATTCTACTTTTGCATTATTTTAATTGAAAAGGGAACTAAAACTTTATTTCATTCCATATAGTAATGTGATTATTTTTTTTCTTTTTTACGTTATTAAATATTTTTATTTCAATATTCATAAATATCAGAAACTCCATCTCTCTTTTAATTAGATAATTTTCAGTTATTTTATTATCAAATAATTTCAGTACAATTTGCAATCATTTCGTATTTATTACGACGTATGTCTACAAAATGAATTTCAGTTTCTTATGTGAATGAAGTTGAAAATTTTATTATTGATTGAGGATTCATGCTAAAATATTTTTTTTTAAATTCAAAATATTTATATAATTGATGAGCCCCTGGAAGTGGCGCATTTCAATATTTTGATCTATCACATCATCGCTCTGCTTCTATTTTAAGAGCTTTTAACTTTAAATGCTTTATCTGTACCGGTAAAAAATAAATTAAAAAATGTTTTAACTAAAAATACTAGGAATTAGTTGTAAAATGTCAGTCAAACTATATACCCAAATGAGAATAAACTATGTATGTTTTAACCTGGCACGAAAGAAAAAAATGGTCTATTAAAAAATTAAATGTTATTGACCATTGTGCAAGCATCAATAATACCTTTAATATTCATTATCATCAACAAATAAGAAATTTAATAATTGAAAAACGGTATAATTAAAAATATAATACATATGTTTTTTAATTAAAACCATATTAGTATCATTTACAGAAATAAATGAAAGATACGCGATACTATTGATGAAGAGCTTTCAAAAATTTAATACAATAATTTACCTAAAAATATGTAAATATCTAAAAAAAATAAACTCTTCAAGATGTCATGCAAATATTTTAATTAAAATTTAAATTTACATCAAATTAAAATTCATGAAAAAAACAGAGTTTCGATCTTTTCGTATAAATAGTTTATCATAAAATCGAAAAGTCTGACTTAATGGTTTTTTTTTTAGATTAATGATACCGAAGTAAAGCAAATTTATAGTATTTATTTTCTATCAAATACATCGCAAAAAATCAAAATGAAAAACCTTAAAGTTCAATATTTGCCAAAACTGCTGCTGTTAAATTGGATAAATTACGGAGAATAGAGCTTTGGCGCAAAGTTTTATCTCCGAGTGCTTCCAGAATCCGAGCTTACAAATTAGAACTGCCTTTTTATCTCTTTTATTCGCTCCATTCTCCGTCTGTGGGTAACATTTTTCCTAATGGTGCAGGGCGTGGCCTTTAAGAGCATGCTACTGTAGGGTCAACATCGGGAATGACCCTACAAGGAAAACACCCCCATCTCTGAGCTAAAAGAATTAAGCATCGAAAAAAGGAAACCTATCAACCACCCTCTGCTCCACCCTTATCAGAAGAGACCCTCTTCTCGCGTGTTTGGCAACAAAAACTTCTTTGGGGGATAGGGGAGCCAGACAAAAAGAAGAGAAGTCAGATGAGGGAGTGAAAAAAAATTGCGCTGGATAACTGAAACGCAACTTTTTCCTATCGCGTAGAGGCTTCAATTAGGAACGCGATGCTATTAAGTTAAGAAAGAAGGGAACGAAGCTGCTATAAATCAACGGAGCCGGGAGGGGGATCCTCCCTCTCAATGGAAGAAAGCCAATGTTCAGCGATGCTTGAGAATTGAACTGATGCAATTTACCATCTGCTGGATGTTCTACTATGGGGCACGTTCCGTTGAATTTGCATTGCCGGCGAACTCCTGTGGGCATTTGTTGTCAGTTAGCGAGTAACTGATGTGGGTGGGTGGCTGCTGTCCAATCCTGTATTTGAATATAAAATTGGAAGATTTATGGCAGTGTAAAGTTCAGTATACATGCATTTTAAATATTGTTACTGTGTGTATTTAAGTTAAACATTTTGACGTTTATAATCTTATGATTTCTCAATGGGGCAAAACATGTAGTATTTTTTTTTTTTTTTTTGAATAAGACATGCCGAGAAATCTAATCTTTTATACTCCGTATATTTGTCTACAACAGCAGAAGGGCATATTCCGTCTTTCAATTTTTTTTAATTGGCTTTTTGTTTAATTTCTTACAATGTGATATAAATGACGTAAGAATTATGTAATTATCAAAATGATTGGAATTTTTCAAATGAATTTTTAGTGTTTAATATTTCCCCGAATTTAAAATAGGCATGCCATTGTGTCTGTTTACAGAAACGCTAAATCGTAAATGTAACAAATTAGAATAATGCTATTGGATTGTGCCCTATTAAAATAAAATATTGTATAATATTCCAAGATGTTGTTTTACATTTTGATTGTTTTACAAGAGTGCGATATCACAACACGATTAGCGCGCTTGAGCTGTTAGAGTTAGTTAACTGAAAATAGATCTGTATGAAATTAGGGGTAACAACCATTAATGGAAAAATTGTCTATTTATTGCTCCTGTCTATGCGAACATAATAATTCAAAAATGCATCAATGATGAAACTTGGTCTTGAATTTTGTTATCTTATAACCTGTAACAAATTTTAGAACATACGTCAGCAAATTGACTGCAGGTTTGCTTGTCTATTTGTGTCGATTCAAGAGCTTTGCTTGTCTATTTGTGTCGATTCAAGAGCTTTGCTTGTCTATTTGTTTCGATTCAAGAGCTTTGCTTGTCTATTTGTGTCGATTTATGAGATTGGAAAATTCCTACCGGCCGGTAACTTTGGAGGGCACCAAACTTCAAAATTCTTTTTATGTAATTTTCCGGGTAAACTAATACTCCGGTTTCGTTAAAATATACATATACTTTGCTCATATATTCTGTAACTAATTTGTTAAAATTTCAGAACATTATTCCTAGATTTTTAAAAAAAATCTATTACATATCAGCAAACTTATAATTCAACAACTAGGTCAAATGTATTTAAGAGACTGTATTAGAAAAAGACTTTGCGCTTTTTTTAAATTCCGTTTTAATTAAAAAAAATCTACTTCGAAATAACAAAGCCACCTCTCGTAAAAATAGCATTCAATTAAATGTTTCGTTATATCAATTTTTTATTTTTTTATTTTGGGTGTTTCTTAAAAACTGTTATATAGAGATTAAAAATCAAAAATAAAAGTATCGGGTTTTAGAATGAAAAGGATAGGGGTTCAATTCACACTGATTAAAATTATTTTAATAAAGTGAATATGATATTTCATAAATACTTCAAGATAGATGGAGGTATGGGGGGGGGCTCTCGTACAATTATCAGATTAATCTAAATAATTCAACGGGGAGGCTGCATATTTATTTGGGTGTATGTGTTTTTGAATGTAGAAATTCAAAAGTATCCTAAAAGTATTTTGGTTTGTGATTTAAGATCAAAATTGCAAATTTGCATCACAGTTCGGAGTCGGTTAGATAAAAAGGATTAAGTCCAAAATGCATATTTGATCCTTTTCATTATACGGTTAAGCTAAACACCGGATTGTTCATATTAAGTAAGTATCCACATTTATGTTGATTAATACACCATTTGTTACGTTGCTTTTATCTTACGAAGTATGCACTTTGATACCTATTCCATTGCATTATTCTTTCAAAGAAAAATTATGTAACTAAGCATCAATTTTTGCTTTCTAAACTTCCTTAATTTTTCCATGTTTTACAATTTTAAATTGGTAGTTTGAAATAATTCCTCCTGAATATAAATTTGAGCCCATTTGTAATGGAACTTTTCTTTTCCCGCCTTTTATAAGAATATTATTCAAAATCATCACAACATTTTACTGTTTGGCTTCGTGCGACAGATGAAGTTTCACCTTCATTTGCTATAGATATTTCTTTGATGAATGACTCAGATTTAAAGGTTTTAAATGCATGACGATTTCTTTTTAACATCATAATGTTCATAATGATATAATGTATAGGCATACTGTCAAAAAATTGCATCAAGTGACATAGTAAAATAATTCGAAACACTCTACAGGAAATATCCTAGAATTATCTTACTTAGTATGTGCATACTTTTTGGGTAGTAGTTGAAAAATATTATGAAAAGTTCGTTAAATTTTTTAATAAAAATATTTTAATGTTTTATGCAAAAATCTTTAAAGCAGGTTATATTACAGTCTCTGTTAAGAAAATCAGTTCAAAAATGTAAATTCAAAGGAACAATCACACTGTCACTATTTGATAAAACTTTTGAAAGTCGTTGGATATCATTGAATAATAAAATCTATTGAAAAATATATGAAAAAAAATAATTTGAAACAACTATCCTACTTTTTACACATCAAATAAACTGGTGTAATATTTTTTTTAAATTAAAGTAGTATAAAAATTAGTCTGCGAAAGAAAAGCATCAAAATCTAGATTAATTTTCAGTTAAATATAGTTCTTATTAAAATTAATAAGTAGGGTTCGAAGTTCACAGTTATTCGGTGACACTTTTTTCCTGTATGATAGAGCATCGAATCATACAGACATGTAAGCACTTTCTTTTAACAATCATAAAAGAAGTATTGCTTTCTGTTTTTTCTTAAATGTTTTCATTCAAGTTATTCATCCTTTCATAAAGTAATTAAAGGATTTCAAATATTCTCTCATAAGAAAATTTCTTAATTTTTACGGAATACAACTTTAATCTAATAGCTTTTAATTTAATTTATGCAAATATTTCTGTAAATCTCTAATAAATTATGTTATGGACTCCAAGGCTAAGATAATTGTAAAATAAAATTGAAAGCCAAAAATAATTTTAAAAAATTTACAAAAAAAAAGAATATCCTAAGAACTCATTTTGAAATTTTTGACAGTTATACATATTGAAAGAAATTATTTAAAAAATGTAAAATATCAAAATAAATGAACATTACTCAAAAATTCCATGTTTTGCCGCTTTAAATAATTAAAAAAAGATTAAAATCATGATACTTTTACAACGAAACCTTAAAGGAATGTATATGATAATTTAAAGATAGGAAATTCAAAGCACGTACTGACTTGTTCGACAAAAAGAAGTAATTTAATCTATTCAGATTAGCTGACAATTGTAGTTGCCCCATAAACAGAATGTAAACACATAACGTTTTATGTTTATTTTTATCCATATTTAGTTATACTATTACTTCTCATTTAAAACTACTCAGTTTAAAAGATGAAATCTTTTCCTAAAATTTGCATGCTATATAATGAAAAAAATGCGGGTTTTTCTTCTATAAAAATTACATTTAATGGATAGTATGTATTAATACAAAGATGTGACATAAATGGCTGTTTTAAAGTTTTCTAGTCAAAGCCAGTGTCCTGATTTATCATAATGTGCCATAAAATGAGGCATTATAGCAAAAGAAAGGCAATCAGATATTAAATATGTCTGATTGCCTTTTCATTTCGCGAATATGTAAGAGGATTTCTCTCCAAATTTGGAATAATTAAATAAAACTGACCTTAAGTTTGTAATTTATTTCTCTAGATCTATGGTTTTCAATGTGATGATGGAAATCAATGGGTATCAAGTGGTTGTACTCTAATGATCAACTGAAAGCATATAGGATAGTCTTGGATGTGATCATTGATTTTGAAGCTCTGATGCTATCATCTGGTCAACAGAGGTGGTCAGAAAAAAATTGGCAGAAAGAAAATGCATTGACGAGTTTTCGCTACGTTGGAGAAACGTCATTCGTCTCTCGGATGTTCAAAGGAAATGAGTGACATAATTTGAAGGGGCCAGAAGTGGATAACCATTGCATCGAAACTACATAAAATAAGAAGACTGAAGAGAAGAAAGAATGTAAGAATTTTTGAAAGATAGCATTAGTGGCTTTATTATCTCAAGAGTCTAAGTGCTATCCTATATCATTGATTTTAGTGTGAGGGGAAAAAAATTTATGATTACTCGCCATAATATTAAAGATACAATATATATATATATATATATATATATATATATATATATATATATATAATCTCAAGACAAACAACTAAAAATTATAATCGTTCTCTATCGATATTTTTTTTCTTTGTAAAAGCGGAAAAATCAGTTTAATATTGATTTATAATGGCAAAGAAAATAAACATTTATTTATTGAAGATTATATAACTGATTCTGTTTTTGCAGTTGTTTATTTTAGATTATTACTTTGGTATACATGTTTTCCGCTGTTAAAGGTGCATGTAGATTTACATGTGCATCCCAAAATAACCATTTATTTCCCCATCTACTTGTATACATAGATGGATTTTTCTTCTATGATTAAATGCTATAAAATGATGGGAAATTTTTTTTCCACACTAATTTCATTCTCAGAATACTATTAGTAGAAAATTTCGAGTTTTAATAATACATTTATTTTTATAATTTCACCGATAATGTAAATTGTAAACTAATTATTTTTAACATTATTTAGCTGTGATTTACAACAAATAATTTCTATAATGTATTTATATTCCATTAATTATTTAATTATAAAAAAGCAGAATTGGGCTGTATTTATTCATAATTAAACAATGAATATCATTTTTCCTTTTAGAATAAAAGTAGAAAAGTGTAATATTACTTTACACAGAAAGAAAATAATATTTTATTACAACAATCTAAAAGCTTATTACTGCTTAAATTCAAACTGATTATACACAATTAAATCCTGTTTAAATATCTTTGGACAAAAAAAATGTAGGAAAATTTGAGAAATAACTCTCTCCTATGAATAATACTAAGTTGTACTTAGTGAGCGGTATTTCTAGATATATAAGAAAGTAACTAAAAATCGGACGAAATATACGAGCAATTGCAGTTAGATTTCCAACTTGACAATAAAAGAAATTAAACATTTTTTTTAATAATTATCGCCTTTCTCTAATGCAATGGCAAATTAATTTATTTTATTTTAATTTTATTAACATTGATTTAACACGTCCTGAACAAAGGAGTATCTTAAACCTTTTGAATAAACTTTGCAGATCATTGATATAATTTACGTATTTAAGATTGCAACGATCGGAAGCTTTCAAATTGATGATTTAAATTGCTTATTAAATTGCTCCGGCCGAATCAGTA
>JAPMOR010100876.1:13188-27654 GCA_026543865.1 Argiope aurantia
AATATCAAATGCATTGATTTGCTATTATTTACTTGTGTCTTGAATTGCGATCGTAATTCATTTGAATTGCCATCTATTTCTTTACATAACATTTTTTAAAGCTTTAGCTCATTTTTTAATAAATATTATTAATTATTCTTTACATGAATATATGCATTTTTATTCAGTTCAGTTCAAATGCTTCATTTTTATTTAATATTTCTACAAATTATTAAGTGAAAGAAACACCAATAGAATAAATATGTTTTAATATGATATAATCATCAATGATAAGATTTTTATAATAATGATTTCTTTTAGTACATATCATTGTGAAAACAAATATAGTATCAAAAAAAGATAGTAGAGGGATTTTTTTTTATTTGAAGTTTCTCTTTCCTTCGTAGTTGGCATATATTCGCTTTATATTGTAGCCTTTTAGAATTCTTATAAAAAATATTGCTTTTATATTTTATAGAAAAAAGGAAAACTTTCCAACATGTAACGGGCTAAAAGTTTCGTAATTTTTATTAAATTTAAAAAAAATCGTAATAAAAAAAATTCGTAAATTTTTAGATTTTTTTAAAAAACTGAATTAGCTATCTTTTAATTTTATAACATAAAATTATCTAAATACATCGGTAATGACGTCTTAAATTTTTTTAAGTAATGTTGTGAAGATCTACGTATTGCTGTTGTTAATGGAACTGTCTGCTTTTTTTCTACTTTTCCCTTAGCGAGATACTTTACTTTACTTTTGAATTGTAGGTTAGCAAAATCTCTGTTTAGATATTTTTTTTAAAAAATTAGTATTAAATACTCTCTTTGTACTCAAATCCTTATTGTTTTTACTCAGAAAAACACCCTTATGGTTTTTTAATTCAGAGAATTTTCAAGTCTTATGAAAAATTAAGATAATTACAGCACCATTCCGGAAATTTTTAAATGAATGATATTATATGCTAAACAGGTTAACTATATAATAGAAGTCAACACTATTCATACATCTAAGAAAATACTTCACGTGCTGTATGAGTCATAGATAGATAACAAAACAAATTACTATTTTTTGTAATTTTATTTCTTACGGAAATTGAAATTTAAACAAAGAATACATTCTGAGACGATCTATTAAATAATAATTCAGTGTGATTGAATTTTTCAATGAACATGTCGATAAATTATTGATAAAACTATAAATCATTCTGAAAAGTTTCTTCATTATATTATGGTATATTTAATTTTTTTAAATTACATTAATCAACCGAAATTTCTTTTCAGTATAATTGGGATTTGTTTGATAAATTCATTACATTAATGTTACAAATTTTGAATTTGCATAAATTGCTTTTGCGAGAGTATTTCGTAGTTTCAAAAGCAATGTCATATAAAAGAAGCACTTTACACGGCATATCTAACTGATATAAGAAAGACTACTTTGTATTCATGATAACATTTTATGAATACCAAGTTCACATAGACAGCTGGTGCCTTATCTAAATTCTTAAAGTAATTATTCTGTCACTATGCCATTATCTACTAAGTTATTACATCTACAGACTGTAAGTTAAGAACCATATAAATCATTCATCAGTTACTAAGGTTTTGACTCTCGGATGTAATTTAAATAAAGATGAATGAGACAATTTTTTTATCGCATTGTTTTGTTGAAGCCTAGTATTAAGAAAAATAATGTGAACAAGCGATTTAAAAGTACAAATACATGCAGTATAATGGAAGAACTTTCATTTGAAATTAATTACCGAATTTGAGACGAATTAAAACAGAAAGAATTTATAACAGAATAAATATTCATATAATAACCATTTATTATCTCAAAAAGTATATATAATATTTTAATGAAAATCTTAATTTTAATCTTTTTCATATTTAATTGATTTGTTTATTCAAATCATGTTCTATTTTTAAAATGATAATATTTCTCGTAGTTAGTAATTGTTCCCTATTTAAAAGTGAAAATTTTGAACTTTCGTTTTTTCTTTTCATCATTTAATTATTCCTTGAAGTTCCACAAATTTTTAAAATTCTCTTCAAAACGAAGTTTAGTGAACAAGGAATCTGAAAAAGAATGAATTAAAGCAGAGTTTAATTATTCCTATTTGCACATTTCTGAGTGTTCTGCTTTCTTAATATTACTTACATTTTATTGTTTTTCTGTTTGCGGAATTCAAACAATGTAACCTAAATACGATGAATTAAATATGATGTAGTTGGCTAGAAAAAAGTGAATGTGTTATTCTTTCATAAACTTTGAATAACTAATACTACTAAAGTGATGTATCAAAAAAGACTAAGAAGATTAGGAATAACGTATGAAAAATCTTTTTATCTTACAACGAGGTAAAGTCTGATGCAATTTCAAGATTTTCCTCCAAGGAATGGTATTATGGAATTCCTTTTCTCAAGGAAACTTACTTCAAATACGATAATATAATATGCTATTAACTTTTAGTTCTTTTTCTTCAAATCTATTTTTAATAATCTAGCGGTTAGAAAGTATAGATTTTTAATGGTGTTTTCAAATTTAATCTGATGTTAAACTTTTAGAAATCAACAGAAAGTTAAAGCGCACAGCATCCACCTGTATGATGATTTGTATTTAAATCTTTCTAAATTATTTTTAAAATAAATTCTGAATTTGTTTGGTAATTGTCTGAAATATTGATGTTAGAATTCAAATAATATATGTGTATGGTTAGCAAAATATTCATTTTTTTCACATTTGCATCTTATTTTAAAATTGCAAAAGAAAAAAAAATATGCAGATATCTTGATTTTAAATAGAAGCCAATTTGCAACGAACATATAAATACAAGTTGTCCCAGGTGCAGATATTACCAAGTAATCTCATTGTTATGTCATTAGTTATTGAATAGCTATGTCCGAAGATTGAGAACCTTGATTTCAAGCATTCTGTGTTATTCCTCTCAAGTCAGTAAATCGGCAAGCGCAGTTATACCTTCGGCGAAATAGTATCTCGCAAGCTCACGCCTTAAAGCTTAAGCTTAAGCTTAAAATTTTGCTACACAGCCATCTCTGCTTCATACCATACATGAAGAACTAATTATGTAGTTCTTCAAGTTTGTAAAGCATGAATGTTAGCATATTGTCTGTACGTTGTAAAAGTCTTTCGTATTCAGATATTATTTCATATAGAGAATGTTACTCTTCAGGTATATATTCTTTTATCAAAAGTCGCAATGACATTATTTGGAGTTAAAGATTGTTATTCTTCAGATATTTATTCTTTTATCAAGGGACAGAATGACATTATTTTGAGTTAAAATTTGTTATTCTGAAGATATATATTCTTCTATCAAGAAACATAATGGCATTATTCGGAGTTAACGATTTTTATCATTCAGATATGCCTTCATTTATCAAGAATCCAAATGACGTTATTTCGGGTTGAAGATTATTAGTGTCCATAAAAGCAAAATGAACATACAAGAAATAGATTTTACAAATAGATTTTATAGCTAAAATAGTATCTAAGTGCAGTTAAGTAAAGCGTTTGTTAAAAAATATTCCTTTAATTTCTAGAAGTTTTTATTTAACACTTCAATTCCTATTTCCAATATTTGAGAACAAATAGCAAAATTTTCAACAAACTCTTTTCCAAATCCTGTTGTACGATTAGTTGTTTTTATGATTGTTATTACAAACAAAAATAATATTTCAACATAAAAAATGCATTTACTTAATCTTTTGAGGTTAAATATATGTAGCTAAACTCGGCACGCAACGAAAGCGTGCAAAATAACATACTATGATGTTTGAATGTTATTAGAGGGAGGGATCAATACTTCCATTTGGTCACTGAAATAAAAATGAATATTTCAATGTATGAAAACTTTTCATAATTATCCATCGAGTTATGTTGCATAATAAAATATTTTACAATAAATTCACTCATTTCGTTACTGTATTCCAAGTTACTGATTAGCCTTGGGTCTTTTAACATTGAGGAATCTTGAACCTTAAATCCATAAGGTACGTAGGGATGGTATTCATTAAATTTTAAAGGTTCAGATTCCTTTAAGCTCTTATGTTGTGACAATCTGGGATAGAGATAATGATCCGTAATGTATTCATATAATCTGATTAGGTTCAAAATTACAAGGCTCTTCGAAATAACTTCTCTAACAATTAATAATTTGACTGTAAATGAAGAAAAGAAATGATATCAAAACATTCAGATTTGTTGGAAACTGTAAAGCAATAATTTTGATTTTGGATTGATATTATAAATAAATGTATAAAGTATTATAAATGTGTAAAGTATGAAATACATTCGTAAACTGTACGATGAGTAATTTAGATTGGCAAGAGTCATTAAAGGGCATTTTCCAAGACCTGATGAAAAGAAGTACACTAAGTAAAATAAATGAAACTAAAAGTATCTTCAATAAGTAATAATAAAAAAGTAATTCAATAAGTATCTCAATAACAATAACTAAAAGTATCTTCAATCTGTAACGAAATGAAGTTCAAATAAGAAGCCTCCTGGGATTTTTCTAATGATTAGACCATTAGAGTAAACCAATGTCTTATCTTTTCAAAACTACATTTTGACATCTAAGGCAGGAAACTAATGTAATAAACTCTCACCAGTAAACGTACACCAGTTATCACTATGTTTTTAGAACTTACATCTTCATGCAGATTTAAACACCATGCAAGTAAATATTTAAATAAATTTAAAGCACTCAGGTAGAATTTATAATTTAAGGCGCTTTGCATTTATAACTATTAAGATATGGAAAAAAAATAATTCTAGTGCATGTCAAATTCATTTTAAGGAATGATGGCAATTTAACAGTTTCCGTATCTGTTGAATGCTTGCAAATGCTAAGAACTATTTTCTACTAACAAGCTAGTTCTGAAGTGCGATTTACATAAGTTTTCAAATCGCTTTGCGTACGAGGGGCGTAAAAACCAGCAAAAAACAAGAAAACATGAACATTAGGAAAATATTTTGCCGCCGAAACGACTTACCATTTAATTTCCACAATATGAATAAAAAGAAGGTCTTTGCATCTTTGCGAGAAAACACAACAAGAAACATGCAAATAATACAGAAAAAGAATCTTAAAAGCAATATATTTCTCCCGAAAATTCCATTTTCTTCGTAAAAAAGATGCCACACTTTACAACTTAACTTTCCACCAAATAAAAGAAAAGTAAAATACTGCAATAATAGAACGACTTTACTAACCCTTTAACAAAAAACAGCGAATTCCTGCCCAACTTTTATGACCGTTCTCTCCATAGCATTATCGCACCTTTGACCATAGAACACCATTCTTGCAATGGCCATTTCGTTCAAGTGGCCATATTTTTTATTGGGTAGTTACATTTTACGTATTCAATTTCCATGCGTGTCTCACGCAGTTACTGAATTTAATAACGTCTTTTCTAAAACGTGCCAGAATTCTTATACTCAGAAGTTAGAAAACTTGCATTTTTATTCTTTTTTCATTTAATTTTGAAAGAATTAGGCTTAGCATTTAGAAAATCTTAAGATTTGACTTTAGAAAGAAAGAATTTCAGGAACGCTTTAACTTTGGCTTTAGAAATGAAGAATTATTGAAAAATAAAAAATATATATATATATACATACATTTTACAATGTTTAGAAATAAAATGTTCTCAAACAAAAAGAGTGTACTTCAAAAAATGGTCAAAAATGTTTCCAAGACAAGAATTATGAAAACTTACTTAATAGAGGAAAACAGAATATAGCAGAATATACAATAATGTTTACAATTTTATGCTAGCTGACAAACACAGTTAAATTTTTTTATGTGACTATCATCATTGTTGACTTTCATCACCCAATTGAAAGCATTATTTATTATCCCAATCATCACCCAGTTGAAAGCATTATTTATTATCCCAATCATCAATAAAAAAGTTTATTATAAAATTATCATAAAGCTTATTATAAAATTATAATGTCACTACAAAATCATTAATGCGAAACTAATTTTCTTAATTTCCACTTATTTTATCTAATAAGAAAGTAAATATGTATTTGTGTGTGTGTAAAATAAATTTATAGATGCGTGGCCGAAAAGAAGAAAATTTCAAAAAAATTTCAATTCATTTTTCCACGAGAGGTCATAATTTGTACACGAGAAGAATCATTGAAACGCATCTATTTACTTCCTAACACAAAAGCAAAATGAGAGAAAAAAAATTCTTAGTGATTTTATTGTTTTTCGAGATTTTTTTGTCACATGTTGATTTAGGAAACGTATTCTTATAAATCTTTGAAACTATGTTCTAAACGTTAAGGATTATTATCTTTTCGCTCATAGCGGGAGAAACTGTAATGGTAATCAGCTATTTAGAGAGCGTTCGAAGTAATTAAATAAAAAGTGGGATTTGTATCAGGAAATAATACAGAATATCAGAATAAAGTAGCTTGAGCTATTTAAATTGAATAAATTGAGCTTATATATATATATATATATATATATATATATATATAACGATAGGCCAAAATTTCAACTGGGATCTTTGCCCTCAGAATCTACAGCACCCCCTTTCCGTGGTAACACGGACAAGACAAGATTTTGTTTTTTGTTTGAAGGAAAATTTACAGCAATTTTTAATAGTTATAGAATAATCAGCTTAAAATTCCATTAAACTTCATGTTCCATACCTTATGTTTTAAATATTCAGAACTGTAAAAACACAATGATTATCAAACTCTTAAATTGAATGTTTCTTTTCTTTCATTCAAGTTTTAATTAAAAAAACATTGCTAATGCATTTACGGAATATATTTATAATATAAATAAAAATTTACTATATGCGGACAGAATGTTTTTAATTAATTTCTTATTGTCTTCTATTTCTTGGCATGCCATCTAAATAAGCTTTTCAAAATAAACTTGAAGCCTCATCAAACTTCTTCAAAAACATGAAATAAAAATGGAAGATTCATTTGGATTAAAATTGCAGTGGTTTAAGGAACATTTCTATTTTCCAAAAAATTAATGCATTGCAAAAGAAACTGTATCCTTAAGGAAAAAGAATGTTCTAATGATGCTATTTTAGAAAGTGATTCATATTATATATCATAGAATAATGATTCATAATTATATCATTAGAATCATATTTCCAATATGATTAAAATGATTCATATTGGAAATTCAATGTAGGAATTCAATTGAATTGGCTAGAATTTTCATTTCCTTAATTTTTAAATATTACACACACTTCTGTAACTTTTACTTGTCTACTCAAAGAATTCTGAATATAAATGACAATTTAAAAAAGACACTATTTTTTTTGAACAATCGATACTAATTGTTTTATTACCTGTTTTTTGTATGTTCGTTTTTTTATTTAAATTTCAATTTTTAGCTAGGAAGAACAATTGTATAAAAAGTAAGAGAAAACATTCATTAAATTTCGGAAAAATAGAAAAAAATATATAATGTTTTTCAAAAAATAATTTATTTAAAAATAATTATCAGCAACAAATGAAAGGAAATTAAAATACTTAAAACATTTTCATTAAAAATTCTGTTATGCTAAAAAATCTTAAATACATAAATACATAAAAAAAAATATTAAAAAGCTTTTACAGCATTTAAAAATCTCAATTCACTGAGGTCATTAACCCCAAAATATATTTAAAGCCATTCTTTGTATCGACAATTGCTAAGTAAATATTTTCTGCAATTAAACATTTCAATACAAGAATCTAATTGTTTAAATATGCTTTTAATAATGAGTAATTTAATTTTCGTTCTCATACATTTAGCAATAAAAATATTTTCTATATATCTGAAAAAATACTTAAAAAATGAATCAAGGGGACGTCGGTATATACAATCCAATGATAAATTCCATGACACCGATTTATTTAAATCAATTTGATTTGCATTTAAAGATTTTTTTTAAATTTTTGTTTCCTGTTTAGATGTCTGATTTACTCATTTATGTGACTAAATAAAGTATTTGATCTTTTTTTACTTCGATATTGATCCCTAAACATCTGAATTTGTTTAGAATCTGAATTTTAATCTGAATTAGAACCCGTATTTTCTGTAATCAATTTATTGCTAATTTTACTCTTCTGCACAACTGAATCTCTATTTGTATTATAATTATATTCATTTTTATTGTGAGGAAAAAATAGACTCTGGAAGGGTAGTATGAAACGACTACAGATTTTAACATTTATTGATTTGGGAAAATAGAAATACTGTTTCGAATCTGCAATACTGCTTTCTCATAATGATAGTCTAACCCTTGAAAAAGATATACTTATACTCTAAATGCATGCTGATTAAATATCAGGTCAACGCAGCTTGACCTTGGCAAATATTTTGGCAACATTTGGAGTATTGGTGACTGGTGGCAAAAAGTCTATCTCATCTTCGAGAGGGTAGAGCGTGAAACCATCCGGATGCTAAACTTTTTTTCCATTGTTAAAGGACTATAATTTACATGTGTTCGTGAAAGGTCAGATACAGGAATGGATCATCAACGGACATTCTCACTATTGATGGAGACCATTGAGGATGGATTGCTGAACTGTCATTAGGTGATAGGGAGCTCAAGTGCACCAATGTGAAAATTAGTGGCGGAGATTTGACAGAAATAATTTTTTTGGAGAAAGAAGTGGGAGTAGTTTGAAGGAGAAAGAGAAATTTCGTGTGATTCGGGTTTCTGAGTTAAGATACACCCGAGGCAGATTTCTAAGGCTACCTCTGCAGTACTCGTTGAGCTAACAGCATGTTAATTTTTCTTGTGGTGTTATTTCTCAGAATCGATCAAGGAACTATTCATGATTAACTTTCAACTGTTGTGAAAAATTTTATTTATCATATTTTATTTACCTAGATAATATATTTTATTTACCTAAATGAGAATAAGTTGTTCTTGTGTATATATAAGCCTGTAAATAAATGAATTATATGTAATGCTAGTCTCTTATTTGATCGGTCAGTATCAAAACGTTACAAACGTATCCGTTAATCAGAAATATTAAATTATTAAACTCTGTCTCCAAGGGTCTTGGACTCCTTTCACATTTTTTCTAGAATAAGAAACGCATTTTTAATTGATAATTAAAAGAATTCGAGACTCTTTCTAACCATTTCTATTTTCAAGCAACAAAATTTCCAAATGCACTAGTTTCGTTCGTAAATTCAACTGCAAACGAAAAACTACAAATGCCTCCAAAACTCACAACTTTTTTCTTTCAAAATCATAATATTACTAACATTGGAGTTTAACACTGGAGTAAAAAGAATTAAAATCTATAAAAAATAAAATATTTAGTAATTACTTTAGGCAGTAAGCTTTCTTGATTATAATATATAAATAACAGAACAATTCAAGCCTTAATCTAGAGTAATAGAAGAAATTTGAGAATGATAAAGAAATGAATAAAATATGTTATGCTGAATCTCTGGTTCAGTGCAGCTGAGAGACAAAATTACAATGTTAATTAACGCATTTTGTCATTTAGTTCAAGTCTAACAGCAGGATTTCTTTAATTTATTCAATCAATTCAAAGGGAATTTGTATTGAGATCAGTTTGGAATGCAGTAATAATTCTATCCATGTACTATTAATTTAAAAAAATCTGAAACACAGATGTAAGAAGCATACTGAAATTAAAAAAAAACCATAATCAAATTTCTTGGAGAAATATTTATTTAAAAAAAATTTCTATCATATTTTAAAATGTCAATTTCTACTAAGAAAGTATACACGTGGTTTTAAGAACGAATACGAGCTTCGATTCAGACATGTGCAGATAAATACCACATAATTTTTTGTGTCAATTAAGGAATCTGATTATTTTTGTTGTGTCTATCAGAAATAGAGCGATTGTTTTAAAACAACGAATAAATAAATCTAACTCATTATTTTCCAACTCAATGTCGAATTCTGCTAAACGCCTCAAAATAGTTTTAGAAAATTATTTCTTTTAACTTAATGTCCTCACCGGCAAAGAATAATCAAATATGATGTCATTTTGTACTTCACAACAACATTTACCAACGTCGTATGTGAATAATTGGTAAAGAGCTAAATGACCAGTATGCTTAAATATCTATTTCTGATTAATCAACCTTAGCGAATTTTTGAAACCTTGGAATTATCTGAAAAGAATATTGTTTGCAATTTTTGCAAGTAATGGGCACATGAATAAAATTGTTTAAAATATATTAGAATCTATATCTTCAAATGAATTTAAAAAAAAAAAAAATACAAAATCTACCAATGTAATTTGAGTACTTTTTTTAAACAGAACATAACATATTCCGTTCCTATTTTCAAAGTTTTTCACATAAAATAATTCTAATTCGTGTTCCCCTGTTAAAGAGCATATGCAGTGCGTGAAAAGCGTAGCTGTTTTGTTGTCGAAGTAACCTATAAACCAAAAGTTTAATCAATGAATTAATACCGATAAAAACATTCTCAAACATCGAGATTTTAAGTCAAAGATAAATTATATGAATAAAGGCAAGAATGGTCATTCCTTATTCGTGACATTCATTAAAACAAGACATTTTAAATACAGAGGACAGATGTGTTGGTATTTAAAATAAGTACTTTCTCAATTTGCATTTTTTTCAAACAGCTTTAATATACTAATTTATAATTCCATGCATTTTTTTCTGAATGATTGTATTATACGGTATTTTATTTCGATTGATATGAAACATTTACACCATGTATATAATTGATGATACCGTGATACCTATAAAACTACTGAAGAGTCATCCAGTTTCAGTAGTTTAATAATTAATGCATCAGTCTTCCTTTTAGAACGAAAAGTAACTTCCTTAAGATTTCATTTGTAGCAAAGTGAAATAGCATTGCGTTTGCGTTGCTATATCGGATGTTTCTTAATAAGAGAAGACAGGAATTGAACACAAGCACAAATATTTATAAAGTAAGGAAAAAAACTTGCAGCTAGTAATTTTTTTTCTGAATTTTTTTATTTAAATGAAAAAAAAATCACTTTTATTGAGTAATATATATATATATTTCTTTCGGCAATAAAATTATTTACTACGCTTTTTGAGTATAACAATGAAAATCAAAAATGCTTATAACTTTTTATACATATCATGGATGTAAATAGGATATCACGGAGCATGACGCGATATTCATTCAGAATTCGTTGCACGTCAATGAATAAGCAATCACAATTAGTAAAGCTTTAGTTTCACGTAAAAAACAACATTCGTGCAAAGCGTAAGATAATGCTTTATCATATGGCATGGGTAATTTTATTTTTCATGTAAATGTAGCATCATTTTGGTTAACACACACATCTAACGAGGAATGAACACCCTAAAAGAACGCAAGACAACATGTTTTTATATAACATAGGTAATTGTATTTTGAGTATAAATGTGTCAAAATGGAAGCTGTCTCGATTGGTTTCCTTTGAAGGAATTCAGATTTAAACCCATAGTTGAATATTGTATACAGAAGCTAAATGATAACTGGTGGGAAAAAACGCTTAACAATGGATATTCTTATTCACATAAAGAAATTTCATATTTAGAATAATAGTATGACTTTAATGAAATTGATATCACAACCTTTTCAAATCGAGTCATTTAGTGAAGTTTTATTAATTAGAATAGAGAATATTTTATTGAGGATAACTAACAATTTAACAAAATTTGAAATGCGAAATTTCACAACCTAGATAACAAAAAGGCTCTACTTTACGATAATGAACTTGTTTTATTTATTTAAGAAAGCTATTAATTATTACGAATAAAATATGGAGAAATGAAGAGGTCATATTTAAAACGGTCTTAAAACATTTATTTTATGATTTTTTATAACCATTATTTAATTGTAATACATACTTTTTAGTTGAAACGTATGAGTATTAATTTCAATAAAAATAGGCTCAAATTAAAATGCAATTTTATGACGATATGCTTTGGAAATGCGACAATATAAAATAAAGCAATCTGAAATTTCCCTAAAAAAGAAACGATAGTTAATTATTGATAATGCATTTTTAATGCTAAAAGTCTAAAAATTGCTGAAGAACAAATGCCGACTTAAGAAACAGTCAAAGTTTTTTCACTAAAACTGGTCTAAAAGATGCTTTAAAACTTTCAATAACTGAGAAAAGTCAGATCAATATTTACACTTTTTCCCGCTTTTGTTTCGATATACACGGGACTTCAATCAAATGATTATAGATGGAAATGTCTGAAACAGAAATACCTATTCACATGCAAAGGACAGATCAATAAATCAAAGGGCAGATAACTTTTGTTCGTGGGCAACATTTTTGCCTGTTGAAACCAATTATTATTCTGCAAGAGGATTTCATAGAAGTGACTTAAATTGATATTAATTAGTTGATAAATATAACATACAGTGCAATAGTAAAAGCTATTGGTATTTTAGCGATATTCAGAACGTAACGCTGAATTCTAAATATTGCAAAATGAAACATTAATGCCATATTTATTTACATTTTTTTTCTTTTTTTAAAGGAGGAGAATAAATATTTTATGTTCGAGCTTCCTATAAATATTGGTATGAATTATGGAGAAAAAATATTTGTTTCCGTTGACAACATCCTTGAAATTATTGGTTCATATTAAAATATTTATGAGCATCTATTGTAAACTAATAAAATCATGAAGACATGAACGGTATATCATTTACTTTTACATATACTTTCCTTCATCTTTCAGGTATAATTTTCCTTTCAAAGTTCCCTATGTGAAATCATGCTCATAAACTATTCTTTACTTTCCCATAGAATCTGGACTATCGATTCTGAATCCTCTTGTTCATAGTATTAATCGAAAAATTATAAACTGAAATACATATCCAAGTCAATTACAGAGGTGGTGAGTATCAATAAAATTACTGAATCCTTTAAAAAATTAACAATTTAGGGTAAAGCAATTATTTTTTGCAAAGGATTAATGAGGACAATTAGAGATTTTGGCTAGGTTAGCAGAAAATGTTATTAACAGTTGTAGCTCTAGCCACAGAAAGTATTAACCATTGAAAGTTGGTATAAAATCACCCGAGAAGTTCCTCTGACTATACAGTTTTTGCTGTAATGGCATGTCCATAACTGAGAACAAATGAAGAGTTTCGTTCTTTAGCGACACCAATAGAATGGCAATGTATACATTATTGATGATCATCATTTTCGAAAGCATTTTGGAATTTTGGTCAACGCAAGACATTTTCGGAATGCTAGTAAAAACTGTGATTCTGTGCTTATGTTTTCCAAATTATAATGGAATATATTGCAGTAAAGCAAATATCAAAATATAATTTCAGGAAACAGAGTTCTATTGATTCAACAATACCTCGTTTCACTTTAAATGTAGATTTTGTTGAAAGGAAATTGCCAAATTTGTTACTGACCTGAGAACCTAGTGTCAAAGATTTGACATCTCCCACTCAACTTCGTCTTTTCCTAGAAATCTCCTATCTTCTTTGAAATGTTTCAAAATTTCGGAAAATTATAATTACTGAGTCACAATGTAATTTCGTTTTTATAAATTGGAATCCAAGGTTTCTTCATCTGTGTAACCATGTGACAGGCTTCTTGAGAACTAATGTGGGTAATAGGTAACTGTAATAGGTAACGAGGTCAAAGAGCGGAGCAGGGATCTTCTGTATTACTTTTGTTTGTTTGTTTGTTTATTGGCATATTTTCATTTTCTGAAAGATATAAGACATGTTGTTAATATTGTGTGCAAGTTACTCGAATAAACGAAAATTTGGAAATGTGGATAATTGCAAGAAAAGTAAACACTGCCTTTTGGAAACAGAAAATACTAAAGAAAAAGAAATACGACCAACTGAATGAGAGGAAATGGACTCTGATTTTGTGAAAATTTGGATCATTGGATTTGTGGTCTTTGTTAATTACCATTGAATGATCAGGTAGTTTGAAAATGTTTATTACGATTTTTCTCTGTTTTGAATAAATAACTTCTAAGATTTACAATAGACCACAAGTTGTTCTTTTTATTCGTAATAGATATCTGTGACTTTCATCACTTAGATAATTTATTAAAGGCTATGACCATATATATACAAGTATTAATACACCATGTGATTACAGCCTTCAAGATAATAGTGCAAATCAGATATCAGCGGATTTTTATCACATCGGTTATGAGTGGAACATAATACTGCATAATTAATTTTAAAAAGAATAACATTAATGTTAGAAATAAATATTTCAATTTTTCATTTTAAAAATTAGCAACGAAGGAAAAAAAAAAGATCCGAACTTTCTAATCATAATAATATTACAATTTAATAACTCAAGATCTATTCATAATATTATTATCTTATTGGTGGTTTTCTTACAATAAATCTACTTATCTATTTTTTTAATTTCATCCCATTTATCCAAGAAATATCTAATTTTATCACAATAATTACTTTGAATGAATCATTACTTAAAGCATT
>JAPMOR010100876.1:37657-52392 GCA_026543865.1 Argiope aurantia
TGTGTGTGTGTGTGTGTGTGTGTGTGTGTGTGTGTGTGTGTGTGTGTTTTAGTTCAGCATCTGTATCGATTTTTTCTAAAAGTTATAGGAATATTTGGTATTACCATTAGGGAACTTTAGATTAAATTTCCTTTTTAAATTAACTGGATTATCCGACACAGTGTCTTTCATGGTTGCCTGGTTACAATAATTTTTTAAGCTATTTTCTCTTCGATTTTCAATAGCAAAGTTATTTTTATTTCAAATAAAAGATCACAGCAAAACAATTTTTCTCAATCGAAAACTTGATTATTTTCCATAACATTGCTTCAAATGAAGACAAGAAAAATAGCTTTCTGATTAGACAGTTCTTATAAATTCAATATAACAAAATACAACCGAATTTTCCAGTGTTAAAAAACAAAATATATTTCCTGGCTTCATTTGTTTCTAAAAACATATTTCCACAAGAAGTCAATAATTTGGAAGCTTTTATCCTGCTACAAGAATTTGAACACCTCATGTTTCAAGATTCTTTTAAGATATTTTTCACATGTGATTTATGAGAATATTAGTTAAAATATATTAGTAATTTCATTATTATGATTCATTTAATTGAAGAAAAAGATTTCTTTGTTTATAGAAGATATAATTTATCAGTAACGTTAAAATGCATTAATTGATGATTTGAAATAAAGAGTGAAATTTGTCTAATCTTACTGCAGTAATTATAAAAACACTATAAGATATAGATATAATATTATAGACAAAATATTTTTTATAAAATTTGAACATGTAAAATTATTTGTAACTTGCAATTATTTTAACTTTTTACAAGAATTTCAGAATGGAAATTTTACTATGAATAAGTAAACTATATAAAAATAAGCACATGAAAGAAAAATGACAGCTTAAGTTTATTTCATACGAAAAGTACAGAAAAAAATTCATTTTGCAAAGACTGTTAATTTTGTTTGCTTGCATTTTGGTTGCAATTGATATATGCATTCATTTATATTTTATCCCATCTAAAGAGTTAAGATACGTGTCGAAAACACTTGGAATTGTTGCAACAAAACCTGAAGTGTATTCATTAAGGAAATGGTATTCTCAGGAGAATTATTTGGATAATGGTCAGCTGCCTTTTTCTCATTACTCTGAATGTCTGGAATTAAACCTTCTAAAATACCTTCACTGTTAGCCATATGAGCACACCATTGTCTAACCTTAAAAATTCTTCAGTATTTTAAAGAAAAAAAATAGGTATGAGGAGTTTAGTAAAACCCTAAAAAGTATGGATAAACTGCTTACGCATTCTTCTTTTCCTTCAGCAATTTCTGTAGCATAAATATTCATATTTTCGACTTTTTCTTCAACAATTTCTAATCGTTGATGTTTCTGTAGGATTTCTATTTCAGTTACTCAATCGTAACGTTTTTTACATCAGTTGCATATGGATTTGAGAGCTCTTACTTTAGATTGTACAAAACGTTTTGAATTATATTTTTCGACATTATCTCTTGAAACATTTGATTGAGCCTAAATCTAATGCCTGCAGAATCTACGTACCTTCTAATGAAGAGTAAAGTTCTTTTTTCTTTGTAAAATTTTGGATAGTTTTATAAAGTGTGCTATGGTTAATTATGAAAGAAAATTTCTTCTTCAACTCATTATTAAATAAAATTTCTTATTTGCCTCATAGTTAAGTAATAAACATTTGGAAATTTAGAGCACCTTGGGTTTCAATGACCAATAGATTTAATTTATCGGTTTGTCTTGTATATCAGGATTGCAAACCTATTATTCTATTTCTTTCTATCTTGACAGTTTCTTCTTTAAAATAGATTAGATTACCACATCAACTGACAGAAAGAAATCTGTTTCATCTACATAGAACACATCATTAGAAAATTAAATTTTTCTATCACATTTTTGTCATTTCCATGAAAAGGCATCATTAACTGAAGCTGACTTTCCTTTACACGTGATTATTTAAAAAATACCGTACCATTCTGGAAAGGGGGTAAGTTATTCATTGCTGGATTTGGAATTGTTAGTATCTAGTATTCTTGATTTTCCAGAAATCATTAGAACATTAATGGAATACATTTTGCTTTCTTATCTCGTAGGTTCATCTTAGAGGACCTTGT
Organism: Argiope aurantia; assembly: GCA_026543865.1. NCBI lineage: Eukaryota > Metazoa > Arthropoda > Arachnida > Araneae > Araneidae > Argiope > Argiope aurantia. Next base: position 39,787 of record JAPMOR010100876.1, read on the forward strand.
CATCAATATCATTCATGGCATGTTAAAGTCTTTTTCATGTGCTATAAACTTGACTTTTTTCCACAGCATCTTCAATATATCTTTTTCAAAAAAAGTAGCAATCGTCAATTGCAAAATCTTATGTTTTTAGCAACATCAACTCGCATCAGCCTTTGATAAATTTCCGAAAATCTTTTAAACTTTTCTTCAAAAGCTAATGCTTTACTTCGGATCATCACTTTAAGGCAAAAAAACACAAATTGCAAGAAAGGCTTCGTCAATACAAAATAAATCGGAGTTTAATCAACGAATCTTAAAACTCGGCAGTGACCTCTTGAAAAAAGACGCTCCCTCCCCCTTCTCAACTCTCTTCTCAAAATAATTAGATAAACATAATTTAAAAAGACTCAAGCTGTGCGTGTGCATCAGATGTTCATTTCCTTTAAAACTTTGATTTCCATAGTACAAGTTCCCATGAAAAAAAACTCAGAAATTTTTTTAAACATTTTTAAGAACGGATAGTCTAGATTTCTTTGCTGTTCATTCCATAAATAAGAAATATTTTGGCACATCTCAATCATTTCTTCTGCCTTCTTACACGAAAATGATCAAAATAATGAGGAGTTATGCCTGAATCCACTGGAAAAGAAGGCAGACACAGATGTGTATGTGTATGTATGTGTGTGTGTGTGTGTTCTCACATTTCCGAAGACAGACTTAAATTTTTAAGAAGAAAATCAGAGTTCTATACTAGGTTTCAGAAAGAGATAAAAAATTATCATTGTAAACAGCTGCAGTTAAAAAGTAATAATCGTTGTATGCAAGTTCCAAATATATTGAGTAAATAGAAATAACAGAATCCAAGGGAAATATCATTGTAGGCAGGTTTATTGTTATCTACAGGGATATGATATACAAGCTTCACTATAATAATCATTTTTTTGGATTATCGTTGATTCCTTATATTACTGACTTTTAACATTTATGATTATTTAAATGATAGTAGTTTATAAATATTTTTTTTCATTCTTTTCCCTCTTCCGCCAATTATATTGCATAATTTACCCCTGATTACAACTTTGTGCTTCATTTATTTTATTTTTTTAATATATTTCCTCGAAGAAGTTTTTTTGTATTTTATATATTTAATGCTTTCAGTCTATTTTCAGTAAATTGATACCTTTTGTTTCAAAACTTTCTCCAGTTATAACTTTTCATTTAAAACAAGAAATAGCAATTTTAAAGAGTCTATTTATAAAAGTAAAAAAGGTTTATAAAAGCATCTTTAATCACTCTCTTTCTTGTACTTCTTTTCTATTCAGGCAGAAATATTTTCACCAAAAATGTTTTCCATTATAAAAGGTCTTAGACTGAAATATTTCTTGGAATTTTACTTTGAACTATCGTAATTAGTTTTCTTCATTTAAAAAAAATAAAAGTGTTTCGAAAATGAATAAATAAATAAGCTATTTCGGAAAGATTATATTCAAGCGAGAGATAAATTTCGAAACGTTTCTAATATTATTTTTAAAATTTTATATACTTGTGAAAATATGAAATGTGTGTGTGAAAAAAGTGCAAATAATGTCGTGAATAAAAAAAAAAATTTCGTGTCTTCCCCTTCCTTCATTTTTTACTTGAAACTTTGAAGTGGGCATGCTTTTAGTTAAATTCATAAAAATATTATTACCTTTCAAAACAGAGTGTTAATTTTAATAATGAATTAATAGTTAATTTTGAAACATTTCGAGAGTTTTGTTTAGTTATATTAATTCCAATTTCAAAGCAGCACTAGGTATATTTTGGAACAGATCTCGTAATTTTGAGCAGTGGGCTGATATCGCCCTCTCCAAACTTCCGCGCCACAGCAGTGGGAAGACGTTTGACCCCGACGGATTTAATGTGAGCCATACGCGTTTACACGACGGATATCGCTTACACTATCGGATCTCAAACCAGAACCCTCCGTTTTCGAAAGCGGGATCTTACCACCAGGGCATCTTAGCATCCAACCGTTAGGGAGATAAACATACTTTCAGCTAGAAAAGTGCTTTAATTGACTTTAAAAAATTATATTTTATGATTTTGAGTCCATGAATGCAATACATAAAAAAATTATTAATTCCAAATTTTTGTACATTACCCCTTTCTTCTAACTTATATTTTGAAAACTACTTTTCGCTCAACAACACTTGAAAAAAAAGATATTTTGCTTTTTATATTTATATATTTTATCAAGGCAATTATTTGTTTACTTGGAATAATACGATACTCTACGGGATATATCAAGAATGTTATTCAGCTTGATGGTGCTCCAGCTCTCAAACATTTTCAGGTCTCTATTTTTTTTTTCACAATAGACATTTTTAAATAATTTCATATAATATGAAAGTTTTTAGGAATAGTCTTCGATGCGTTAAATTTAAATCCATTAGATTATTTCGTCTTAGATTATTAAAAAATGCCCTTGTAAAAGAGAATTCATAAATATAATATATTTGATTATTTCATTATTATTAATTGCAAATATAATGCACCAAAGAATGATACTTAAGATGCAGAAAGATTTTACAAATGTCTGTATTTCAACTAGTAATAGATATTTCGAAAAAAATTATGACAAATTAACTTTTAAAATTGTTTATTATAATTCTATTTTATTGATAGTTTAATTTTATAATTATTTTTTTTATCACTTCTTTTACTGCAAAGGCTGAATATATAACTTTTTTAATGTGTAGTAATGTATATTGTATTAACATACTTTAAAACGTGTACTAAATGTGAATATTATAATCTGAAAATTACGAATTCTCAATTCTCCCAGCTTTGCATACATTTTATAATTATTTTGCACTAATTTATTGTTATGTTTGTTTGTTTTTTGAAAATATTTTTAGGAAATGGTCCAAATTGCTTCATAACCACGAGCTAAAAGAAAGCTTGCATTTCATCATATAAATGAATGCTTATTATTAATTGCTGCAACTATAAAAATGAACTGTTATTTATTTTGTCAGTAACAAAGCATTAATACTCATATTCATTTATGCATAAAACTATTTATGTGTTTTTATAGACAAAAGTATAAATGTGAATTACTTTTTAAAACTTTTGAAAATAAATTTGATGTATGCTTAAAATGTACTTAATATAAAAATAATATATATATATATATATATATAATACTTAAAAGTACTTTTACTGATTGCATATCCTTTGCACCCTTCAGGTTAAGCGCACATCCGTTTGTTCGAGAGAAGATCAACCCTGTGAATATCAGAATGAAAATGCCGTACAATTTCAGATTGTACAGCATGTAAGACTATCATATAACGAGTTTGATTATACAATATGAATCCGTATCGTGAATAAAGCCGGCGCTGGGGAGGCCCACAAGTCATTAAAAATAAGACTGAAGTGGTCGAAAAAAGGAAGGGATTTGCTCCAACGATATTTGCAGCAAGATATTTCCAGCAAGAGGATAATTTTTCTAGAATTCAATTTCCGAGTTTGCTTAGCTATTGAAAGTGGCAAACGCTAATGTAAGATTACTGATTCCTTTGTGCTCTGCTGTGATTGAGTTTTAAGTTATATATGAACATTACTTATACTTATAATAAAGCTCAATGTGTGTGTGTGTGTGTGAATGTGTGTTTGTGTGTGTATGTGTGTGTGTGAATGTGTGTTTGTGTGTGTATGTGTGTGTGTGTGTGTGTGTGTGTGTGTGTATGTGTGTGTGTGTTGGCGCTCTACAGGCCAGACCATTCAACCTACAGCTACCAAATTTGGCACGTGTATACCTTGGAGGCCGGGAATGTGCACATGGGGGTTATTTTTTCGAATTTTTACTAAAATTTTATTTATTTAAAAATTAAGCGATATTTTAACGTGTTTCTGCTATAACTTCCGAAAATATTACCGCACAAAAAAGATATTTACATGAAGTTAAAGATCAAAAATTTATCTGTTAAATGATACTAAGGTTTTAATCTTAAAATTAAATTTCTATTTTTAATGAATTTTTAAATAAATATTTTAACTATGTTTTTCAATAATTTTTTTTCGTGAAAAATAAAAATAAAAATTAAGCACGTTTCGCATTCATGGGAAAAAATTAGCTTTTTTCAAAGTGTTGCCATCACATTGATTAAAGCTCGAATTAAAAATAAATTAAATCTTTTTGGAAATGAAATCTGCACAAATATTAATTTTGGCACGTGTCTGTAGGAAATGAAACAAATATGAAATATTATTTTTTCTAAAAAATAAACTCAAGAAAAATTATTTTATGATATTTTACACTCTCTATATTATTAATCCAATAAATCAGTTTTATTTTAAGGCAAGTTTTGGTTAATATGAACAGGATATCCATTCAAATCAGGGACACACAGCTCATTTGTAAGCCTTTAGTAAGACACAGATCTGCTAAAATGATCTAAATAGAAAATGATTATATTTTATGTAACTTGATTCAATAAATGCTCTAATAAAGAACGAATTTTTGATTTTACATAAAGCTTCTGCTGTGGAAATCGCGATTTACAAAATGTTCTTGAAACACTAATATTTTAAATAAAAAGACTTAATTTCCAATCAACTAAATCAATCACTTAAAATGACTGAATTATGAAAATTTGAATATCACTTTTCAATAAAAAAAAGGATAATTTTAGATTTTTCATCGATCGTTTCAAAGAAAATACGCCAATCAGCGCGCAGGTTTCTCAAGATTAATTGGCCTAAGATTATGAAAATGTTGAGTTTTTTAAAAATTTTTAACATTCAAAACTTCATAAATAAGTCTTAGTTGATCGTGGAAAATAGAAACATTCATTCATTTATTTAAAATTTGGTGTGTCCAGAATAATTTTCAGAATATCATACCTTACTGCATTAAAATTAGACTTCATAATTTTTGAAATATATTTATATGCCGGAACAAAATAATATTATTGATTTCATTTCAATCCGTTTGAAAGCAAAACTAAAAACTGATTTCATGCTGAATCTGAGAAATTTTTGTTGAATTATTCTTTGAGATATTACATAAATTATTAAAAAATATTTTGCAGTTCACATAAGACTTAAATACCGAGCGATTCTGTTTGCAATACTCATATTCAATAATAATAATAATAAATGAATAACAATAAAGATGATAAATAAAATAAAAAGCTTGGTTTTATTAAAAATATCTTTATATAAATTACAATTTCATCATTTCCACTTTAAATTAAAGTTGAAGTTTTACCGGAAATGGAAAAAAATTAGCAAAATATATATAGTAAATTGAACGAAACGATCTAAACAACAGTATAAGTTTGGTATGACTATCAAAATTTGAAGATTAAAAATGTTTTTTTTTGATACTCTATTAAGAGACCAGTTACTTAAAATATTTAATTGAAAATTGTAACGAGCGGTAATACTGGCGAACAGGCTGATCGCCAAAGGCGGCTAGTTATGAATGAATAAAACAGAGAAAGTATTTTTTGAAATAAACGATTTTATTTATAAAGCAGTTTTTGAAATGAGATTCAAACTTCAAAAAACATTTAACTCTTTATAATATTTACATTTTCATGTAAACAACATTTGGGATTGGAAATGAAACAAATGCTGTTGTCTCATTTTATTTTGTCATTCAAATTCTGATTTTTCCCTAAATGCATTTCAGATTGAATACATTTTAAATAAACGTATATCTTGTTTTCATCAGAATATGGAGAAAAGACATTGTAAAATATTCAAAGTAATAAAACATTTTCTATCTAATATATCATTTTATATTTGCAAAATTAAGCTTGCATGCTTATTGCACTGAAATCTTTTTTGCTGCGATTTATGGAAATTTTTCTTACGAAATAAAATTCGTGGCCTCCAGCTAATCTTCATTGTGTGTTACCAACACTTTTTACATAAATAAAACCTTTCGACTCAAAAAATAATAAATTTATATTTAAAGTGGCAACAAAGCACTTTAAATCTATTTCTTCATTGATTTTAACCCTAGATTTAGAAACACGTGTCTTCAGCCAAATAATATACTCTTTGTATTTCAAAGAAAATTCTTGTACAAATAGAATCAGAAATCTTGAAATGGAATTCTATAATTTACTCTTTGTAAACATCTGTGGTTAATAATTTTCTTCGGTGTCAAAGAACTATTTCTTTAATGCCCAATATATGAAAATTAATGATCTTGCAGTATGCAGATGCAATACAATATTGCGGCAGTTGCTTCAACCGAATGGGAAATCTTGTTTTTATCATAGGGAATCTATAGATTCCTTAATAAATGGGGGTTTTTTGCTGCTTATCCGAACAGAATAGCACTAAATTCTACACATGTATATTTTTCATGAAACTTAATTATCTAATACTAATAAAATTTACAAATGTGTAACTAAACAACAAAAGCATTTCATCAAACATCAATTTTCAGCTTTAAACTAGATTTAGGTTTTTTCTATATTAAGAAGCAATGAACTACTTAAAATTTTTATTTATTAATCAAATGATTTAGTCAAAGATTGGATGATGTCCAAATGTACAGCCATCGTAATTTTGCTTTTTTGTCTGAAATTTTAATTTTTTCCAATGAACAAAATATTGAGCCAAATATAAAAATGAAAGCAAATTGTTATTTATTCTTTCTTTCCATTTCTTTCTTATGAAGATTGAAAATTAGAATAATCTGATAGCATCGACTTGAAGCTAAAAATAATTCACTAGACAATATTTCTTTCACAATTATGTTCAGAAGACAGTTGATTCTTTACAAAGGAATGCTTACAGAAAGTGAAAATTATATCAAAATATAAATTCAATTTACCATCTCTTTTATTTCTTTGTGACAGAGGCTTAAAAATAAAATATAATCAAGAGGATAAATTTAATAATGAAAGGAAAACATTATTTCATTAAAAACCTTGTAATTTCACCAAAACTTTCAATAAATTAGATGACAATCACACTACAAAAAAAGGGCTAAAACTAAACTATAACATGGTATCGTTTGAATGGGGAAAACCTATACTTTTAAACATGTACCATGAAATTAGAAACCTCATCATTTAATTCAGTAAATCTTTGCATTAAAATCCCACTGTGCCTCATTAAATGTTTGAAAATTATCCCGGAACATCTTCAATATGAAACTGCTTTCTTAAATAAGTTTTGCTGTCATTTTCTAAAGGAAGCTAAATAAGGTCCATGTTATGTACTGCCGGCTTAACCTTTAAAGGCAGAAATTGCTTATCTTGCTTAATTGCAAGGTTTTCATTTGTTTCGCATATGTTTAAAACTCGACTAGATTCTTCCTCTTAATTTTCATATTTATTATAGTAAAATGCATCTTTCTGTGTGCATAATTATGTATCATTCTACTTAGGATACAGTTTCCTTTATGATTTCTTTTCACTAAATGCCTTTTTAAATTTTCTTTTTCACTCGTTTTATAAAAAAAATGTTAAAAAAATATGATTTAATAATTGGAAAGGGTATCCTCTCGACCTCAAAATATTTTAATTAGCACGTTTATAAAATCATCTTTTTTTTATAAAAAAGAGAATACTGTGAATATTTTTGTCAAATATTTATATAAACGAAACGATGAAATTCACGTATTTCTAAAACGATTTTTATGAATAAATAAATTAAGAATAATATTTTGCATAAGATTACCCAAATATATTTTTCTATAAATAATTTTCTTTAATCGGATCATTGTTTCTATGAAATAGAGTTATTTCATATTGGCATTAATTTTGGAATTGCTGAAATACAGCATAATTTGTATATGATGAAATTTTATAAACATTTGTATGGAAGATTTTTGAAATAGGGAAATTTATTTTAATTATGTCATTAGTCAAAGTCTATTCTAACAGACTTATTCTGATAAATTTAAGCTATTTATAAATTCCTATAATCGAATTGAAAATGATAAAATAAGGTTGCTTTGTTTGTACCACAACTTAATTCGTATACCTATTACGTCTTGAAGATTATTTTCACCTATACAATGCTTCTTTCAATATCGAAGATGAAGATTCCATCGTTTATCGAGGAAGTTGCCGCCAAGACCAAACTTCCGAAACGGAAGTTTCGGAAGTTGTTTTCTTTGACAAGTTTTAATGCTTATTTTGCGCATATTTGTAAGATATGCGAGAATAATATTAATAAAAAATTTTAATATTACTAAACCATTTTTCTTTTATTCAAGACAGCATTGTGTGCTGCTTAAGCAACTATAACAACAGTATTTTATATAGTTGGGACGCAGTTTTAGTTCTTATAGAACTTGTTTAAATTGTATCAAATATCATTGCTAATGTCTTAAGAAGTATGGCATAGATTTAAAGAAGCATGTTATTTATTAAAACTGAATTTTATCTTTTAAATACAAATAATATGAAATCTGCTTTAAAAAAAATTTACGTGCGAACTACTAGAGCAGGAAAATGTTCTCATCATTCATAAAATCAGGAATTATAAAAACGTAGGGATTTAAAAATGTTCTCAATGGTGATATTCAATTCGGAAATAATGTTTCGTTAAAATACAATTTATATCAATTGAAAATTACCAGAGAAAGTTAAATTTACTTGAGAGATTCATAATTTGTTTTATAAGCAAAAGTGAATTGCGAATATAAGTTCAGAATATTAATAAATATAATAAATATTTTGCATATAAAATTTATCATTCCTATACCAACATTGGTAAGTTACATTTTAGAACGAAATAATGATGGTATAATTTGGAATATCGAAAATAATTAACGAAAACAATGGAGTAGAAGTTGATAGATAATTTCTAGAATTTAGAAGCATTTTTATTTGGGTTTTGAGTCACCAACTGATAAACAAGAATTGTCATTTCATTTCAATAAGAAATATAAAATAACTTGAGATTAAAGACATAAAAGCGAAGTGCAGGTAGAAAATGGGGTAATCTTTTTTCTTCTTATTTTCGAGACCCAATTACGTAGTATGATTTAAATGCCAATTTTTTGTGGTTCCGATAATATTGCCTATGATTTATTAATTTCATTCGAATGCGTATTTTACCTTAACTGTAATGAATAGCAATTATATTCATTGAAAGTTTGAATATATCAAAGATTCCACACATCATTAACGAAAACTGCAATTTCGAAACCATATGGAGTTCAACTTAAATAGCCTTAATCTAAATTGCTTTTTCCAATATGTAACGGCAATAATTTTCAATAAATTTTCCTTTAAAATCTGATATATGAATTGAAAATTACCGGAGAAAGTTAAATTTGAAAGAGAGATTCATAGTTTGCGTTATAAGCAAAAATGAATTGCAAATATAAAATTATGCTTATTATAATGAAGAGATCCACAGATTCCTGTTACAAAACACACACTATAATAACTATTGCCCATTCACATAATATAATAATTACTGCCAAAATCATTCAACCAATTAAAATATTTTGGTAGAATTGCAAATATCCTCAAAAATCTTTAAAGTTATTGAAAAGTCAAATGACGAAAACTATAAATTTCCTTAGAATAGTTCACATAAACTCAAATTTTAAAATAATGTTTTTAATTCGCAAAAAAAGACAGCATGCATTTATAATGGGAGAGAAATAATAAGTTAGCTATTTTTGAATTCATTTGCAGAGATAAGATAAATACATATTATTTATCTATATATCTCCCTTTCAATATCTATTATTCTCAGATGAAAATGAATTCTTTAATACTTGGTTCTCATTAGCTAATTAATAGATGACGAAACTATTTTTGCATCATAAATATTCAATTATAACTACCATGAATGCTATAATATTTACTTATATTAATAAAATATTAATTAAGATCATATATGGAAACGTAAATTTTTTTTTACTTTCCTGTTGAATAATTATTTATTCTCCATTATCAGAGAATCCTACATATTTTTTTTTAATCTCAACCTTTTCAGCAAATTAATAGAGAAAAATCATTACGTGTATCATGCAAATATAAAGACTTATTTCCTTCTTCAAATAATTTCAAGGAAAATGCAAAATAATTATTAAAATGGAAGCTGAAAAGGAGTATTTTTATTTCTAATTTGAATTTGAATTATAATAGTTACTTTTATTCATAATAGCATTTCTTTTTGGTACATGTATTATATGTCTTCTATTCCATCACTTATTATAGAAACAATTTTATTGAAATTGATGGATGTTTCCAGCAATTAATTTTAAATTCCCAAGAATAATAAAATGAAAATTTGTGTACGAAAAAGATTACATATACTGTATAAATTTATCATTCATCCTACATTTTTAAACCGTAAAATTTGTGTTCTGTAAAACCATGACGCAAAAACACTTTTGATTTGTAGAATTTTTAGTATTGTATTATACTTTTTGCATTTTAATAATTTTTAACAAACTTGTTTTCTGCAAATACATGACCCAAAAATACTTTTGATTTCTAGAATTGTCAGTGTTGTATTATATTTTATACATTTTAATAATATTTAATAAACTTGTGTTCGGTAAATCCATGACACAAAAATACTTTTAATTCCTAAAATTTCAGTATTGTATTATATTTTATGCATTTTAATAATTTCAGTTCTCTTTTATTTCACTGAATATATTAAAACATTATATCAATTTCATAAGTAATTAATTAATATTTAAAAACTTTTTTTGAAAAGCATTAAAAAATTTCATTTAAATATATATATATATATATATATTCTTAGAAAATTTAAAAGTTAGTCTGTGCACATTTGTTTAAATTTAACTTTTAATTTGATTTTTCCTGACCAAATAACTAAACATTCATTATTAAAACCTTCTACTATTGAAATATTTCTTATATAATTACTGAACTTTTTCTAAAATAAGAAACAATCACTTTTTTAAAAAAATTGGAAAGCTACCTTAATTAAATTTATTAAAAAATCTTTAAATATCAAATCATTCTTTTCAAAATTATACATTGTTTCTAAAATGTTTTAGCACGTGATCGTTATTTTATACTCCAGAAATTCATGCAGAGACACCAATTCTCTTGAAAGCACTTGTTTCAGTTTTACTAGTCTTTACAAAAGATTTCTTAATATAATTATTGATATTTTTCTAAAATAAACAATAAAAATGTTTTTAAGTTTAAAGTTATCTTAAATTAAGTAAAAAATCTTTTTTATATCAAATAATTATTTTCTAAATTACACACTATTTCCGAAATGTTTTAACACCTGTGTATTATTTATACTCCAAAACCCTATTGTAATTCTCTTGAAAGCACTTGCTTCAATTTTGCTAATATTTACTAAATATTTCTTAATATAATTACTGAACTTTTTTCTAAAACAAACAATAACAACTTTTTACAGTTGGAAAGCTGTATTAAATTAATTTAAAAAAATATTTTTATATCAAATACTTTTTTTCAAAATTACACACCAATTTCAAAATGTTTTAGCACTTGAGCATTATTTTTACCCCAGAAACCTATACGGAAACACCAATTCTCTTGAAAGCACTTCCTTCAATTTTACTAATCCAATCAGAATGCATTCATTTAAATTTGTTTATTAACTCTAATTTTTTCACACAATTCTTTTTACAATTAAGTAGCAAAGTCTAAATTATTGTGAAGATTACATAATTACTGGTGATATATTTTCTTCCTGCCAGCATTAAGCCTCATCTTCAGCTAAAACAGTATTCTCCAGAGGCCGAGGGAAAGCATCTTCTCCTCTGTGCACACATGCTTCTTGACTTAAAGTAAATGAACAGCGCGCCCCTTCGCTAAGCTAAATCTACTCTCGCTTCTTTTTATTGCAGCGGAAAGAAGAGATGCGATTTCTTTTTTCGCGTCCCTAATATTAATCCTTTCATGCAATTACTTGGTTTCTTGGGAGCGCGTTGTTTATGGCGAAAAATGTGAGGATATACATTTCGCAAATGAAATTTTCTGTACGTCCGTTGTAATACGATTATCATAACTAATGTGAAAGTGCGTTCTTTTCCAAGATGCGTTGTTTTTCATGTTTTGTAAATCTGTTGTAATATCCGAAGCGAAGCCCACTGTTTTATGTTTAGATTAGAATGTAGGAAAGAGAAAACACTTGAAGCACGTCTTCCTAGCTTTCTTCCTATTTTTTTTCTGTGCGGGTTATTTATATTGACTTAGGATATGGGTTCAAAATAAAAGAAGGCCAAAAAGTTCGAAGGGGATAATGTACATTGAAATAAAAGATTAAGGTTGTATTTTCTGATTTCTCAGGTTTGCTGCAGAATATTTGCACTACAAGGCGCTCCAGCGAAAATTTATATACAAGATTCGAAGGGACTCAGAACGTGTTCCTTTCCCCTTTCCCAGGAACTCCTTTTCCCATTATCATCTTTTTTCAAATACTGCATATTTTAAAAAATAGTGAAAAGGACAGAAGTATGCAAACGATATATTTCTATAATATATATTTTCAACTGAAAAAAATAATATATTCAGAGAAATCAAATTCGTTTTCAATGAAATCAAACAGGTTCTTCCAATTTCAAGAATCCCTTTACGATATCTGTTTGCTCTTGGAGAAACTTTCTGCAAATCAAAATAATAAATATCTAAG
>JAPMOR010100876.1:52492-64481 GCA_026543865.1 Argiope aurantia
AAAAATAAAAATGAAATCCAACACAGTTAATTGAAACATTTTTTTTCAAATGAAGTTCATTTTATACAAAATTAATGAAAATATTTATAAAATTGTTTTAAAAATGAAAATATTTTATTTTACTATGTTAAACTTTTAGTGTTAATATGGTATTAACATAAACTGTACAGTTTTTTTTTCTGTAGAAGCACTTCAAAGATTTGCACTTTTTTTAAGAATTTTTTGGTCCAATAATATTAATTATAAGATAACAGCATTTGTTTCTTTACAAATGTATAGGCCATGCTTCTTATATTCAATTCAATATTACTTGTAGTATTTGAATTATCTATGCATCTTATGCTTGTATCCTAAATTAATTTCATAAAATGAACGAAGATATGCTGCATATATGTAGACTTGTTTACGATGCTGATATTGACTTAGGAAATGAGTTCCCTGTAAAAGAAAGTCAAAAGATTTGAAAGGGATGATGTATATTGAAATTAGAGATTAAGTTTACTGTTTTCAGTTTCCTTGATGGGGAATATTTATATTACAAAGCGGCTGAATTTACATTTGTTAATATCTTTCTTTCCTTTAAAAATTATTTCTTAGAGGTTTATTTAACATTATTTTGCATTTGAAAATTTCTAGACGCATAGAGCAATATAATGAAAAAATATTTCATCGAAAGAATTTCTTTGTAATGCCAATAAACTTAGTTTTATATTAAAAAAATCAAATGTTTTTTGGGAAAAAAAAATAGTGCTTTTCTCATACGTAAATTTTTATTTTTCAGATTGCTCGACTTTTTTTATATTTTGCTTCTTTTAATTATATATGTGTCCACATGTATAAAGTTAGTGCATTTTCTAAAATTACAATGAAATGCATTAGTATAAATGAAACAAAATTGTGAACATTTTTTTATATTGTAGAGATACAGCAATATCTAAACAAGTAAACCTTTTAATTATAAAGAATTATTTTAATTTATTCATAATAATTTGATAGAAACGTAGCTTAACTAGGCTTGACACTATTTTACTTTTCTACTGTGTTGAAATGCCTGCGATGGACAGCATTGCTTTGCTATTGAAGAAAGTGAAGATTTAAAGCTTAGATTCCATATAGAAAATCATATTTAGCAGGTCATTCATTGCACTAAAATTGCTTTTTTTTATTTTTCAGCAATATTAGACCCGGTTAAGTTAACTATACCCAGGTCATTCCTTGCAAGAATTTTTTTTTATTTTTCCTCAAAACCTAGTCAACCTAGATAATTCCTTGCAATAAAAATTGTGTATTTTTTTAATCAATAATAGACTTTGTTAACCTAATTATATTAAAAATATTCTTCAAAGTTCGCACTAAGATATCAAAGTAGCTCATGATAACACTTGTAGACATTTTGCGTAATAGATCCGTGCTTTAACAAAACCATTAATAAGATTATATAAACTTATTTATTATATTATGAAACATATTATATATTATAGTGCAAATAAATGTTTGATTATTTGTTTTATACATAAGCCAAAACACAAATTAATTAAATAAATTATTCTATGAATTCCGTAATTAAAGGCCATTTATACCTGGGAAGTCATGCGCGGTTTGTTTCAATATTACAAACTCAAAATCTTTCATCTACAATTAATAAACGTTGACTAGTCATAATCTTAAGTGTTTAAATCCATCAGTAGCTGCCTCTAAGGCTTTATTTCTTACATAAATGCCGAACTCCGTACATTTTTGTAGTTTACAAAATAGTTTGGGTTGAGCTGAAATTCAGCCCTCGCTACCCTGTTATTATTTTGTGGTGTGAATGTTTTCTTGCTCTAGCCGGACTTTAACTGCTTTGACATGAGATTAAGAAATGAAAAAGATTTAAACGTTGTGAGAGTAAATTCCGTCGGATAGAGATTTTATATAAGATAATTAGAAGATTCAGATAATGAAAACATTTTTAGTGATAATCAGTCTGAATCACGGTAAAAGTGTGATTCTTCAGAAGATGACTTGTATTATCACGCTGGATACCTTTCGGTTTCAAATTTTGTTGATAGAAATTCGAGGTTCTTTTTGTTATTAACAAAACCTCTAACAAAGTTATCCAAGTATAAAAAAACTTTTTTTATTCCTGAAGGATTTGGCTTTTCACTTTTAGATTCACATTTCATATCACGGTAGAAGCAAGAGTATATACATAGCGAATATACTCTGAATGAGTCATAAACAAAGAACAGACAATTTTATCACTGGAAATGTTATATGCACAATAGAAAGAGAAAAAGTAGAAACTAGCTTGTGTGAAATTAAAATAATGACAACGCGGTGAAATCGAAGTTTTAATAATTAACTGGAAAACATCTAATGATACTTATTCCTATACACCATAATTATTGCGAAAATTAATGGCATAACTCAGTTTTCCTAATAGAAATATTGCATAATTAGGATTTCAATTTCACTTATGAATGAAATCAAATATTTCCGAGAAATCTGCGATTTTAATTTTTCTGAAAAAAGTGAGTACTTTCCTTTTATTCGTTATTATTTTTTAATTTATAATTATTTAAAAACTATTTTGCATAACAATTTTTATAATTGTCAGAAATTGCATTCTATGGCATAATTATAGAAATATAATTCGGCTTTACTTAATTAAAAATGTTTGGGATGTGCTGACGTTTCATGAAGATTTTCGCATTATATTTTAAAGCTCTCGTTTTCCTGGTTAAATATATTTAATTCTAATAATGCTTCTAAAACAATATATATTATATATGATGAACTGCGATATGATAATAACTGCAACTAACCTCATTTGAAAGACTTGAATGCATTCATTTCATAATGTATGTATAATCCATTTTCTTTATTTTAAGAGTCCATGGTTAAATAGTTAAATAAAGATATCAATCGATATTTTAACACAAAATTTACATTAAAAATATTGACTTTTGAATCCTAACGCATTTGTCTAAAATTACTAATCAAATGTAAATATTCAATCATGGACGCCAAGAATTAGAATTCTGAATGAGGAATTCGAAACGAATAATTTAACTGGAAGATCTTATTAGGGATTTAACATAGCTGTAGCATAAAGTCTCAACAACCCGATAGTTCAGCACGTAAATGGCAAATCATGATTGATTTGACAAGTAGCGTGTGGTTAATGCAATAAAAGGTAAGTAATCTATCATACAGATGACAAGTTTCTTTCATTCGAGATGCTTTTGCTATTTGAAGTTGAGACACTAATTCAAATAAATGATATTTTTTCCAGATTGTTTGCATTTCATGTATCACTTTTCTATATACTACAGAAGTTTTAAATGAATACAATGGAAAGTAAGAAATCCAGTTCACATCATTCAATTTTTGTTTCATCAACACAAACATTTTGGCATTCCTAGATTTGACTTTTAGATTCTGAAACGTAGGTTATTTTTGGGTGACCTGAATTGTTAAGGTATATTTTCAAAAGAATATCAAAAGCGTATTAGATAACTTCATTTTATAATAATATAATTTTTATGAAAAAGATTATTTCTATTAATTAAGTGTCAATTAAAAATTATATGATTGAGACACTTTAGCAATATAATTTATTAGTTTGATTATTGTTGAGGTTTGAATCTGTACAGCGGCTATTTTGGAGAAGATTGATTTTTCACGTATGTACAAGTAAGGAGGACGAAAACTGAGCCGGTAACTTCTTCACATCACATATTCTAAAGGACATTTAATTCTGATGAATTTAACTTGCATATTTGTAGCTCGTTAAATATGTTGAAATCCGAGAAGTGGACCTGAAGTCTATAATCCTCGACCCTAAACCGACGCGAAAGCACTGAAAGAGACATCGAAGAGACAGAACTGAAAGCACTTACATTTGAAATATTAGCGATACCTTCGTGATCGTAAGGTATAAAATAGAAAATCTAAACAAATATTATTCACTGTTGTGAGTGTCACACATGTTCTCAGGTTCTCACCACATGATTTTAGAATAGTATATAATTTCGGAAAGTGAGCTGTCCATTATCTGATTTGACTCAAAATTTTGAATCTTCCCTGTTCAACATTAATCCAATTATTCATTACATAAAACGTATTGATAACTGGTTTTTCCTTCAAGTAATATTTTATTAAAAATGCTGATTCAAAATTTTAAAAATTTTCTCATGCACTTTAAATGCTTTAAAAATAACTATCAATTTCATATTTTGGAATTATTAAAATACATAACGAATTATAAAATATATATTAAAGTTCAAAAATCAAGAAAAATTTGTTTGATTTCAATCATATAGTGCGTGTTTAGTTCTTTAAAATTACTGGTACACTTTTGCACCAAAAATGTGATTCTTAGGCTTAGAAAATAGGAAGAAATTCAGAGATAATTGCATTCAAATATTTTTTTGTCATAGCAAGCATTAACAAGTTTGTACCGTAATTAGTAATGTTATTTTGTTTTAAATTTCGAACTAATACATTTTAAAAAATTAGAAGTTCACACATTACATTTCGTTAAAAATGAATCAGCAATATTATACAAGTACTTTTTCTATGTATTATAAAGTTAGTACTGAAAAATTATTATGTTATTAGCATGCTATAATTTTTACCATTAAATGTTAATTATATTTTAATTTTTATAAAATTGTTATTTGTTACCAACCAATATCAATGGCATTATTTGCTTCTGCACAAAATGTTGTAAAATCAATTTTCTTCTTTATAGATAATTTGAAATTTTATTTGTCTAATTCTAGAGATTTCTATCAATGAAAGGAATAAGCATTAAGCAAACAACCAAACCAAATTAACTCTTTTCTTATTTGACTTTATAGAAAAAATACTAAAAATCAGGAAGTATATTTTATAATTTATCTGAAATGAAAAAATTCCTTCAATTTAATTTAGATCAATTGTCAGAAATATATGTATTAAATTAAATATCTTTGACTGCACTTTAATAAGTCATACTAGTTTTATGTGGGTTATTATTTTTAAAATACCTATATAATTTTGGATATTTTATTATATGCTAAATATATTCCAGATATATTGCTTTTATTACTATTGCTTCTATTTTTATGAGAAAAGTTTTCAACACTCTAGTTATGCATGAAAAACCACTGTTGTGAAATTTAAATAAACTTTTCTGAGAGTGATAATCATAAAAAATGATTTTGTATGCATATTTTGATTTTTTTTTTGTGTTAAACTATTCAGCACACATTCAACCTTATTTTAGATGCAAATAAACTTTAAGTGTGACTGTTTTACGAAATAGATTTTGATAAATTTGCGCTTTCAAGTTAGTGGGATTTTGATAACATATGAGTTTAATAGAAACATCGTGAATTAAAATAAAACATTTCATTGAATTGCTTTTAAATAACAATATTAATTTGAATAAAATAATCATGTCTGAAAATGTTACGCACGATTTCTAATGTTTCAGAAAAGCAAAAGTAGATTTTTATTTAAGTAAATTTAGTAAAAAATGGTTAAAAAATGAGTAATTAACAATAAAAATTGAACAATAAGTTATAAGATTTATTCCCCTCCACAAATGTCTGCCTGCAGCATTTTTTTCTGTAATTGATCAAATTCGCATTCAAAAAGTTAGGTATCTCTACTAAAGCTGTAAAATCTAAAAATGTTTCATACAAAAAAAATACATATAGAAAAATAACAGATTGTTTTAATATATATTAGAAGGGTAATAAATTAAAAATTATTCACGTTTGCACTTGTAAAACGAACCAGAATAATTGTAATATTTTGGACAAATAAAATCACTATTAAAAAACATCATTATGCATGTAAAATACAAACTGATCACTTTTCGGCATCAAGAGTTTTTAATGAAAAGTTTCTGCTTTAGTATAACTTTAAAAACACATGCTTGCTTAATGGATTATTTACTTACAGGAAAAGAAATTTATTATTCTTTAGCCTCACGAGTGAAAAGAATTCAAAAACATCGTATTATATTGTGAAAGCATCATACATCAAACTTGTCAACAATATAATAAAAATATTGTCTTTCTTAAGCCATGAATAAAAAA
The DNA here is from genome assembly GCA_026543865.1 of Argiope aurantia. Lineage (NCBI taxonomy): Eukaryota > Metazoa > Arthropoda > Arachnida > Araneae > Araneidae > Argiope > Argiope aurantia. Next base: position 58,567 of record JAPMOR010100876.1, read on the forward strand.
ACCTTCATCAAAACATCGATCACGGTTAAAAGTGTTAGACTAAACTGTCGTGAATATTTATTCGATGACGAGCAAAATTTCCCATTTGAGTTCACTTTAAAGATATATTATCACCATATAAACATTATACCTTTAATGCATTTTCTGAATAAAACAAAAGATCTACGAATAGGACAGTGGAACAAACAACCATGAAATAAAAATAAGCACTCATGCAGTAAATGTTTATAATTTATATTAATCTTTAGAACAAATAATTTGCCTTTCTAATTTATACTTTTCAAAATTATCTTCTTTTTATTGTAATAAATTATAAATAAATTGTGTATACTCTGACATCGTTTTTTTTTCTTTCTAATTTTCAACTGCATTTTTAATGTTTCTAGTTCATCCATAAGCCTTAAATGAAATTTTTGAAATGCCATTTAAGTAAATGTCGTAAGTAATTTAAGAATTTTATTTTTAATCAATTATAGCAATTATATAAAATAAAACTGCAATTTAAAGCTATAACTGTAATAAGTTTAGATTAGAAAAGAAAGATTTTTTTTTAAATTTTAATTACTTATTTCGTTTTTGTTTGCATATGAATAAGAATGAGGAAATTGCTCATCCAGTTGCGACAAAGTGTTTTAATCTATTGTTTAATAATCTGTTCTCCAAAAATATAGTTTAGAGTCAAATGTGGTGGTAAATTTTTTATTAAGTTAGAATAAATTAAAGTTGTTACTCTAGAAAAATTTTCAACTTTCTTTTCCAATTCAAACAAAAAAAAAAATTAGTCCATTATGTTGTTTATTTGAAAGCACAAAGGCATATTTAAGAGTTTCTAATCTGAGAAGATTTTTTTTTCATTTTCAAGTTATTTAGTTATAAAGAAAACTACACCGCTGTATGTCTGTACCGATTATGACATTATTTAGTTTTAATGATATTACAATGAAAGAATAAAAATGCAACAATTACAAAAAAAATATTATAGAATACGTGTATGTGACTAAATATCTAGTGATTAACATTACTGAGAAAAATAAGAGGAAAATGAAAATAATTGTTTCTGTTCAATTTCAAAATTTTCATTTCTATTAAATTTTTACTAATATTTTATTTATAGATATAATTACTCTAGCCGAAATCAACCTATAATATTCGAATTTTATGAGACTTTCAAAAGAAAATATTAAATTTTAAAATCTAGCAAAATTGAATGAACATAACTGGTACAGAGTAGACTCAAAAACCTTTTGACTCAAAGAACTGAAAATTATTTGTATTTTTTTTTTTTTTTGTGTGTGTGTGTGTGTGTGTTTTTTTTTTTTTTTTTGCTTTAATACATATTCAAAGTTACTTTTAATTTATCTATTTTTTAATAAAAAAATTGAAAACTTGCTTATGAAATGCTGCATTAATAGAAGATAAATATACAAAAAAGTATTTAGTACTAATTAATAGTCTATATATCTGCAAAAAAAAAATCTATATTGAACAAAAGACCTTCTCAATCCAGGAATGTAAGATTCTAATCATCTCATTAAATTTGCATAAGGCAGTTATGAAAATTCATGCATCGCAGTAAACTGTATGAAGTTGAAAAATGACTAAATGAAAAAAAAAAAAACATTTTTGAACTAAAAACTGATTCTTTAAATTGTTTTCGGATTCATTTAATATAAGAATAAAATCTTCTTTTTGGGTAGAAATTTTCAATGGAGGAAAAATTTATATTAATAAATTGAATTTATATAAGGTAGGTGTTTATAGAGAATAAAATCTTCTTGTAAGGAAAGAAATCGTTATAATATTAAAGGATAATCTGAATAACCCTTTGCCGCACTGAGTTCAAAAGAATTTTATTTCAGAAGGATCAATGATCCTATGAGGTTTTTGAACATTTCAGCCTAGTGTTAAGAATATTTTTTCAGGCAGAAATTCTGCATTTATTTAAATGCCGTACACAGGGTGTTTTAAAAAGTATCTTATGAACTTTAATTATTGCCAAGTAGTTACAGCACTACCACGGAGAACGGTGATGCTCCCATCCGAAATCCCATGAGACACCAGTTCCAATATCACCCTTGGGCTGAACGTACGTGTGCATCCCTCTGCCAGGATATCCAACTGTCGAACCCTGTCAAGTGCATAATAAAGATCTTAAATCTTCGCTACGTCTTAGCGGATACCAGCATACTTAGTTTCCCAAGTTGCATGTTAATTGCGATGTAAGGTATATCTACATATGTTTTATTTTTTGTTAAATTTTTGAGGGTATTTTTACTTTTTTCAAATTTTTTGTATAAGTATTTCCATTTACACTGTAAAAAAAAATAAATATTCATTGTTCCAATGTTTTTTTTCGTTTTTTTTATCTGAAGTAAGTATTTACAAGCAGGCTTTGGTTAAGTCAGAACAGTGAGGGGCAACAAATCCTCCACCGGTTTCATAATATGATTAAATTATATTATATGCTAGTTAAATAATATGATTGAAATTATGTTTAAAACAATGATAGTTAAATAGAATGATTAAAACCATATTATAACCTTAATAAGATAGTAAATTTATTTTTGAATTCTAAAATTTTTAGTATTTAAAGCCAGCAAAGTAACATTCAATTGATTAACACAGCATTTTTAGACTGGCCAATATTTCAATAACAAATAATTAATTTCCTCTTAATTTCAAATATATGATAGAATGACCCAAAAAATACATAATATTCAGTTGTACTTATACTGACTGTTACATTCATTTTATTTCATTTGTTTTCAAAAATATTGAAGAGAAAATTAGTATTTCGGAGAAGATAAAAAAAGTTTATACCTTTCTAATTTGCATATTTGGTTTTGTTTGTATAATTATTCACGTAATATTTAAAAATGCGTGATATATTAACTTTACGAAAAAGGAAATACAACAAAAGTGTGACGATTTTAATTAAAATATATTTTAATTGTAAATTAATTCTTTTACTTGATATGATTATTGCATGAGGGTGGGATTTGATCTATAGAAAAGAAAAAGGATGTAACTGGCGCAGTTATGTAGTAGTAACTATTCACTAATAATAAAAAAATATTGTTGGTGATTACTATATAATTATTATGGTGATAATCTCCATTCAGTAGATACATTTAAAAATCTATTGTCATTAAATTATTTTCAGTCTCCTGAAAGTTAATATAATTATAAAGAAATTATCATTAGAAACTTTTAAAATAATTAAGCACATCCATAATTATTTGTAATTTTTATATACTCTTCAAACGATAACATGCTGCATACTTTAATATGGTTCTCGATGACGTTTTTCCATAAAAATTCCCTTTCTTATTTAGTTGTTACTATATATTGTCTTTTTGTAGAGTAGTATCATGTGTTTTATATGTGTAAAGTGGTGGAAAATATGAAATTAATTTTCAAATAGTCTTTTGTAGGTTTATTGAAATAAATTGCTGGTAACGATAATGGGGGAATATCAGGAGAGCTGGAGATAAGAGTGCATTTCAATACATTTTAAATATTAAATGTCTATCAAGTATCAATTCCTCACAGACATTTAAAAAAATATTTTGATTTATGTTGCATTGGTATATTTATGTTCAAATAGTTCACATCATTTTAAAAATCAATTAGAATTAAATGCGTGTGTTATCCTATAGGATTCATTCATCTAAAAAGCTTAATTAACTAAACAAATTATTGAAAAATTGGGTTATTTGGTTCTTAGTTATTAAATAATGGTGTGCTGAAATTATTTAATGGAATTAATACAAACTATCTCATGCAAATAATCACTTCACAAATAAATGTTCAATCATTTTAATATTAGAACTTTTAACATTTCATTTTCAGCATTCAATAACTTTTACATCTGAATTCATTTTACCAATAATAAAACGATGAAATGATTTAACTTTCAAAGAATGAAGAACAATATATTTCCAAACGCATCTTATTATTAATTTATGATTATTCTGAGGAAAACCGAATACCTATTAATACTGCATTGTTCAAGTTCATAAGTCATTAGAGAGCAACGGATGAAAACGATGCTAAACTGACAAGTTAAAAAAGCGAAAACGTTGAAACGGGATAATGAATTAGTAGTTAATCGATCAAATTTACCGCATGTTTGTTTCCCTCTTTCTAAAGGGAGACCTCTACCTTAGTCATCAAAGTCATGAATATGCAATTTGTTCAGTTACTGACCTATTCTACTGAGTCGCTTAACACACGTACGTGATATGAATATTTCAGCCATTGATACGCCCCTTGTCATCTCATTGTCAGAAACCCGTGTATTAAGAATAAATTTGTTTGGGATAAGATCTTTGATCTAGGTTAGTAAATTGATTAGCTGCCATTATCGTATTATCGATGGTCAAAAATGAATAAACACTGCTTTTGTTTTAGTTTTTCTTACTTTTTTTCACAAAATATACACAGATAATTTCTCCTTTTTATGACAAAATGTGGTGTAACAATCAATCGAGAATCTTCGTAATATTACAGGATATAAATACAAAATATTTTTGGAGGTTAATGCAGTTCATATAACAATGCAAGTTTATAATAATGTTTATCATTAATATTAATCATTAGGTCAAAACTGCATAAAATCATTGCATGGAAATTCTAATTTGACCTATTCCAGCACTAATTTTAAAAAAATCATTTGATTAATGATTTAACAAATTTTTTTGGTGATTTTATTAAATATACAGCAAGCAATTAGGTGAAATTTTATAAGATTTATTCATTAATAATAATGCATGCATGCATTAATACATTCACTTACTGTATACATACATTCATTCTATTTATTCATATATATATACTCATTATTAATAATAGAGATCTTTGAAATATATTTATTCTAAATATTAATTAAAAGTTCATTCAACAAAAAATTGATTAATATTTTTAACTATATCAAATATTTTTGATAATTGTAATCAAACTGTTAGCTCGAATATTATATTATTTCCAAGAAGTTATTATAATTTTTACAGAAAATAAGTTAATTAAATATATTAAGTTCTTTCTGTTATTTCATAAAACATTTAATTAGTTTTTCAGTGTGTTATATGAATGAAGCTTTTTCGATGTGTTCGCATAAAATATTCATTATTACTGGAAAGTATGGAATGTTTACGCTGCGAAATATTCATAATAATTCGATCACAATATAGTAATTTTGACTGAGATGCATTTAAGCATATTTTATGCTGTACTAAATGCATTTAATAATTGTACTTTTTAATTAATTTTATTATTTTCCTAATTCTTAAATGAAAATCGATTTTATTTTTCATTGGGTGGAAAATAATTCTTACAATTTATGAGAAAGTAGTTCAATTTCCACATTTTATTAAATACAATGCTTTTTCATATACTTTAAATTGGATAATTCTGCCGTTATCACAATAACAAGGTTATATATACTGGATAAAGCTATTTATTTCTATATGTGAACATTATTAAATATTTTCTCTTACGTATCATTAACAAATAATTCATTATAAGTCGTTATCACCTAATATTATTAATAATTGATAATTAATAGCATTATTAATCATTTAAATGGAGTTTCTACATTAATAAAATTTCAAAAGGCTTCTCACCGCAAACCTTTCTAAAATAGTGAATTTGCAAATTAGAATTACTATTTTTCTCATTCTCTCTAAAAAGGGGTTTCCAAAATTCATATCTGCAGGATGATCATAGAAAAAAAAAAAATCCCTTGCTTATGAACCCGTAGCGATCTAATCAATCAAGCAATCAAAAATAAACTTTAGATTTTCTAAAGGTCGAGAATTGTGAGGCTTTAAGATTAACAATGAAATATTTTCAAAATTTCTGAAGGGAAGTAATCATTTTTTTTTCTGTACAAAATGATCTGAGCATTAATATAT
>JAPMOR010100876.1:66208-78678 GCA_026543865.1 Argiope aurantia
TATATATATATATATATATATATTTTTTTTTTTTTCAAATCAACCTTACTTTTTATACAGTGTTTTAGTATTTTATCTGCTTGATTTAAGTCTTTGCTTATTTTTTCTAGCTCATCATTTGATATTTTAGATAATTTAGCATTTTGCAATTTTCGATTCCTCTAAGTTTCTCCCAATCGATCATGACAAAATGTATCATACTTTTTAAATTTCAAAGAGAATAATTTCAGAATGTCTTAAGAAATTTATATCATTTGAGACACAACATTTTATCATCATTATCTTTCTTATCCATCATAAGCTGGCGTAGCATAGCCAATCATAGCTGACGCCGAAAAAAACACAATCAGCCAACCAACATCTTTGAATTCTTTGCCGTGATATACTTTACAAATGTTTTACACCACCAAATTTCATAATACTTTTATAGTTCCAACACCATCTTCTTCAAACGTGCTAATTAATTTTGTCAAGGGGATAGTGGGTATTGCAATTAGAAAACTTTGGAAATTTTCCAACTGTAACCTTAAATTTTGAGAACTCAATTATTTTAAATATTCACAATTTCGAGAGTTTGTATTCAAAGAAGAATATTCATTATGATTGGTTGAGTAGATCGAATTTCATGGTCTTATATACTGGAAAATATTTTTTTACGCCCGATCTTATGGGGTGATGGATGCTATTTCTAAATACAATATAAAAGAAAATTTTCATATGATAATTAGATATTATCAATGTGTCATGAGATTCTTCTGTAAAAGCACTTCGTTTGTCTAAGGGTTTAATGGTCTCCGTTGAAAAATACGTTCTTAAAAATATGAAATATCACTTCGAAATGAATAAGCAGAAAAGTTTACAAGGTCTAATAAGCAAAAATGGGATACGCCAGGACTAGTACAAAGCTAACATCTTTAGAGTGTTTTGATCTGTAAAACAATCATTTCGTTTAAGATGTATTTTTCACTGACATTATTTTAATTATTTAATTATTCATTTATTCATGGTAAAGAGAACTGGCGCACTATCTGTAAAATTCGCTAGGTTCATATGGCGGGAAAAAAATATTTCATCCTTTCACATAGCTTTTGTCAGCGGATCTTTATGTTTTATCTAACCAACTTGTTTTGGCTAGATTTTGTACTAAGAAGTGACTAAAATATTAGTTCCTAACTTATCCAACTTGAGAGTTTATAGCACAAACATATATTCTTTATTATGTACGATAAAGAAAAAGATTTACTCAACGGGAAAGAGAATTTAACTGTAATCTAAATCTTAATAAATTTTATAGATATAGCTGTGATTTTTGAAGCAGAAAATAATTACAATTTCTAACTAAGAACCAAAGAACACTGCTAACGAATTTTTCTGATTTTCCTTAGACCAAAAGTTTGAATTGTTTCTAAAACTTACAAGAGAAATAAATAAATAGACACTGCTTAGGAGATTATAACACTGCTTATCAAAGGTTTCTTATTTCAAGGAATATAACACCAGAAATCATTTTAAAAAAACATCAAGTTAATCATCATTTAATAATTTTACTAATAATTCACTTTTTTGAAGAAAAAACATGAAATTAACTTTCTTTTTTTTTTCCTTGCCTAGAAAGTATTTATTTTGGAATATATTGAATGATACGAGATAGATAATAATTAAAACTGGTTAATTCATTAGTTTTGCGCTAATGAAATTACAGCTAAAAAGTTTTTGATTTAAGGGTCTTAAAATTGGGTCCCCTGGATATATTATAAACAAGAAACAAAGAAGACAAAGAAGAAAGGAAGGTAAAGAGATAAAAAATATAAAAAAGAAGAATTTTTCGGAAATTTTACTGTTTGCTGATGCTGAATATCATTGCCCGCAACAACCGCAAACGAATACATTCACAAAGATATTGAATTAGGGGTTTGCAGACATGCTTTTAATGCATGCTGATTTAGATTTATAGCATTAATACCGTATCACATCATGTACTCTACTTATAACTCACCAAAGAACAGGAAATTATGGATTTTAGGCTTTTGTTAAACTAAATAGATATTTCCTGCAACCTGTTTAGCATATTTGATAAATCCGCACTTGATACAGGTAATAACAGATGGCAGAGAATATAAAAGAACTTACAACTATACACAAATAAAATTTCAAGGTAAAATGAAACCGCACTATCATGAATTGCATTATGCTATGCGATGCGAGGCTTTCGAATTAGCATATGTCGTCCATCTCCATTTCATAAAATATTTTTACAAAGGTGTAAAAATACTTTATAAAACGGAGACGGTTTTCGAAATTGCATATTAGCCTTGTGACAGTACTCATCTATGGGGTGAATAGTAGAGCATGCTCTAAGATGGACTAAAAGTGATACTTCAAAAAACACAGGCAACTTCGTGATATTATAAAACATCAATGAATACATTGCAAGGAAGAAAGGCAGTATTGATTTCGTAGATTTAATATGTGGATGTTGTAATGCGTGGAAAGAAATGTCCATATGCATTGTTCATATTCATATCTTCTCATATAATTTTTCTTCTCTGTTCTCTCTCTCTCTCTCTTGTTCATACGCAAATAATAAGTGAACAATCAAACAATAATTATATATATATATATATATATATATATATATTGATGGAATTCATGCAGTTAAACAGAAATAAATATGACTTCTCAGTTCATGATTGTTTTAATTTTATTGTTTCAATAGTTTGGTAAAATTTCCCACTCTATAGTTTTATATTTTATGAGAAGTTATTTTAAGATTAGGCGATCCCTTTCTTTCTCATTTGAATTTGCTGATGCGAATCCCAATATTTAGATAAATTAAATCGCATCAACAGAAAGTTTTTTTTTCTTAGTGTAGAAAAGAGTTAATTAAATGAAATATTTACACCGTTTTAAAGTCATGCTATCTTTAATTGTTTAAATAATTTCAAAAAACTATTTTATTTTAGAACTGAATTCTACCTTTGACAGTTTTTTTAACCGCGCAGTCAAATCGTAATACGAATGCACTCATTAATATAAAGCTTATATAAAACTTCTAAATAGAAAAGAAACAATGGTGGGAAATCCCTATTTTCCCCTCTCATCTGGAGGCACCTTAGAAATGAGGATGAGAAGCCAGTATGAAGATACCAGTATTATGGTATTTTATCGACACCTGGGTGGGTACAGAAATGACGGGAATCACTTACATCCTAGCAATGACGCGCCGTGCTGCCCATGGGAAGGTATGCACCGTGGCCGGTGAAAGCTCATAGCACTCAATCATACTTCTCACCATTGTTGCTGTCATGGCGGTCCGGTCAATCAGATAAATCCATGTGCCTTAGTGAAGGTTTGGAGTACTGTTTAAGGAAACTATATTTCCCAACTAGGTGCTAATTACTTTTTAAAACTTAAAATTTTTTTCTGCTGCTAATTAATTTACAAATATATACTACAAATCATTTTGTTTTTTTAAGACTTTGATTTATTGTTATAGACTTTTAAATCAATATCTGCCTTATGACCATAAAAATAGACAGAGTACGAAATTTCGAAAATGATACATTTTGTTTGTCACAGTTTTAATGCAAGTTTACTTAAAAATATAAAGGTTTTCAGGAAAGAACAGAGTAATCATTTGATTTATTTTTATTTATATCGCAATGTTTATAATGCAATTAAAAATATCTTTAAAAGAGAATATGCTTAGAAGCTAGCTTTGTTCTTTCACTTCTATTTAGTCTTTAGAATTGTATTTTTTTAAACCATTCCTTCTTTTAATTGCTTGTCATTATTCAACAACTCCTTTTTATTTTATTTGTGTCATAGTTTAGAAAAGAAAAAAATATTCATTAAAATAGAAATAATCATTAAATTACTAAGCATTCTATACTATTGAAAGATAGAACATTGATGGGAATGAGCGAATTTATATTATTAAAAATTGAGTTGATATCGGATTTGCTAAAAGAAAATATTTTTTCCCTGCCTTTTATTTTTAAAATAAACATTTATTTAATTTAAATTCATAATAAATAATTTCGTATTCTAAAATTAAATTATTATTTCCGAAGAAAAGCATATATTTGAAAAGCAGATATATCATCTAAAATTTCTAAATTGGAAATTTTATGAATTTGCAACGAAATCTTATATCAAAATTTATACACAGTTTTGAATTAAACAAAACCTGAAGAAAAATTCACAATTTCGGGTCTACATTATAAAAATTTTACAAAGAAAATTTGAAAAATGTTCAATATGCTTAACTTTTTTGAAAATATGGATAAATTAGAATTTAATATTTATTCATACTAATTTATTGCAATATTTTGATTTCTAGTATTTTATGTATAATTTTTTTTTTGTTTAATTGGAAAAATTTCGTGCGTGCTACATTATACACATTCTTAAATATTGAGATTAATATTCTTATTTTAATCCTGATCTTAAATATTCACAAAAGAATGTCTGAAATTATTTATAATTTATTTAGTTCGATTAATCGCTTTTCTTTATCTACACATTTTTTTTTATTCGTATTATTTCTGCAAATTCTAATGAAAAATATGATTGCTTTAATAAATTTCCATCATAAACATTCCGAAGAAATATCTTTTTTTTTTCTTTGGAAATTCTCTTCCCTTATCACAGGATATTCATACAAGTTTGCTTTTTTTTTTTCTTTCTCCTTTGACATATGCCTTCATCGAATCGAATTTCTTTTACGTCTGAATCCCAATAAGCCAACCAAAATGTTCAAAGACATATCATTTCTTGAACAGCTCCACTCCTTGGCAATTTCGGAAGGCAATACTTCAGCACAATCAATTCTCGCGGATATGAAAGCGACCCTTTCGATCAACTTGAAATATAATTTTCAACGAACGCTCGGATTTAATCTTTCCATTGTGCGAGTCGCACCTTTCAAAAATCCCGGCCACATATTTCTTTTTTCATCCAGTGATACCAAAAAATCTCCAATTCTCGAGTCAAGTCCCCATCCAAAAAGCGGCTTTTTAGTCATCAAGATACCCCCTCCGGCCGTGCGCCAAAGGAGATAGATGCAAGAGAAATAACGACAGTCAACAAAAATCCACAAAAAATAACAGAAGTTCGACGGAAGATGACGTCACGTGGTCACGTGGTCCTTGCGAATCGAAGCGCGCGCCTTCTACCGAACGGGTCACGGAGAACTGCGGATCTGCAGAACAGGACTCCCGATCATCCATTCAGGGAAGGACGGAAATAATCGTCTACGTTCGGAAACTTCTACACTTTTTAGAACGGGGAACTCTTGTTTCTCCCTTTCGGACACCAAGCGATTCTCCGTTCCTACTCTCTCTCTCTCTCTTGTCTTTTTTTCCGCATTTTTTTTTTCTGTGTGTGTGACACTGTAAAATTACTTCTTGAAATATAATCAACATTGTTTTTTTCATCTCTTTGTGCGACCACGTTTTAGAATAATAAAAATAAAGCAAGAGCAAAGCGGAAGAAAACGTTAAGGAATCATAATTCTGTGCCGATAAATATATGATGGGGCCTCTCCGGCCACATGGTGAGAGTGTTTATGACAGTTTTAGTGTCCTCACTTCGTTGAATTATTCAGCGTGAACCTTTCGGGCATTGTTTAATAACTTCCTTCTAGAAGTTGGAGCGAAATATGGTAATGTCTGGTGTAAAAGTCTGCGAAGGAAAAATGTTTGGAAATAAGGACTTGGGTTTTGCAAAATGTGGATTTCGAACTGGAAACAAATGTTCTGTGCATGATCGTTTTTCTCAGGATGTGAAAGTTTGTGGCGAAATCTTCACGAAGCAAAGTTTTAAGAAAAGGCACGGATTTATGAAAGGCCCCACTTTGAGATTTCACGCCCTGTTGGGACTACTATTCTGCGCTCTGCACTTGTTCAATGTTGGACAAGCAGGTATGTCAAAACAAGTTCATTTTCTTCATTTCGCCGAGTATATTTCTTCATTTGGATGATAATTTTTTTAACCTTTTTTTACAAATATTGCCATGAATTGTGAATTGTTCTTTTTTATTTGATGATTGAATACCTCATTTTTTCTATTTGATAGTTGCAAGTAAAATAAATATTATACTGGGACAACTAAGAAGTACAAAAACAAAAAATAATGAACAAATTACTGCTTCAATGATCTTAAAAATATTAAATGGAAGGCATGCATTGAAAAAAAAAATTCATTTTATTCTTTGTTATTTGCACAAAAAGTGTAATAGCTATTATAAATTAATTAAAATAATATTAGATATATTATAAATAATATATATATATATATATATATATATATCCATTATTATAAAAATAACTGCATTTGACTTTTCTGAATTAAGAGAGTTATTCAACAAATCAAATTCAATATGAGAGAATATAGTTAAACATTTCTTTTTTGAAAAGATCTTGGAAAACTTATTTTATGCTACAAAATTTTGCTATATTAATTTTTGAAAAATGTTTCATAAAATTCTGTAAGGGAATTTAAAAACTTAATAAAACAGTAATCTTATGTTTTAATCTATCTGTTTAGAAATTATGTCAAGTTTTATCACAATATAAAAAATGATTACACAACATAACTCTTCAATAATTTATGACGTGGTTTCATTTTTTATAAAAAATTACTTATTTTAATAAAATTACTTATTAAGAAATATCATGAAGAATCTACGTTGTGTACCAGAATTCAGAACAAAAAGATTTGACTGAACTTGTTAGAAAATTAACTATGCTTAGCGCTATTCAATGAAAACTAGAATGAAAAATCATTGGGTGAATTGTACCAAACTCTTTCTGTAAATTAACATCTGTTTAAAAAAAAAAGAAGAATATTTAAAAAATCAAATAATTATTAATTAATAATAAAATTTAAAAAAATAATAATCAAACATAAATTTTTAGTTTATAATGAATTTTATATATTCTATTACATAACTCTTTGCTACATCAATAATTTCAGATAAAATTTAAATGTTTTTTTTTTCACTGTGATACAGCATTAATATTTATGTGCATGCGCAGTGTATTGCAATTATATAAGTAAAGCAAATATTAGAAAAAAAAAGAGGCATTTTGAGGTAAGTCAAGTATTTGAAACTTGTAAAAATAAATCATAGAACAACAAGAAATGGGATCGTTGGACACTGGATATTACAAAAACTCGAACATTTTTCTCTAGTGATCTTCTCGGGGGAAAAAAAAGTATATATATTTTTTTTCCGTGGTTCGTTTCAAAAACGCTTCAAAGAGCATGTTTTTTTTTCTCTCTCTCTTTCTCTACCAGTTAGAAAGGAGAAATAACTTTTTTCCTTTCCCGCTGGGCAGGTGGCTCACTATTTTTTTCTTCTTCTTCCTGAAAGTATGTACTGAACTTGCTTTGTTGCAAAATGAAAGACAAACAAATGATTTTAAAAAGTTCAGTTTCAGGTGGAAAACTAACGAGTTTTTTTTTAATTAGAAAACTGAGTCTACATAATTTTAAAGTAAATTAGGTAATTGAATTCAAATTCATTGTTGATATTACATTGTTTTAATTTAAATTTATTTCCTAAAAGTCAGTGTTATTTTGCTTTGCAAAATGTTAGAAGAGAGTGAGTTCCTTTTTTGAGAAGAAACAGAATCAATAATTGATAGAAAATATTTTATTAGCAGGTTAAAAGATTAAAAATCTTATTTTAAACAAACAAGTTTATAATTATTTATTTCTAAGTATTAAATTTAATATGGGATAAATATTTCAGATATTCCATTGAGCATTTCTGTAATTATAAAATATGAATCCATTTTTAGCATGTACACTAATTTATCTGGCTCTGCACTAGTGCATATAAATAATAAATTTCAGAACTAAAATAATCTGAAAATAAAAAAACTCTATATTAAAAAAAAAATAAAACATCAGTTGAAATAAATTCACAACAGGTATCTTAATTTCAAAACTTAACGGTATCATGAACAGAATTTCTCCTATAGTAAATTTTGAAAAAAATATAAATCCTATAAGTATATGATATTACCTAATTCTTGTTACATACTTATAAGAAAGCAAAGATTTAAAAGAAAAAGTTGTAATAAACAATTTTATTCTCATAATGGATGTAAATTCCCCATAAGGAAAGACAGCTTTTGAAATAATTGAAATTTTTGAATTAGTTTTTTAGAACCCAAAAATAACAAAAACTCTGAATTCCTAACTAAATCCTGATAGAAACAATTTATTCAAAAATCTCGAAATTTAAGTTGTGCATTTATCTATTATGTATCATATGAACATCACCTTTTAAACGTGATAAAAATACATTTTACTTAATGTTTTCGTTGTTGCACATACTTTTTAAAATTCAAAGATAAAAAAAAAATCCATCAATAAAATAATCTCAAATGAAAAATATTAAAATTTTTAATACATTTCCAAAATTTTTAATATTTTTTAACTGTTTACCAAGTACATTATACGAGATTCAAATAGTTTTATAATTTTCCGTCATGAAATATAGAATTCGTATTTAGCAGTTTTTTAAACTTATAAACGTATTAAACTTTATTACGTTGTTTCATATCATTAATTTTGGAAATATCTGCAGTTTCTTGTGAAAATCCTGTAATTCTTGTGAAAAATCTATCCTGAAATTATTTCAAAGTATAAAAGAAATGAGCAAGCATTATCAGTAAAAATTAGCACGTGTTGAACATTTTCCAGTAAAAATAGAATTTACAATAATCACACTGATTTAGAAAACAAATTTGTTTTCTTGAAATGAAAAAAATCATTTATTTTTTTCACTTTCTTAGTAAAAAGGCAAGAAAGACCATTTTAGAATATAAATGAGCAATGTAATCTTGATATCCGTTTAATACATGAAACTTTAATGAATAAAACCGCTTTTAGATTATAAATATCTGAAAAATTTTGATAATAAAGAATAGGAGGACGTTTTTATCAATAAGATACATTTACTTATATTTCAATACATTTTATTACGAAAAGTGCTATCATTGCTATAAATGCAGTTAACCATTCATGCATTTTTAGATAAGCAAAAACATACTTCCTTAAAGTAAGATCACTCCAGTATTGAAATTTTCTATTTAGATTTAGAAGAAAAAATGGAAAAATAAAATTATTGGAATTATAAACTTTATATATCACCATAATTGACGGGTTGGTGGTTATATTGTCAACATTTACAATTTCCATCTCATTTTGATACATTTTCGCTGTTGTACTAAAAATGTTTTTTTTTAATTTATAAAATGACATTTTTTAATTCTTTTAATTTTCAAACTCTATAATAATCAATGCCATATATTAATGCGTGAAAACGTGTTGAATATACTTTCTCAAAACTTAAACATCATCCATTTTATTTTATTTTATTAGAAAAAGTCCGTTTCCTTGTTGCCCTATGCCACCCAACGGGTAGCCATTACAAAGAAGCAGACGCTCTCACTGGCCCTGAAATTTTGATAGCCTTTGGCTAAAAAAATAAAGCTATAAATAGTGATAAAGAAATGAAATTAATATCTACGTTTTATTTGAGGCTTAGATTTATTATACTACTCTAATGGATAAAAAAAAATTACTTAATTTTGTTATTTCCAAATTATATTTTATTTTTTTAAAAAGCAATAAAGTTTGAATTTATTAATAATACATTAAAGATAAAAACAATCTTGAAAACATGAAAGCTGATTCATGTGTATTGTGTTTTAATTCTAGATGATATAAATTTATTCATGAAAAAGGTAAAAGTTTTCGATTTATATTTCATAAAGGTAGTGGATTTTTATATACATTTTCATTTTTATATACATTATTAAATATTTTTCTATTATACTTTTTTTATAAAAATAGTGTTCGAAGCACAGCATTTCGCACTGAGCTTTTATCTGAAAAATAGGAATACATTGTGGAGAAATACATATAAATGAGAAAATAACTTCTGCATGAATTAACAGTATAACATACTTCATATATAGGATTCAAAAATTTCTGTTCAATAATTTAAGTCTTGAGATGCTCCTTCAGAAATTTTCTGTAAGAAGTTAAAAGATATATTTTTGAAACTTTTTGATTATTAGGATGTTGCTATGCATTATGTAATACCTCTTCCTTTTGCAAAGATGTAATAATTGATCATCAGTAAATGAAAGAAAGTTTGTTTTCATATTTGTTGCAAGCCTTTTATGCTCCATATTTTATTGCTTGAAGGTACTTTCTTCAAAAAATATCAAATAAATATAAATCGTTAGAAATCTTTTTTACATACGAAATAAAATAGTTTTTAATTTATATCTAATAATGCATTTTTTATTGTTATGCATTCATATATACTAGATGAATGCTTTTGATGATGTTATTGCTGAATGAGTATTTATAAAACGTTCGATAAGAATAGATAATTTAATGTTATTTTTTTATTACTAATATTTTTTTCTATTAATTTCAGAATAAAATTTTAAAAACGCATTTTGTCGAACCCCAGAAAACAGTTCAAATATATTTATTATCTTTTTTCTTAAAATTGATTTAATCTTATGTTATTCTATGAATCGTAAAAATTTAAACCGTACGCTTGCGCCTTTAAAACAGAAGCAATTTTTAAAGAAAAATCCAGTAGTTATAATCTAAAACATGATGTTATTTCTGTTGTTTCATTAAACAAAAGAATTAAATGAGTGAAAAAGATTTTGAAATTTAGATTAGTAAAAAGATTTTTAAAGGAGAAAATTCAAAATGTAAATTATTTTATATGAATCTATTTAAAAAATTTGCATCTTTTCTCTTCTATTTACCCAAAAGTTTTTAAGTAGTCTGCATTTTATATAAAAATTGTTATACTTTTAAAATAATATAGGGAGCTGAAATGGGAATAAAGATTATTTTTTATTCATTTATTTCGAGTCATAACTTCGTCAAATTTCAGTAAAATCAAAATGTATTTTCTCTCATACATGAATATATAAAATGGTCTGTGAATAAAATATATGAGCCTCTTCTTATCATAAAAGAAAATATGTCTTTGCGCTTTGGACTCTACGGATAGATCGTTTGACTAAAAGGTACCAACCGTATTATATATATATATATAATGTGTCAACTAACGCATTTCTATCTCGCATTTTCATAGAGACTATAAATTTTGTTAGAAACCTGAAACTTGGTGTCTAAATATAGTAAAATAAACATGCATTACACGTTAGGATCAGTTATAGCGTTATCTGGAGATCTGGAGGCATTTAACGGAGTTAAATATTTCTGTTTCAAAAATGGTAAAAGATAGAGAGAAAATCCGTTATAAAGGTGTACTGCGTCTTTTATTTAGTACAAGAAGGCACCTTGGACGTATTAATATTAAGAACAGAATGCTTAAAATACACATTTATTTATTAGCATTTTTCGAAATTGTGATATTGGAGGACATAGATAAGAGGAGAAAATGTTGCTTACCCGGCAGAAAAAAAAAATGATCCTAATATATTTTCCTTTTCTGTGGAAATAACTTTTACAGTTGTTTCTCGCTGATATTGCACGGCTTTTTGTAAAGTATTATTGTTGTTTGGATTAGCACATATGGTATAAAGAGTGAAATGTAAAATTCAATTGTGGGTCCAAATCTGCCACGTAGACGGCAGAGAGTAGTTTGTAAACCCAAAATAAAAATCATTTTCAATAGCCAGTTTTATTTTTTCTTCTTTGATATACTTTATGAAGTCACAATTTTGGAAATTCGTAGCTAAAGAAATGTTCGTTTTACACGTTTTATTGATAGTACTTTTACTCTCAAGGTGTCTCTCCGTACCATATCGATACTATATAATTTTTGCAATTTTCTTTTTTTCATTTTTTTTATTTTTGTTAGGGAAACGGTAACTATGCCATTTTCAACCAATTGGTACTATAACCAAACTCGTTACCTAAAGCAGGATCACTTCAACAGACCTAGATATCAAATTTTTTGCAATAACTGTCGGCGTCTTAATTTGGGATTAAAGAATTTTAATAAACACACATTAGATTTGGAAGGTGAGAATATGCCTTTCGGTGTCATAATTTTCCCCCTACTTTTAATTATAATTTTAATTAATGGGAAATTGAATGTTACTTTGAAGTATATTGAAAATGTTACACAATAACTTTTTTAAATATTAAATTACAATAATAATAATAATAATTTTACATCATCCTAAATTTCAAAGCATTATCACTAAATTTCAAAGCAAGATATCAAGTTAATTGCTATAATCTTATTATTTAGATTATTTTATAGATTTAACGTGTTGTAAGAATAATTTGAAACAACTTTTTAATTGTTGTAAATGAAATCGAAATCCTCTTCATTGTTACGACTAATAATTCATTCTGGGTTTTCCTTTCATTTATGATTATTTCGATTTGATGTTCAACATACCTTTACATACTGAATAATTTTTTGTATAAAGTTTGCTTTT
>JAPMOR010100876.1:83519-93528 GCA_026543865.1 Argiope aurantia
ATATAATGACTGTATAGTATAAAGTATACATATTTAATCAAATTTCTAAAAAAAACACCTTTCACTGATATTGAAACCTATATCCCTTTAAAAGACAAGTATGATATTATTCTGCAAATCAATAATCATGGTAAAAGTGGAGGGATGCAGAAATCAATTCATTTAATTCTTGAAACAGAATACATAATTTCGCTTTAGGTGCATATATTATATAACTACGAGTTACTTGTTATATTTAGACTTAGCTGACATTTCAGCAAAATAAAGTGCAATTTTGACTGTTAAACTTACTTTAAGTAAATTTCTAAGATTCAATACATTTTAGATCAAACATATGCACAAAATACATAAAAAATTAGGAAATAATGTATCAGAAACATCGAATAAGAGAAAAAAAACAATACTTTAAGTAATTCTCAAAATCTGGTACATTGTTGTATGAATATGCTATTTCCTATATAAAATATATTAGGCGATTAGTTCTTCATATATTTAAATTATAAAACTGTAATATTTAAGGACTATTTTATTTACTATGTAGGCCCTTGTTTTAGTATTTCTTGTAAGAAACATTCTCTGGAGAATCAATATATTCTAAACCGATTTGAATCCATTCGCGGATCTCCTTTTTCTCGGCAATGTCATTCTCGTTGCCTTGCAGTAATCCTGTGATCTGTAAAGATTCATCAAACGTGACCTCGATATCTCAAGTCCTTAGCTGGCGAGATTATTTCTGGTGCTTGTAGCGCCAACAGACCATACAGATCAAGAAGGGAAATAAAACGAGAATCAATGAAATATGTGTAAGGAAGTGTCTATTCATTAATTGTTAATTTCTATAATTTCTATAATTTCTATTCATCTTGTCAATTCTATTCAATTTCTTTTCATCTCAAAGGGAAATGGCGGTTTTGTTTTTAATTGGGAAAATTAAAAAAAAAGTTTTCTGTAAGTTAAATAAATATTTTGGTTTTCTTAATAAAATGATCAATTTTGTACTACTTTTGAGCATTTACGTAAAATTCTAACGGTAACTCCCAATCGCTCCCTCCTCTTACTAAGAAATAGGAATGTTTGCTTACAACGATTACTACTTACAGTTCGAATAAACTAGAGTACAATGTGATGGATTTAACACCAGGCGTGATTGCGTTAATTATAAAGCTGAATAAAAGAGTACGGTTTGCATCAGTACACACAGCGCTATATATGAGATCTCCAAAAATTACATAATTTTCCTCGATAATGAGGCAGAAGTATTATTTAATAAATTACCTTAACAAGTCTGAAAATCACCATTACTATAAATACAAATTTACTCTGTTTATTTCAAGCATTATATAATTTCTAGCTTTCTATCCTCCTGAAGCTTATCTATATAATTTACTTACTTATCTTAATTAACAACTTTTCATAAGATATATTGAAAAAAATGTCACTCATGAGTTTCAGAATTAAGTAAATTAATCTAATGCAATATTTTGGTAAAAGTTTCATCCCATGTGCCATACGTAATTCATTATTCCGAATAACACAGAAATCCTAAAATGAGCCTGACTTTCAGCATATGTTTAACTTACAGTTTAAGTACTGAACATCTCACTTTCTTTAATATACAGTGGTCTAGAATTAAGACAAAAGTAGATTTTAATGATAGCTTTAGTTGGATTCATTTAGTCCAATTTCATTTTATATAATTATTGAATTAATACTTTAACTACATGTAGGCTATTTAGGGACTGTTATTGCACAATTTTACTTACTGAGGCTATATGAGGACTGATTTGTTCCGTGATGAAATGATGAGGATGACACCTGATTCGGTTTGCGATTTTCCATATTGCTATTAAAATGGGAGAATGAACCATACTCAATAAATATAATATACGCCATGAACGCATAAACGACAGATCGAATTCATTATATCAAAATTCCGAATAATAGAGCGTCCACGATTTGAGGAAAACAATTAGAAGAAAAAACAAATGCAATAAAGAGGAAATGTGCATTCTGTGGAAAGAAATTATCATGTTCAAATGTGAAATTTTCCTTTTTAATGCATTTAAAAAATACTATTATCATGTCTCAAAAATTTCTTTTTAAAATCTATTTTGTTCTCTGTTTTCCATTATATTCCATTTTTGTTTCTTAAAAAAAAATTGTTGTGTGTAAGAAAGAAGTTGCGTGAGGAATTTTGCTCATGTGAATGTAAATTAATATCCTAACAGATAATTATGCTTTCTTAATATATAAAAAAAATGAAGGAAATTTGTTAATTAGTTTTTGCACTATTAAAATTCAAAGAATTTCTTTATCCTTCTGCTTCTGAAAAAAAATGTTAGGGCATAAATTAATTTCAGGTTGGATGACAAATGTCATATCCATGCTTCTCTTCTTAAAAAGAAAAAGTAAAGAAGAAGAAAAAAAATACTAGACATTACTTACGGAATTTAGTCAGTAGCGCGTTGTATGAATTATTTCGAGCATAAAATCACTTAGAATTATTTCCAGTCTGGCCTTTTCTATTATATTCTTTAAATAGAATGAGTTGACCTAACGTTTGAACTGAAAGAAAGCAGATGACGTGCAAAACATCATTTCCTATGAAGGAGTTTTAATTATAAATTATAATTAAAATTGTTGGATAAAAGTGGTGTTTAAAATCTTATAAAGCTGATTAATTCAAAATTAATTTAGTTAAATCAAATCTGATGTAAAATAATATAAAGCAATAAAATATATTTTAATAAATATGAATTTTTTCATCTTTTCTCTACACTTTTTTTTTCTTTCTATTACACATTCGATTTCTTCTTTAAATAGGCACTTTAAATGACTTAATGATTTCAAAAATGCTACGAAACTTTTTACGACAGAAAAATTTTCTTTCGCCGTTATTTAATTTTAGGGTATATGAACTAGCAAAGCCTTTTTTGTAGGACAAAAACAAGACAAAAAACGTGTAAAAAATACTCATAAATGCACTAATTACTGACAAAGAACGTTTGTGGATAAATCTGTGTTAATAACGGTATTAAAATACATCCTTAACTGGTGTAGGAAAAAAATCTGTTCAAAAGAAACAAACAGAAATGAGGAGAAATACAGTTTAGTGTGAAAGAAGGGAAAGTGACTTTTATTTATGTTGTTGCTAACAGCTCAGTTGTGAAAAAAAAAAGTGTTTGTACAGGAAAGTAAAAATGTTTTCCGTACGTGCTTAACAGAGTGTTTTAAAATTCCGTAAAAAACGACTTGAAATAAAAGAGCTGAAAAAAATGTTGATGGAAAGAAGTTAGTCTTCACAGCAATGTGAGCAGTTAAGTATTTTCTTTATTGGTAATAATAAATATGGAAGTTAATCCAATATCCTGCAGAAGTCAAGGCAATTTTAGAATAAACGTATTTTTTCTGTCAGCGAAGGATAATGGCAGTTTAAAACGAAATTTGAGGTTTGATGTTAAGAATTTAGAAAAAATGTTGACTATTAAAACTAAAAAAACTCTTTACATTTCCTAAGTATGTAATAACATAATATAGTTAATAAAACTCTCATAATAAGAAAAATATGTATTAAAATCTTTTTAATGCTGTTTTGCTAATTGATATTGTTTTTTTTAAGCTATATGAAATATAAATATTATAGCTGAAATAATCTGTCTTTTTTTAAAATTATATTTAAAACTCTAAAATAAAATACTGAATTCAGACTGAAAATTTTATTTTTTTAACATTAAAATAAGTTTGGTAGGGTTTGTTTTTCATTTATGATTTATTATTTTCTCTTTTATTTGTGTAGTGACAGTTTATTTCACAAATATTTGTCAAACAAACACTTTTTAAAAGATATATTCGTATATAAACTATATGCATATGAATTAATTTTAAAATAACCGATTCAATTTTTCAATTGTAAAGTTATTTAATTGAAATTATTATAATATTAGCTATTTAATATAATCATATTTTTTTAGTTATTCTAAGGAATCAGATAAAATATATTTAATATAAATAGTTTTAAGAAACACACTTTTAATTGATTAATAGACAATTTTTCTTTTAATTATATTTTAATTGGTAGTACTAATTAATTGTTATAAGTATTAAGAAAAAAGAAACATTTTTTCTCGAATTTTCTATTGACCACTCATATGAGACCACAATTAATAAAATGTTATCATTTAATTAATAATTAATATTACCAAAAATTAAAACAAACAGATGTCATTAAAAACATGTAAGTGTATAAAATTTGAAAACTCTAGTTAGTGAATGAAAAATCAGCACAAAATTCTATCGTTAAAAAACATTAAACAAAATCAAATTATATCTGGGTGTAAAAGTATTTTCTTAAGTACATTTTCTAATTAAGTTCATTTTTCTTTAAAAAAAATGGAATTTGTCTTTTGAAAGGAAGTGGCTATAACTCTAATTATTTTTCAAAACAAAAATTAATTGTATTTGTTTATGGTTTACACAAGGACAAAAATTTAATTTTCATCTTCTATAATTCGCAAAGAATGAAGTTTAAGCGTAATTCTGTTTAAGTGAAATGATAATCATATTAATATAAGCAGGCATTAAATTATGATTATTTTATGAAATAAAATGTTTCCAAACTCTAGAAAATATCAAAACCATCGCAATTTTATTCATACATTGTTTCGCAGGCTGTATTTGACTTCATGTTTTTAATAATTGTGAGATATTATAATCATAGCCACATTCTGCACATATTATAAGGAACTTGCTCCAATTAAATAATAGTAATAACTCCAATAAACCATAAACAATCCTTTCATAAAATAATCCATTATAAATATGTTTGCTTATGTACTCCAATGGGAAGGAAGTGAATAATCAAACAGATTTATAATTACTCTTATAAGTATTCTTATGCAGCTCCTTGGAAAATTAGTGAATTGATTGTGGAACATACATTATATTAAACTATATGATTATACGTAGCTTGAAAAAGCTTAGTCTTTTTTTGTTTGTTTGTTTCATAGCTTTGAAAGAAATCAACCATGAATGTTGAACACACATTCTATAACACATATTGCTCTATCTAAACACATTGTTATTAAAAGAATTGTTATCAAGGAATTTTAGAAATAAGGATAAAAAGGCAACAGAAAGGCAAACAATAAATGAGAGGATGGCAGAAGGGGAAAAAAAAACTGGCAAAGAAGACAAATAACAAGTACAGATTTTTTAAAATTATATTATTTGGCATATATGATTTACGAGCAAATGTTTCGTATAGACTTACTGTTATTAAACTAATATTTGTTTTATAGGTTATGCTTTTCCTACTGAATATGAATTTCAGCGAAGGTTGATTCCCGCATTATTTTTCATGTATTTAATATGATTTAAATTAGAAGAGCACGCTGAATGATTTATTTTAGCACTTATTTTTTCATTAACAGCATAAGTCTGATGTGGTTTACTTTCATAAAAAGTAAATATGACCCAGCGCCAATTCAGAATAATTACAATTGAGTGTAAGTTTTACCTGCAGTCAATAGCTTTTGGAAATGTTAGTATATTTATCGAAAAAAAATCAGATTTAATTTTCTCATTCAAGATAAAAGACCAACTCAAAAGATAATTTCTGTTTACTCCTAAAAGGACAAAAAGGGTCTTTCCCTTCCACTGTCCATATTAATTGGCAACTAGAGACATTCCTCAAAATACAGACGAACGCATGCACTCACGCACAAAATGTGTTCTAATTTAAAATGAAAAATTAGTTCTACAGTTTATCTATTCAATTTCTTTTCTCTCAGCACCATGTGCTGAATTCTACTTCTGTCTCCGCGAAAAGGCTCAAGATATGCAATAGTAAGGATAATTACTATTATTTAATCCTCAGAGTCTTCATCTTACCTGAAAATGATGTGAGGCGTATAAAAGCGTACAGGGTAGATTGGCAAAGCGTATTAGTTACAAAAAAAAATAATAATATGAAATAAACCTTTAGAAATTATTTATGCAAAGCAAAATCTAAAATAAAAATAGAAATAGTATATTATTATAGCAAATAAGAATATATAAATGTTATTAAACTATATTCAAAAAGAATTGAAAAAATACATATTAAACAGTCATACATTTAGAAACTTTAGAATTAGTAATTTAAAAGAACACTCATTGGAAAGACTTCAAAACCAATGAGCAAAGAGAATAGGTTTCATTGGGCATTTCTAATCCAGGTTTAGGGCTTCTCTTTCATATTTCCAAATCGAACACTTGAAAAGAAAATATTTCCATCCTCATCTGTTGCCCGCAGTTACACGTTTCGTTCTCACACAAAAAAAATATGTTGATTTGTTTCTATAGAAGTGGAAAACAAATTTTGGTCTGTTTCTATCTATTCTTCTTTTATCCATTTCTAAGAATAGAGGGGTACTAATTGAACTTATTAAGTCAGTTGGTTATACTAAGCCGAGGCAGTTGAAATATTGCTATCCCCAGAAAAAGTTGAACAAGACTCTGAATACTTGAATAGCAGTGTATTGATATCATTTAACTTGTTCGAATTTTCTCACATCTATACCAGTGCTTCAGGTGGTTCTCCATGAAGGGAAATTAGAGTATGGTCGATGCTTCTTTCTCACTCTATTGTATTATCTGCTCAAACCATCTGGCTTACGTTATTCTATCTTGCAAAATTGTCGAGATAATTTCTTATAGCACGTTGAGCGTGGCATTTAATAAATATACAAGTAGAATGGAAGTCTTTAATGTTTTTCATCATATTTGCTATCGGTATTAGCATCGAGTAAGATACGGAACTAAATAAAACGTTCACATACGATGAATGAAGAGACACGATTTAAGTCGCTGAATTAAATTATGAATTTAATTATATATCGATTTCAAAGATGACTTTCAATTTTTTTTTATGTTTTTGAAATTTTGAAAGACATAAAATCCCTTCTATTTTTGGAGCTTTACGAAATTCTGTTGATTCTGTTATTTTCATTAACTTTTTGTTAATTCATCCATCTTATTATATCACGGATATAACAGCAATGTTAAAAAACGGGCTCATTTTAAAATATATGTGTATGATTTTGGAGTCAAACTTTAGTTGTAAGGAAAAAAAACCTTCAATTTTTTATGCACCTTAAACTCATAAATTCACTCATCATAAAAAAAAAGCTGAATTTTTTATTTTGATAGTGAACATTGGAAAATTGCCATGTTGGAATGTTAAAGGTAATAACAACGAAGAGATTTAATTTTCATTTCAAAAAAGAAATATATTTTATAAAATATGCAGGAAGTGCTTTTTAAGAACTGATTGCAAATAGATAGAAATTATACGTTAAAACAACAGGTATCACAGAAAAGACAATCTTTCGATCTA
This sequence comes from Argiope aurantia, assembly GCA_026543865.1. NCBI lineage: Eukaryota > Metazoa > Arthropoda > Arachnida > Araneae > Araneidae > Argiope > Argiope aurantia. The sequence continues at coordinate 90,895 of JAPMOR010100876.1, forward strand.
AATTTAATATAAAAGAATCATTTTTGTGTTAAAATATTTTCGGATGTTCTCTCGGAGAAATGCAGCATATTTGCTTAATTTTTAATTCATTAAGTTTCAAATTAAAACTTTAAAAATATCTCCAGGAGGAGCACATTCCAAATTATATATGTGTGCAAGTTTGGTAGCTCTAGATATAGCGTTCTGACCTCTTAACCGTTAACATCAACGCTCACACATATAGAGATCATATAGAGATCAGAGATATAGAGACAATGAAGAATTTTTAGATCTAGGGCTCGTATTTCTCTTCATTGTTCAAGCGTCTCTCAAAAAGTATACATTTTTCGAATATAGGGGATATTTCCCTAACGAATTATCTCTGCACTGTTCGTGAGCACATACCCCGTGCTCTTGTTTGCAAGAAATAGAAGATTATACGTAAGAAAAATCAGGTGACAGTTTTATTGACTAGTCATGTATTTATTCACATTGAGTCACTCTTTATTTTTATACGATTTCTGATAAGCAATTCCATATCACGGTTACGAATATTTCTTGAAGACACAAAAAATTATTTTCGTCCCAAAATATTAATTTCACAAGAAACTCCCTGGACTTTCCGCGTGATCATTAAAATAAATTTGCTCTACTTTTCCGTGCGAGAGACTGATTTTTCACACACCACGTGAACGTCTACTTTTCTTGACTGCAAAAACAACAAGAAATATTTTCTGCATAACCTTCAAGAAAACAGGAATACACTGCTATCTGGGGTTATAAGAGGAACTAATACCACCAATATTCTTGTTTTCCCCAACTTCCCTCATAGAAGGTGTTTCTTCCATTATTTAGTCGCCACATGTAAAACGCCTTGTTTAAGATTCACATACGCTGTACTACAAAAAATGAGAAATTAGTTTTGTTCGTTTAGAATTTTATGTTCTTAAATTTTATTTCCCTAATGTTTTACACGATATTATATAATTATATTCATGCTTCTAATAATTAGATTATTCTAAAACTAATTTTAATATCAAAAAATTATGAAAGTTTAATTGTTTCTATTTGAACATTTACGCAAACACAGTTCTCATTTTTCATAAATAACTGTTAGTACATTTCTAATTTATTGTTAGTACATTCTTTTTATTAATTACCATTAAAAGTATTAATATTTTAACAGAAGAAAACAAATACTCTCCAATTCCCTTTAAAAGTAACTTTCTTAGTGAATTTACTTAAAGAGTGAAAGTCAAATATAGCGTTTCTGGGAACATCATCAACGGTAACGAGATGCAAACAGTTTCCAAAGTGTGCATAAATACAGAATACTGGAGCTCTCAACCAGGATTAAAATTGAATTATTTATCTGTTGAAAAGTAATTTGCTTAAATGACGAGAGAAGTAAAGTGAATAGATCATCACTAGAGCATAACCAATGTCTTCTAATTATCGACTGCAGTTCAACTACTATGTGGTTAATCCGTAATTATTATAATTATTAGATATTAGAGTAGATCGTAACATGGTAAGCAATTTCTAAACTTCATATAGAGATGATTGAAAATTTATCTTTAAAACTGATTATTTTCTGTTAATTTTTAGCATAATTAATTGATTGGTTTTCTTTAGGGTAAAGTAAAGCATTTCTGTCACGTTTATAATCACAGAAAAATAAAATCAAAAGACTTTATAATTAGAAGGTAATTTTTTTTCTTAACCCATGCATAAATAGACAGCCTTAGCTCCCTACAAATCTTTTAGGGTGAGGACAAAAAATAAAAATAATAATTTATCACATCATGCTTTTATCGTCATAACAATAAAATGGTTTATACATTCTAAAATTGTTATGTTTTATAAGAATCCCATATTACTGTTTAGAGAATTATGCAAATATCTATGAATATTTTCCTTCAGATTTTTTTTAAAACCAGACTGTTTTAAATATAATATAAATTGTTTATTTTAATTTTTAATCTCAAGAAAATATTTATTACTTTATACTTTTGTTAAATTGATTAATGCCAATACTTATAACTTTCTTGATATATGATTTTATTTAATTTAATTTTCTAAATGAGTGCTAGGCACTAACCGTTAAAATAAAAACGGTTGAAAATAATATCTAAGAAGTGCACATTGCAGAAAAGCTGTACGGTACATTTTATTTATTTACTTATTTTCGTAATTATTAGATATGTACTATATTCCTTAATAGTAAGTGATTTTTCCTCTCTGTATATAAATTGCAAATGTAACAGTATATATCTTTCTTACACAAAGTATAAAGAAAGTATTATAAACATAAAAAGATTCGAACTCGATTTTTTCTTTGATTTTCCAGAATTCGAAAAATATATTTTTGGAAAATGTTTATTTGTGACTAAGATAACTAAAAAAACTTTAGGTTAGACATGTTAAATAGATAATATAGTTCTTTAAAAATTTGCAAATTTCTATGAAATTTTGAGAAAAATCTATTCAGGGGAAGTTTACTGGCTGTGTATTCGAATTTAATCTAATAAAATAATACAAAACGAAGAGAGCTAAATGGATAAAATGGATAAACGAAGAGAGCTAAATGGATAAAATGGATAAACGAAGAGAGCTAAATGGATAAAATGGATAAACGAAGAGAGCTAAATGGAT
>JAPMOR010100876.1:96849-118611 GCA_026543865.1 Argiope aurantia
ATTTTCTAAAGGATATTTTTTAAACCATTAATACAATTTTTTATACTTTTAAAATATAATAAAAGATTAGCTATTTGAAGAAAAGAACTGAAAATAGATATTACTAATTAAGGATAAATATGTGGTGTATCTTGTTTCCACATATCGTTACGTTTAAATGTCATTTTTCAATTTACGCAATATATTCAGAAGGAGAAAGAGAGCAATTATTTCTAAAATTAAACCTTAAACGTATCGTACAATATTTGAATAATAATCATCCATTTTATTTATCTACTTTAAACAAAAAATATAGTATAGAAAATTTGATATTTTCTTTGTTACATTTGAGAACATAATTGGTATAGATTTTCTTCCGAAAATACAAAAATTAAGAGAATAAAATGTCTTGCAACGTCGAAAATAATTTTCTAAGAAATTATCCTTATTAATAACATCGAAAGTAACTCCAATCCTTTGTCTTTTCTTCAGTAAGTACAATTTCCCCTCTGAAAATATCTTATTTAATTTTGGTGGAAACTAAGCGATATATTTATATAATTAAGCTGGCTCTACACATATATCCTAAGGATATAATAGGAATAAGAAAATCGTTTTCCTTAGACATTATCGGAATCGAAGCTTTTAATTAAAGGTTTGTGGAGAATTCAACATCTAATGAAAGTTCTCTTGTTACAAAAGAATCTGTGACTTTGATCAGAGCCTAAAGCAATTGTTCCAGCAAAGACTTCTGGGGAAACAGAAAATTGAAAGAAAAAAGAACAACTTTTACCTTCTTGAAAGAGATAGAGATTTAATGTCTGGTTGGAATATTGCAGCGGATTGAATTTGCAATTCTTAATGAAATTCATATATTTTTCAAGAAAGGGCAGACTATAATGCAATTATTTACCTTATCTGTTTATCGTTAAATAAGTCGTGGTGCCTTAAGTGTTAAAGTATTCTTTGGAGATAAATAATTATCTTTCTTGGATTGAACATATTCAAGATTGGAAACTTCTTACATTTTTTTGGTATTTAAAATATGTGTTGTTAAAATATCGTAATAGGAATTTTATCATTTTCCCAAGCATATAAGCTTGAAATTCAGTCTTACTGAAAATTAAAAATTATTTCCATTTCCAACATATTTTCAAATCTGTTTGTGGATTACAGTTAAGTATTTGAACGACGATGAATGGTATTTAATGAAATTAATTAATTAAAAGAAAAAATGTTTCATGTCAGAAAAATTAATACAATTGTTTTCAAAATGCGGGAAAATCCTTTTCAATGCAAAATAGTTTTTTTTAATTTTTTCTCGAAAATCCTATTAATTTTTTTTTACAAAATGAAATATAAATGTAAATTATGTTTTTAAACATAAAAAAAAAAACATTTACTCAACTAAGATTATAATCAAAATATTTTATAAATTTTAAATAAATGGATAATTATTTTCTTCTAAATTTATCACTTTTATATTATATATTATCATATTTATCAGTATATTGTATTAATGAATTAATTGAAATTACTTCAGCCATTTTTTCTAATACTTCTCTAAATTGGAGTGCAGCAAAATTTCGACAAGTTTCTCTAAAAATTACCTTGCTTAATAAATAACAGCTCATATTCCGACATAATATGGAATTTAGGTTTCATATATTGTTTAATGGTATCCCCGAGTAGATCTTAGAACACAGATTCTGAATCCTGGAGAAGAAAGAATGATTGAAATAACAAACGGGGCCAGGACAAAGTTTAAGGTAAAATGAATTAACAAAGGAGAAAAATTATAAACATTAATCACTGAGATGGCAAGTGAAAAAACTTTTTTTTATTAATATAAAAAATATACAAAATGCTATATTTAGAAAACAGAAATATATAAAAACATTGCAAAAGATATAGTATATTGTTTTATTTGCACTGTATTAAATTTGAAAATTTGATGAAAGTGGAGAATTAATCAATAATTCTCAACTATTAATAAATATTGCACGTGAATACATCAGTTAGCTTTTGAATGAAAATTTGGATCTCAAACGAATATTTTGCTGTAAAGTGTTAAAAATTTACAATTTCAATCTATAAAAATGAAGCATAGAAGAAAAATACTTTTGAAAAGCTAAATATAGTGCAAATTACAGTTATAGAACACGTAGATTAAGTTAGAACTAAAATAGATTTTTTTTACATATTAGTTTGGTGATAATGTGGAAAAGTTGTAGTAGTAGTCCTAAATTAGTACTGTCACAAGGCTAACACGCATTTTTTAAAAGTTTCTCTAAGAAACAAACACATCATTGAAAAAGTTTTTACAATTATATTAATTTTAAGAAATGGGGCCTGTTGGAATATGCCATATAGGAAGCCTTGTATAGCATATATTGATGCAATTTATCATAGTGAAGTTTCATTTTACCTAGTAATTTTATTTCTGTTCTATATTAATTTTTTATTTTAGATTCTTAGTTATCTCTTATTAGCAAGTGTGAGTTTATCAGAATTGTAGAATAAGTTGCCTCAAATGCCTCTTTAATTTAAATAAAAGCTGAAATTTGTAATTTCCTGTACTTAGTTGATTTAAAGATAAAGTAGGTGATATGATTCGGCATTAGTTCCATAGCTCCAAATCAGCAGGCGTGAACACGTGCATTCTTTTAACATCCGATGTGATTTTGCAGCACTTCTTTTTACTAGCCCAAATCGCATTGCTTCGAGGATATATTTTCTGCTCTTTGGTGCAGTACCTTTACATTTCAGATATATAAACTTAATTCATAGTTTCAAAATATATTTTTTCTAACTATTTTGGGAAATATTTTAGTTCTTAATGAAAAGTTCCCTGACGAAAGAGAATCTGCAACCATTTATGCAAATGTCGCTTGGGGCATGTTATTCCTGTTTCGCCTCTTCATTATATTTCATTCAAAAATTAATAAATGCAATAATACCTTGTCACGATGATTTTCAAATATTACATTATTCAATCGGTTACTGTAATGTAAACTTCACAACAAGTTTCAATCCGTGAAAGAGGATCATTTGCGAGATGTGAAACACTTCAATGCACTAATACTAATTAAAAAAATTGCAAAAAAAAAAAAAAAAAAGACCGGAATAAATTTTAGAGGATTTTTAGTTGTTAAAATGCTAATAAAACGAGCTGATTAAGCTGTAAGTATCGCTAACTAGCTGATTAAGCTGTTAGTAGTTTATAAAGTATCTCACCATTTTGGAAAACCTAACACCACATCCTCATTCATTATTTAATCGTTTTAAATATCCAAAATTTGTCGCTGAAATGTTGTTGGCTCAGTGTCATTAAACAAGTGAATTAAATCGAGTAAAATAGTGAGTAATTCTGCATGAATAATGAATGAATATAATTTGCGTGCTTCTAGTAAATATTAATATTGCTGCCGTATAATATTTGCTTGAGCCAAAGAATTTCGTTAAGCCATACAAACATGTAAATTATACATTTTTAGTACATGATTTTGGGTGACATTTTGCAAATGATCATTTTTTCACGGAGTGAAACTTATTGTGAATTTTTACAATCAAGTAACTGAATCAAAAAATTCAATGCTTAAAAACCATCGTGACAAAATACTATTGCGTTTGTATCAATTTTTTAAATGAAATATCTTGAAGGGGTGAAAAAGTAAATAGCATGTCCGAAGCGTCATTTATGTTTACTGAAAAGTTGACAATGGCTGGGGGGTAAAAAAAATCACAGAATGCCTGGACGTCTATTACCCTAAATAAGCTATGGAATAATTAAGGTTCAATTTTCGAAAAAGAAAAAAAAGTCCATTAGATAAACACCATTTTTATATTCTCAATTAAATATCAATTTAAAGTTAAAATGTTTGAAATTCATTGACGTTTTCAACAAATATAATCATTAGTTAAGTTTTACTCAATATAAAATTTTATTTTCCTGATTATTAATTACAGATTGCAGCGTCATTAACTCTTTTACCTGTAAATTGCAAATATCAATCTGAAATTATTACTGAAAATTCTATACTGTTTTCATAAGTATTAAGTTCGTAACTAAGATACACTTTTTTTGTAAATTACTGGATAGTGATTTTCAATTAAAAAGAACCTTACAAATGATAACAAAAAGAGGAAAAACTGTAACATTATATACCGCTTCTGGCAACAGAAAAGCAAAATAATAATATTAGCAATTAAAATGCCAAATTAAAAAAAATATGCAAAAAGCTAAATTAAAGTTAATGCTGGCAAATGTAGGAGGATATTCTTTTCAGATAATATACTATTCTGTAGTAATTATTAAAAATACCACTTAAAAATCTAAAAAAAAAAATATTTTTTTGGTGAAGATATTTTGCATTGAAATTAGATAGAAATTATGAGATAAACTTTACTGATGAGTTAGTTTTCTTTTAGGCTTATTTCTTTTAAACAATTATGTTGATAAACATATATTCAATTAATATATATTGTAATTATTTTCATGGCGAAAAAATTGTTAAAAACTGTTGAATTTTTTATAGATTTATTATGATCAGAGTACAAATAATTATATATATATATATTTTATGACAGATTAAAAGTATCTAATAAAATGTCTAATTATTATGAGTTTTGATTTTATTTCCATTGTTTATGAAACATTTAGTAATTTATCGATATACTGTTTTGTTAAAATATATTACTGAAATAACTAAAATCGAAAATTTGTAATTTTGCAATAATTATTAACATTTTACATAAAATTAAAGCACATAAATCCATTAAGCTGGACTCATGAACTTATTTAAGGAGCTTAGAATAATGTATGTAAATATGATGAAAACATCTTTTAATTTGTAATTTATATTTATCTTTTATAAAAGCATTGTGATTGAAAAAAGTGATAATTGCCTTTGAAAGCAATATTACGCTTTTTTTCCTAAATATTTAAAAATTTCAGTTTCTAATATTATAATCACAATGATTTAAACGACATTAAAGTAGAAATTAATTACGATAGATATTAAATAATAAACAATATACTTCAAAATTCATTAACATATATGAAAGTTAATCTTAAACGTAAAATCTTAGATATTAGATAAATAATTTAATTAAATTACTTTTAGTGAAATAAATATTGTTTTTAATATTTATTTCATTCATAGTTAAATTTCAAAGGGATTCAGTATTTTGTAAAAATCATACTTTGTTCCGGTATTATATAGGAATACTTGTCATTTAGTTTTTCTAAATTGTTTATTTTTTTAATATCATACCTGAAGGAAATGATAAATGCAATTGCACGGTAATTTATCTAAGGATAACCTTCATCTAAACAAAGAAGTTTTCGGATAGAACAGAATAAATCATACTTGAGATCTTATTATCTTTTAATTAAATTCTTCTATTTAAAGAAACTTACCTCCACTTGATGAGATCAAACGTTATCATAAATAATCAAGATGACCTTTGTTTTAATAGATCTTACGATTAAATCTTCATTTAAATTGCTATTTTTTAATATAAATAACTCATTGGCTAATTTACTTTAATGTTATCCAAAAGTTAATGATTGCAGCAATCCATTAGTTTGATAAATGAATTAACTTATTAATTAATCTTTCTGTAAAATGCTGATAATCTTTGTACAATTTAATTGTTTACGATTTCCACTAAAGAAATAAATATGGTGATTTCTTTTTTTCTATGTCTTTCAGGACGGGTGAAATGATTTATGCAACTGCTATTTTCCTTTCTATCCTTTTGTTCTTTCTTTCTTTCTTTTTTTTTGAAAATATTTAAAGCAACAAAGGTATTATTCACTGCTTAATGCCATAATATGACTGCAATATTTAACAGAAGTTTTCAGGCAGATAATGTTTTCTAATTGATCCTTTATTTTAAGATTGCTCTGAATATTTTATTCGTAGATGAAATTTCTTTATTCATTGTTTTATAAGTTTAAAACAAATAAAAGAATTTTTTCAGACTTATAGTGATTATTTCACGCATTAAAATTCGGTCACCTAGACATTTTAGATTTTAAAATTTCCTTTTCGATTTCAGTGCCTTTTTTTAAAAATTCGAACTGCTGAAATGTCTTGAAATATTTTGCATGTTTTTTAAACACTTTTTACTTTATAATGCAAGGAATTTATGTATTTTTTTACAAAAAAATGTACCTTTTGAACAATTGCATATAATTTAGAAAAATCATGAAAAAAAAATTTTTTTCGTTATTTTTTTAAATTAATACGCCAAATGACTGCATTATAATTTAAACAAAAACGACGTAAGTCACATCATATATTTATGCAACAGCCATCTTGATATTTTTCCAGGTTCCCAGTTTAAATCGAATTCAAGTACCGCTATTGCCATATATCGGTATTTTCGCTACATGTTTATCAAAAAAGCATTTAAGATGGGATTTCTAAACACTCGTTGCTGCATTTGGGCACAGCCGTGTGAACTTAAAAATGGAAATAAAAACCTTTAATCAAATGGCTATACGATGCAATAAGACTAATCTCTGCATTTGAGAGAACTAAAAGAAAGCGAACAAAAAGTGTTGATCTAATGAACTTAAAATCATTAATTTTAATTTTACCAAACATGCAGACATTTCAACAAAGGGCATTTACTCTCCACTCGCAATTTTTGATTTAAAAATTATGAGAGTAAGAAAAATTAAACGCTAAACTCAGTCTTAGGATATATATTGCACTTCTAGTATGTGCATTCGTAGAGCATACACATAAAATATATAAATCAGCGTTTCACCTTTCAGTATTACGGCCCAGTTTTCAATCACAATTTTCATCGTTCCCACCGCTTACAATAAAATGTAACAACAATAATGTAAACTGAGTATTTTGTATTCTGTTTTTAAATTATTTGAAGCGAATGAAAGAGGGCAAAATTTAAATGTTATATTTGAAATGAAAGCCAAACAGGGAGATAACGTTAAAAGAGTATGAAAGTATAAAAATTCGTTAATGAAGGTTAACCTAGACGGGGTGAGCTAAATTTAGAAACTGGGAATACATTTTTTCGAATAATAAAAGAAATAAAACAGAAGCATAATTAAACAAAAGAGAAAAATAAACAATGTTTGTGGAAGGGAATTCACACGACCGATGCCGTTTAGAGCATACATGGAGTAAATGTTTGCTCATAGGAAGAAGGAAAATGTTCGATAACGCAAGTTTCAAATCCAGCCAGTCTCATTCGAGGCGATCCTTTTATCGCTATTGAATCTGTCATGAAAGTGTATGTTACATGTTTTCGTGTTAATTGCAATTCACCGTATTAAATATTCACGGCAGCAGATTTATACAGACTCAAGGATAAATTTTAAGCGGAAGTAAGCAAGAATAATAGATAATCAAGCATCAACAAGTACACAGACGAGGAAAATAAAATCAAGAAAATATTCAAGAAAGTAAATGAAGAAAGGCCCCTGTGTATCATTTGCTCAAAAATGTTGGCCGCATACAGCATAAAGCCTAATGAAATTTAACGACATTTGGAAACGATTCCTAGTGAGTACGTCAACAAACGTGAATTTTAATTCGTAAAATTCTCTAATTCTACGAATTAAAATTAAAATCATATAAAAAGCAAAAGCCATTTTTTAAAGAAACTTATAATTAATTGCATTTTACAAAGTTCATATAGAATAGCCAAATGTAAAAAAACCTCACATTATTGGTGAAGAACTTATATACCAGCAGCAATTGAGATTGTAGAAACTATGTTTGGATACAATTTTTCAAAACAATTGCAGTCCCTACCTCTTTCAAATGATATTATTGCTCGTCGAATTGGCGATATAGCTGAAGATGTACAGTGTAAGCTTTTCTCGAAGTTGCGTGACAAATTATTTTCAATCCAACTTGACGAAGCAACAGATAGTAATAAAGATTCTCATTTAATTGCCTATGTTCGATTTTGTGATAATATGTCGGAAGTATAAGAACTACTTTTCTGTAAACCAATAGATTTCAAAACAACGGCCGTCGCATTATTTGCTATTTTAAATGATTTTATGAACGAGGCAAACATAGAATGGAAAAATTGCGTCGAAAAGATGGGGCTCGTTCAATGTCCGGAAGATTCCAAGGTATACAAGTACTTGTAAAACAAAAATCACCTCAGTGCACACATTGCATGATCCACAGACAAGTTTGGCTTCGAAAGAAATGAGTCCTGGTCTGAATATTGTGTTAATGATGGTTGTAATCGTAGTAAATTATATAAAAATGAGTCCCCTGAAATTGAGAATTTTTTCCGCACTTTGTAAAACATGGGTTCAATACATTCAGCTTTACTATTTTATTGCGAGACGCCATTTCTTAGAAGAAGAAAACAGACAGGAGGCCGAGAATTTTCGCAATGGTTTATTTGTAATGAAATTGAGGTGTTGGTCGACATATTCGAAAAATTAAATAACTTGAATCATCAACTCCAAGGTGCAAATACAAATATGTTGGATACGAATGATAAATTTAATGTTTTTTGTAGAAAATAGGAATTGTGGAGCAGAAATTTAAAGCAAAAAACCTAACAATGTTTGCAAATGTGGATGATTGTACTGAAACTTACAAGTCTGAAGAAGAACATGTAAAAGTCGTTTTTGTAACCATTGAAAATCATTTAGCCATGCTGGCAAAGAATTTTAAAAATATATATTTTCATGCTGACGACAAACTGATAGCAAGTTACGAGTGGGTTAGGTATCCATTTCATAAGACTCCCGAAGGACTCTCAATTGATGAGGAAGAAAATTCATAGACTTCAGGACAAATGGCGAAACTAAAAGACAATTTAGTAATAAATCACTGTTTGAATTTTGGGCAGGAGTAAGAGTGATTTTTCTGCACTAAAAACAAAGTCTTTTCACATTCTATTACCATTCAACATCCTACCTTTGTGAAACTGGATTTTCTTCTGTGGCTCCTTTGAATACAAAATATAAAACATAACTGAGAGTAGCTATTTCTAATATTAAGCCTTCCTTCGAAAAATTTTGCTCTGCAAGTTAGCCCCAAGGAAGTGACTAATAATTATTAAATAAGTTTTAATTTAGTATGTTTTTATTAAGTAAGAATAGTCGAAATGTATTTTGTTTGCTATGTGTATGTATGCTTTCCTTTCAGTCAGTTAATCAATTTTTTAAAGTAATATTTTCTTTTGGATATCTCGCGCTCCTGCTCTTGTGTGCTCGAGCCCCCCTAGGGGGGCGCGCCCCACAGGTTGAAAATCGCTGATATAAATAATAAAATCTATTTTAAATTTATGGTATATGTCTTTTATTTCAATTTAAACCATCTTTATGCCAAATGATGTGCCTCTATTGATTATTTGATCAGGTCATGGCACGCGTGCTGGCGATATGAAATTCGTATTAATGTTTGCTGTTGATCAATACATTAATTCTGTGCTTGATCCTTACAATTACATTTGCACCGCAATGCACCTGCTCGTTGGAAATAATTCCCTCCAGTTAGAAGCATAATGACTCAAGTCTATCATTCGAACATTGCTTACTTTTTATGTTATGCACTTCTTTTTTATACAGCAACTACTTAATCTATGCCCTGCTATGTGTTGAATATTATTGGAATTCAAATTGTGTTTTCATTACAATATTTTAAAGTATTTCGATATAAATGGCCTTCATGAAAATAATTTTGATGTAAAATTAGTTTTACAGTGATTTTATTCCATAAAAAAGTTTTAAAAATTAGAATTTTTAAGAACTCTACATTTACAGTAAATTATATTTAACAAATATTTATTTGGGATCTCTTCGAATATATTTTCACTTTAAAAGCAATAATTTAAAAAAAATGGTATAAGCATCAAATATTTTCGATAATTAACACTATTATATTTAATAATAATATATTTTCATACATACATTTAATATATGATATTTTATTCATTTTTGATACTACTAATCATTTACCATGATATTACGTACTGTATAAATTGCTATTTTATTTAATTTCGAATTGTTAATCACCATTTAGTATTCTTTATAAAGAACATTTTTTTTCTTTTATTTGGATATTTCAAATTTCACTTATACGATATAAAAGCATCAAAAAAAATTTACCGCAATAATAAGCCTATATAAAATTATTTTGCATAGATTTAAATAAAAAAAATGCAATAAGCATTATTTTTACAATATGTATTTTTGATAATATAAATATATATAGGATGCTCATTGACTGGTTTAAAATCACTGGGTTTTATTATTTATCAAATTTTTTCGTATATTATCTTCCATATAATTTTACCTTACAGTTTTATTCAAATAAATTATTTTATTTCCAAATTCTTATAGATTTTAGACATACGGTCAAAGAACTATGAAATACAATTCTTCACTTGCTCCTAAATATATTTAATCTGCTGACACCTCCGAATCAAGTACGAAGATCGAAGCTGGATCCCTGAATCTGAATTGATGAGTCAGACAGAAATCGATGTGAAAAATCGCTTTGACCAGGATATTAACGGGAAATTGGTTTCTGATTGGCGAGTCACAAATCACTTGGTGCTACGTAATCACTAATTCTAGTCATGCGGCTATTTCCAGGCCTGGTTCCAGGTAACTGTCCGTCTAAGTTTCTGTCACGGCATGGCCAGGAAAGCGTGTCATTTATTTTTACTCAATACATTCTGACAGAAAATAAGTTTATAGATTATCCGGGTCTGCTTACCTCACCTTGTGTGGAAATAGAACCTCATTACTTCTCCTTACTTCGGGTAAATTAAAAGTATTCATCCTGTAACAGGTCACTAAATAATGGCATATGTAAATCAACACTTAGTTTTGAAGATAGCTAATATTTATAATTCTCTAGCATAGAAGACTAAATTAGTAAGTTTCTAAAACGTCATATCAACGATTTTCTGTTCAATATAAATAATTATATTCTCATTATTTATAATTCAGCCCCATAATACAAGACAACTCTTGTAAATATAACACTGCAAAATGTTTTTATTTATTATCAACCAAAGAATTTTAAAGAGTATATCGATGAATTTTGAAACACGCGATGAAAGTTTGAAATTATTCAGTTTGCATAAAGTCCCTGCATTTATATATATATTTTTTTATTATGCTGCTATAGAAAATTTTAAATAAATATGTATCTCAATTTAAGTTTCCAATGTAAATATGATGAATAAAAAATAAAATGCATAGAATTTCGTGAATATTTTAAAGATATTGCACTGTAAATGTATATATATTTACATTAAATGTCTGCATAACGTATAGACATTAAAATGTTGACAGAGCAATAATTATTTCTTATATTCTTTTAAAAGTCTTAAATATTTTCTTAATTCAAAGAACCAAAATAAAGTTTGCAATCTTGTAAAAGTACCTGAAATTACAAAAAAGTATATTATTTAAATATTACATTATAAAAATATTTTATAAACCTTTGATTTTCCAGGACAGAGAAAAAACAATGAAAAATCTGATATAAAGTTAATATTTTATAAAATTGTGAAATCTTGACATTTTAAATTCATCCCACTAAATTTTTCTAACATTAAAATCTAGTGAGAGAAATTTTAATTATAACTTATGATTTTTAAATACTCTTATTAAATATACAAGATGCAGATTAGATTCTTTAATATATCCCCCATCTCTTCACTTAAATGATAATTATAACAAAATTTCCTTGGCGACTAAAATTTAAAGAATTAGTAAAATCTTATTAATGTATGAAATTTCATATTATATAAATATTTATAAAATATTTTCAAATGTTCTTTATGCTGCATATAATTTATAAATATGCATTTTACATAGTTAAATGAGAATTTTTAAAGCCTTTCAGAAATTAACTTAAGACAAAATTCCATCTGTTTGTCTCAACTACAAAAATATATTTTCCATAGTGTGTTTACTTAAGACAGCTTTTAGTTTGACTGAATATATAATGATAAATTAGTTTTCCGTATTTAGTGTATATAATGCTGCAATTTAAAATACGAGAGATAATTATTAAGCAATTATAAGTGCCATTATGTTATTTTATACCTTTTAATTTCATAAAAATTGAAGCTGTAAATATTGGGTTATTACTAGGGATTTAGGTATATGCTTTCAGAATAATAGATAAATGTTATTAAAGCATAAATCTCATTAAAATACCAATCGAAATTTATTTTATTTTTGAAAAAATTGCAAAAATAATTTTTATAGTTCATTCGAATGCGCTTATTCATTCTTGATTTGTAGAGTCATGTTTCATTCTGATTTTATTCGTTTAAATAGACTCACGCTTATATATTTTAAAAATAATTTTTAGAATTGTCTAAATCTGGATGGATTTATTTATCTCCCAGGGTACATAAATTTAAATAGTATTGATTGTGTCAGCTGGGAAACATTACCTTCTTTAAAAACAATAAATATTGAATCTTATATTAAAAAATTAGTTTTTTGAAAACAGAACTTTAATATTTATCTAATGGAATATCTGACAAAATAAACATTAAATGTACCAGTTAGTTACTTTTATTCTTTTGTTGTGTCATTTATTCTCAGCGTCAATTTATGTGTATAACAATTAATTTCAAAATTTGACTTCATTAGTCATAAAAAAAATAAAGAAAAGAAAAGAAAAGAATTGAAAAGATGAATTATTTATTTGACTGTAAACTTCAAGCCCAATTTTATTTCTGATGGTCAATGGATAGAATTTGTAATAAAGTAATAAAGACTCACAGAAAAATATTACGTTATTGAAATAGCTCTTGCTAATAATAACATAACTAGTAATATAATGATAGTATATTATCAGTTAATACTTACTAGAATCTTACTATAACCAGCTTGTTCGATGAAACAACGAAATATATTTATAATGCATTTTTTCTTTAAAAATGCAATTGAAACTAACTTTTTGGTTATCACAGTTAATTAGAATGTGAAAATATTTTTATAAGTGAATAAGTCTTTTTCAAAATGATTTTAATATTTTTAAGAATATTGAAAAAAAAGATTAAAAATTATTCAATAAAGATTTTTCTCTTTACATTTAAATTTATTTAATGATTTATCGTAGTAGCAATAATTTATTTAAAGATAAAATTTCTATAAATTACATAATTCTTACAATAAAATAAATGCCTTGTCTTTTGAAGGAAAGTCAATTTATATTTTATTTTGAATCCATACTGATACACCTTGATAAGCCGTGATAAAAAAAATGATAAATTTGGAAAATTTTATTAGATTTTAGATGACTGTACAAATGTTGGGCAAAAGAATTGGTTGAATTAAATGTTTTATTATTATTATTATTATTATTTATTTTCAAGACGGAATATTAACCGTTTGCATCACTATAGAGCTTAGCAAAGTTAAACTATACAGAGATAATCGAATCTCGATTTAACAAGTTTTCCATTATTCTGACAGATGAAGTTTTATCCAGAAACCTGTTTTTAGATGCAGGACTACAAAAATAGATTGATGTAGTTAAAATCCAAAGCAGGGCTCATATTACCGAAAGAACATAGCATAATTAACACAACTCTTTAAAGAAACATTTAATATTCTGTATAGATTTAGTATTTCGCAGTATGTATTATTCAGTATTCACATAAATTAATTATAATACATGTGCTTATTTCTTCTAAATATACTTCATTCGTCTCAGATTTAGAGAAATCTTCACATATAATTATTTCATTTCTCATTTTAATTCTTTATTATAATGATAATGACTAACACATTTTTGCAGTTTTATTTACTTTTATATTTTAAATATACCTTTCTCTATATCTTAATTTTGACACTATTTGTTTCAACATAATATCATGCAAAGATTACTATCCAAGAGAGATGATGCACTATTCTACCGTCATGACGTAAAAGATTAAATATTTTGCAGTTGTTTTGGAAACATTTATATTGTCGTATGTATAAATGTATTGTGCTATTTTTCAGTTGCTCCTCACAACACACCTTTAAATTACTTCGATGTTTTAAATAAATATCTTGAAATTCTAGGATTTCATGAAAATGAGCATATCGTTTCATACGATACCTTTCCAAATGCTTATTAGGTCATTGTCCTAATAAAATGCAGCATACATTTAAATCTATTGAAATATTTCCTGTAAAATCATAAACTTCAATTTACCCCTTCTTTGAAATCGTTATGTGATTCAAATATGCTAGCTCGAAGCAAAATGTGCAGCTAATTCCCTCACATCAAGTTAATTCTCATTTTAAAGTTCTCCGTCTTCACAAATAAACTAGTTCTATCAAAACGAATCAGCACTTTTCTTATCCCAGCAGCTTTTATTTCAGCAGATTTAAAAGTTCTCTTAATGTCCATCCACGGACTGGGAGAAATGAAAATTCATAACTTCTCATCCCCTCTTAGCACTCATAATCCCCCTTGGAATCCTCCAATATCCTCTGGCGGATTCTTCACACTTTTCGTTTTACAGAGTTTAAATAGCTCTGACGGAAAATTACATTTTCCTTTAATATTCATTTTCCCTAGAAGTGCCTACGTCCTACACACTCCCCGCTACAATGCCCTGGAGGTGTCTCATTAAACCATTAAATTATAAAAGAGAGAAACGAAATCTCAACGAAGAAACATTTAGTGTCGCGATGTCAGAGAAATTGGCTTTTAAGCAGCGCCATTCATTTTTGTTATTATTTCATGTTTATTTAACTGCTTTCATGCATGAGAGAATTTGATTTCCATTACTTTATTCACCATGGCAAATATTGACGAAACTTAAAGGATGACATTAAAAAAAAGTCATTCGCCTCGCATAATCTTGAATTAAATAGAAAAATAATGAAGAAAAATTGATATGTAACCATTTGTAATATATCTCTCCCTGACAACTTGAAGAACTTAAAATTAACAATGTAAGATAAGAGATTTTTTTTCAGACTTTTTGAAATGTAATTGAATAATTTAATATTCCATCTTTCCCGCTTGTCAGAACATTTTTTCTCCTAAATTTTAATTAAGATTCATGTTACTGATGATGATGTATTTGATTTGTTTGCATTTTTAATTCTGTAAATAATATTATTGTGCTTATTTCCAAAGCAATGTACCTCTGTTAAAAAAATATAACACAATTCATATCAAGTTTGAGATTTCAACCTTAAAACGTATTATCTTTTTCCCTGTTTCTAAAATTAAGGAAACAATGCCATTAGTATTAAATATTATGATATTTGATAAATGAAATTGTTCCTAAAATATTAGTAGTTTACATTCAGAATTTTAAGCTTTAAATTACATAATTATTTCATGTTTCATAACAGTTGTGAAATTACAATATTTATTTTACTAAAACTTGACTTTCAAATGCTCTTTTAATACTATTTTTTATCGTAACTTTGTTACGACACTCTTGATCTGTTTAAATTATGTCGAAATATAAGAAGAATTGAATTAAAAATGAATATATATTTAATTTATTCGATAAGAATTAATATGTTATTTCAAATAAACAGCTGTTGTTCATTATGATTATTTATGAATTTTACTATTTGCAATTTATTTGAAAAAATAATGAAAATGAGCATTTAATTTTGGGGAAGACGAGATAAATTGCAGCTGTGGAAGTAAAAGACTTTTGTTTAAAAACATAAACATATAAATTATGATGATTATCTATATGAATAAGGCTTCAAAATTAATCCCTTATCGTATTAAGAAATTTATGATTTTAACTTTTCAATCCCTATTAATCTCGAGTATGTTTTTGAAATATTTCTAACTCATAATGTAAGGAATATTTTTTACAATAATAGTAGAATTTTAAAATATTTTTGAAGTATTATACTAGAATACAATTGTAGTTTTAGCATCTAAATAATTTTATGGAGGAGTTTTATGAATTATCATCTAAATAATATTATTTTTTTAAGAATTTTGTTTAATCACATTAAAAGTTTAATACTAAATATATAGAATGAGATAGAAACTACTGACAGACACTAATCGCTCTTTGTTCGGAAAACACTCATTAATTAATTTCTCATGCAGGCACGGAAGGCTGAAAACTGAAATCTTCTAATAAACTAAGAAAAAATTATTAAACTCTATCACGACAAAAAGGTGAGAATTAGCAATTTTCTGATTCTAACATATTTAAAAAAAAAAAGAAAAAAAGAAAAAAACTTTTTTTTTTTTTACGTTTCATCATTTTCAATTTTTTAATATTTGTTTATAAATCCATTGCTTTAAATGTTATGGAATCTTGATTACATTAATTCTAAAAATTTAGACTTAAGTGTCAAAATCTAATTATACTAATTTGTAAATAATTAACTGCATTTGGTTGTCAAAATCTAATTAAACTAATTTATAAGTAATTAGCTATCTTTTGTTATCAATATTTAATTAAATTAATTTAAAAATAATTTGTCGGATTTCTTGAACAATTCTGTTAAGGTCGCTAATAATTGCATTAAAATACTTTTTTGAAACATTTAAATTAATTAAGAAAAGTAAAGAATTCTCTGGTAAAGAATTATCTGGTAAAATAGCTTTCCAGCTTAAAATTTCGATTATCTTATCAAAATATTTTAAAAGTATTATTCTATTTGTTCATTTTACTATGTATTAACATACTGTTTTATCATCTCCCCAAAAATTTTAGCTTTAATTTGAAACTGAAATGTTAAAAATTTATGTAATATAAAAACTTTATTGCAGCAACAAAGTATGATTTTTTTTAAAATATGAGTGTAGAAAAGAGATAAATTTCAACATTGAAGTTTAATTTTACATAATTTCTGAAAAGATTAATGAATGAAAATGTATTTAGTTCTTCATACGATTTAATTTCCCGTTTTCTTTAATAAGGATTGAAAAGACACAATCAATAATAATTTATTTTATCTCTGTTAGTTAATGTACTGCTAAAACAATTATGAATCTAAATTTTACATAGTGCATAAATCATATTCAGTGAAACATTTTTGCCACTCTAATAACAAAATCAAAAAAATGTTTTCATCTTCTGCGATCTAATCCACCGGAATATGAAGATAATTATTATTTTAACAAAATGAACAATTTTATCAGCGTTGTTGAAAGTCCGAGTGCTGGCAGGTTTAATTTTCTCAAAACTGTCAACGTAAGGTCTTATATCATGCACTTTTAAAAATAGTGATATTCATTTTTTTTAACTGAAAACAGTTTTTATCGTAAAAAAAACTGAGGGGTATAAAAACTTATGTTATTCATCAGAACATTTTTGACTAAAACGACATAAAATATTAATATTTATTTCATTCTGGTCATTCTTCTTATTACTAACATGCTTATTACTAACTTTTTAGAAATTAGTTGTTGGACCCCGATTAGAGCGTATATCTTTTAGATCTGTATTATATACTGACAAATCTGACCCTACGGCACACGGAAAAACTTCGGATATCTTGTTTATATTTATGTTCCTGTGAATATCATGTTTATATTTATTTTCCTGTGGTTATTCTGTTTATATTGTGTTAGGATATCCTGTGTAATCGTGTTTGTTTTAAACCACTCAGAATTATTGATCTAATAATACGTCAAATATAAAACTCATATAAATATTTTTTCTGCATTTAATTTTCCGCCAATGCAGGGTATTTATTTTACTTCATACAGAAACATACTAAAAATTATACTTTTGTAGATTTAAATTGAAAGAATTCACTTAATATTTTAATGTGAATTTTAGTAGCGCGATGACAGAAGTGAATTTTTGCCATGCAAACATGACATGCTCTTGGAGGTTAAAGCTTGTATTTATTTTGTGGGAAATGAACTGTTGTAAAATATGCTTAAAATATTTTTAATTGAATAAAAATAGTTATATTTTATACGGAAAAAATCGATATAATTGAAATTATTATTTATAGAATTGTAAGTTGATGTAAAAATCATTATTGTATCTAAATTTTAAAGTTATCACAGAGACACGCCAAATATTTTGCTTAATTTTTAAGATTCTTGATAAGTGTTAAATTAATTACTTCCAGTTGCGTGTTTCCACCCTCCAAAGTATACATGTGCGAATTTTGTTAGTTGTAAGTTGAATGTAGATGCACACGCACACGCATGCATTAATCTTTATTATAATTATTTTTTTAATATAGAGATGATTAATATTTAATGATATTCTGAAATATTAAAACTGCATTATTATAACGTGCAATACATAATAATAGATCAAGATCTAATTAAAATTAATTTATTAGCTAATAAAGATATTCTGAATTGTTATGTTAGTTTATTGTAAAACACATTCAGGTGTTAAAATTGTGAAATCTTTAGCGATAGGAAACTCAGTTTCTAAATTCCATCTGTACAAAATTAGCAAGTGAAGTTACATAAAATTAGATCAATGGATATAATAATTCATAAATTAATTCACTTGAATTTTATTAATTTGTTATTTGTTTTATTTTTTAAATAGGAGAAAAATCATAAAACAAATTCATAACTGAAGAAGTCTTATGCAGTAATATTGAAACAACATTTGAAACTCAAACCTCCTCCAATTCTGTCCGCAATAAATAATGGTATAAATGGGTATAAATAATTCAGAAATTAATCCACTAGTAATAAATGATAAAATATAGTGAATTCCCTCCCTCAAAGTATATATGTGAAAAATTTGGCTTTGATGTTTCAACTGTCTATAACAATGGTTGAGAAATAAATGACAAATTATTTTATTGTTTAAATAGAAGAAAAATCATAAATCAAACTCTTTAATAAAAAATATTACGTAATGATACTGGAATAACATTTAAAATTGAAATCTGAGTCCTATCTGCAATAATAAGATAGTAAAATGCTAATGGAATAAAAAAAAAATCCAACTGATTAGCTAGAGTCCTAAGAAAACAATTTTCTCAAATCTGGCTAAAAGGAGGTCCACAAATGGAAAGAACACCTCATTCCTTTTACGCGCTAACAACAACATCCGGCTGAGGGTGATCATTAAAAAACTGTTCCATCCAAGAAAAGCTGAAAGAATGCCGTCGTAAAATTCCACTTCTTTCTTGTACTTCTTTCTGAGGCTGCAATGGTTGTAAATGTTGAAAGTAAAACTTTATTGCAAATTACAACCATGACTTGTAAATCTCGAGTGGGGTTGTAATTCGCAATACCTAACCATAGTTAAAAGTTGTTTTATTTTGGATTTATACGCTTAGTTACAAGTTGATAATATTCAATCTCTGTGACATCGATACAAAGCTAAAATTTTTACGATTCTTCGCGTGACGGAAAAGTAATAAGTGTATACTAAATTTTATAGGACCAACTTTTATGAAGCTCCTCTTCTTGTTTTTGAAAACTTTTCACGTAGAAGGAAGATTTCTGTGCTCAAAGCTATGCAGAAATGCATGACATTTCAGAAATATGTCTTCTCTTATGCACGAAGGAAATCTAATGTTTTCTTTTGATGAATTAAAAAAGTACACATTATTGTACATAATATTTTAAAATTTATGTTATTTATCTTTAATCATTTTAGTGTATTTCTCGGATACATGCAAAGAGTTGCTGATTTGCATATCATATTAACAGTATAACATTAGTTTTTTTCTAACTAAGATTAAAATACTTTATTTTAGTTTTCTATTTTGCTGAAAACATTAATTTCTATAAAATATTACAAACTGTATTGAAACATTAAAGAAAATAGTAGGTCATATAACAGTATTTGAACTAAATTCTGATACACGTGTGCTAAAAATTGTATTTCCAGATGGTATTACATACTTAAAATACTTTTTTATAATATTAAATTAATAAATATTTATTAATTTATTACTTTTATGTTTTTTTTTAAATTTTAAAGTATATAACACGTATAAACTGCCATTTTGTTTTCTGACTTTTCATGAAATAGTACGTTTTAGATATGGGTTTGTGAAAACAATTTTTACTAATAATTAAGTAACTGATCATGAGAATAAATTTTTTCTGTTTGAGATACAAAAAGAACCAAAATCGAAAGCAGGAAGTAAATTATCATGGTTTTGGGGTTTCTTAATGTTTTTTTTCCCTGAAGAAACAATTTTATTAGACTTAGTAAAATTATTTTTTATAAATTTATGAACACATTTAGCATTAAGTTAATTGAATGTTTAAGTATTAAAGGATGGTTTTAATGGTACAAATTTTAGATGGTTCTTATTGATAGGCAAAAATATTCGACGAAATTCTTTCAATATATCTCTGCAGCATATCATATATAAATAAGCGACATGTAATGAGGCAGCAAATGTGTAACTGCATAATTATATAAATTTTAAGATCATGAAAAAGTAAGTTTATGTTGCATTTCAGAAATTATAATGAAAAAAAAAATGTCAAAATTGTGTTTAATTTTTAATTAATTAAAATTCTAACTAAAATTTGAAAAAAAATCTCTCCGAGTTGCATATTTGCATCCACCAAAAGATGTATTATGAAGTTTCTTATTTTTATGCCAAACTGTCTGAAACGGTGTGTGCAACATATTCAAATATATCCATTTTATTATTAGAAATATCTGAACTTCTTCAACCACCCATTGGGAAACTTATTCTCCTTTTCTCTTTTTTTTTATTCCCCTAATCACTAATCATTTCTTTAGGTAATAAAGCAGAACAGGAGAAAGAAACTATTTGCTGATTGATAAGAAAATATTTCACATTTCGAAAGAGTGATATTTTGTTGAATTGGAGAAATATAATTGCCATAATTTTATAGTGAAATAGTAAATATATGAATCTTCTATTCTGCGGTAATAAAATCTGAAGAGTACACTTCTGACAAATGTATTTCCTTGTCATCCTTCCTATTTAAAAATAGGCATATGTGATATTAAGTCATTCTTCAACACCATTAGTTTTACATAAGTGGCGAAAATACAGCGGATATTCTTTTTTACGTAAAATGAGTTATAATGAGTTTGCAAAATGAATGTACTTTTAACTTAACTTTTTAATTCTTTTATAAAGTATTGAGGGTTTCGAATTTAATTCTGGATTGAAACGAAAAAATTTCTATATGCACTTTCCGATGTCTTCATTCGTTTTGACTAGATTCAAAATTTTATAAAACTTTGATTTATTTTTCCAGACCTCATATCAAATTTCATTTATATCGTTTGTTAGGTTTTTTGAGTGCATTATCGTGTTCTTATGCTCGAACAAATAAATAAATAGAGAGTTAAAAATTAAATAAGTTACAGTTTCTGTCTAAGGAGCATGTAGTAAAATTCACCTAGGTTTCATTTTTTTTAGATGCAATACAAATAGAGATACTTGCAAAAGAAAGCATAAAAGACGTGATTCAAACGCAATTGCTTCAATTTGATATAGATGCGGAAAGAGAAACCGCATCTAATTTTTTTTTTGAAGATTTATATCCAAATTTAATATAGATTTGTAATTTAATTCTAAGGTCAATAATCAAATTCCATTTCTTGAGTTCTTTCAAATCCAAAAAATTTTATTTTCGAAATCAAGATAGAGAGAAATGTGAAGATTCATCAAAATATCTTCGAGGAAATTTTTAGACTACCACACCATTTTTTTTCTGCAGATACAAAAAAAGTCAATATGATATTTTATATTCCTAGACAGTAAACAAATAAGATAATCTTACGAGATAAAAGAAAACATGTTCGTCCTCATTCGTTTGAAATATAACAACATATACTCATATAAAAAAAAACCCAGACCGGACACAGACAGAC